>CM050163.1:527360016-527860016 GCA_027410445.1 Discoglossus pictus
CCCCGGCCGTAAGGGAATAGAATAGCCGAATAGCTTGCGGCCGGTCCTTGCGGCCCCGCAACGGCTGCGGCCGCTAATAGAATGAGGCCCTATGTAATTACTATATGGGGGACTTCAGTGACACTTTATACAATGGTTATATTATGGCATTGGTGGAAATATACATTCTATGGACTCGAATATCGCCTTTTTTGAATAATTTTATTAAAAAAACATAATTATTAAATGGTCGTACACCAAAATTTAGAAAAAGATAATTTTTTACAACCTACTTTAAGAGTAGAAATCACAAAATGACTTCATTAAGTGAAGATGTATGTAAAGAGCAAACAGCTGATGAATGTTACAAATAATTCTGCCAAAGTAAACAAAGTCTGGGGCAATGTTTCTGAGAATTTTCAGAAGAGTGTCAAATGACAAAAGATATATTATGGACATAAAAAGTTGTGTGTCTGAAAATATAACCTATAAGAGAAAACAAGATACCTTAGTACTAGAATATTCTTGTGAGCAGTGAAAAACATTCTGTGTGTAGTATTCAAGAAACTTTTAGCTCTATTACACCTCATTGATGTATCAAGACACCATTTCAAGAATAAACCAAAAAAATTAGTTTTGCATTGCCTGGGAAAAAAGCCAAAGTGCTGGCTTGGCTGCTAAAGTGGTAAAAATTGCTTATTGAGTGAATATATCTTATATTCCATGACAATTTTTTGGAGAAGAAACAAAAACTGAAGTGACTGAAAATATTTTGGCCTATAATAAGATCACTACACAGTATTAAATGTGTAGAAAATTGCTTTAAACCTATTTCAATTACACATTAGTCAAAGTAGCATGTACAGTTCATATTTTTCAAGCTGCTAAAGTGTGGAAGAAGGCATTGTTCATTGCTTATTATACTATACTAGCTTTATGTGCCTGTAATATGACATTGTGAGTTAGATTTTCCCTAAGCAATAACACATAAGTTTTTTATATATCTTATTTCCTTGATTTTTATAAATACTTAGGCCTTCATTCAATTGCAATTTGGCCAATTGAATAGGGCTCTAAATAATCACATTACATATTTTTTCAAAGAAGTTTTTATTTAGTAAACATCTATCCAAAGGCAAGGTTTTCATTAACCAAAAACTTATTTTAAAAAAATATGCTATGGGCTTATTTAGAGCCCTTTTCAATTGGCCAAATCGCAATTGAATGAGTCCCTTAGTAACAACAATATTAAACATTAAAGCAACATATAAGAAGTTAAAAAATGTAAACTTAACTATATAGAAATCCAATAAAATCATACATCAAAATACATTTGTCATAGGTACATAGCTCATTTAGAGTCCTATAAGAACTCTTACAAGGCTGATATGTAGCAATGGGAGATCTTATGATCGAACTGAAGTAGCTATTCACCACAAAGGTTGCCATATGCTGTAAATGAGAGGTTTATTAAAATCCTTTTAAAAATTGAGTAATAATCAAATATCAGAACATTCTACATTTAGGTAGATCGATATAGAAATCAATAAGAAGTATATACAATCTTATTAACCTTGGTTAACAATCAAATATCAATTCAACCTTGGTTAACGATCAAATATCAATTCCTTAGAATATCCTTGGAATTATTATTCAGTGATATGGCATATTCATAGATCAGTATTCAACAGGCCCTATGACTTCAGCAAAGAGCAATATCAGGCATAAAAATCTATATAGCAGTCATGATGGAATTTATGCTGAAGTAATATAAACCTACTTAGGTTCTAATGTTGCTAAATAGAATTTGCAAATAGGTATTAGATTATACCATAAAGAATTTTATAACAGAATTGAGTCAACTTAATTTATCAAAGCAATCAGTCTGTTTTTGATAAAAATGGACCAAGGAGAAAACAATCAAGGATTGGCAGTCATATCCGGATTATGACCTCAATGCCTTATTTTAGGTTGTACCCACCTCATCAATTGTATATAGATTCTATACAGTTATATTGTACACTGAAATAGAGGAACACAGCAATACTTTGCCAATTATAAGGTGAGCAAGTAGACCCCTGTCTGAGCAGGACCCCTTCTTAAGTTTTATATAGCCGTAATCCCTTTTTTGTCTTCTTCTTAGGAAAAGAAGTTTAGTAAAGATAGATATAATGAATAATTAAAGAGAGAAGAAAAGCTATTTTTTTCCAGACAGAGCGAACCCTTGGGACGTTCCTTTGTCCTACTAGATAAACTCTCTCCTATCCTCCCCTTTTCCCAATCAGCGGACTTATTTCAACCAATGACCAATAGCCTCATGCCATATTTATATACACATACATAATTAAAACAAATCAATAAAAGGGCAAACTTGCTCAATGACCAAACTATGAAATAATATGGAATATTTGTGTGACCTTATAAGCGACCATGCTTATATTCCTTCTCAGAGTTTTCTCAGCCGCCTCAAAAATATGGATATATATGTACCTACAGTGGTAAATAATACACATCAAATAACAAATAAAGTAGACAATATATATACAAAGTACTGTATATTTTTATCTATAAATGTCTCTCAACAAGGCAGAGGTAACACAGTGAAATAGCCTAACTTCAATTGATCATAACTCCATGAATTCAGCAGCAATTTTCAAAATCAAAACACTTTTTCCACATGCTTTTTCAGAGCAAATATAGAGAAGTTTTCTAGTCCTCTAAGACCTTAATGATATGCAGCCAGGTGATTGTCACTAAATGATAACAGCTTTTGAGTGGTTGCCACAGTCCTCAGGTGATACTTAAGCAGCTTACAGATTCAAAGAGTCACAGAGCTAAGGACCTGCAGCATTTCCTACAGCAACTCCAGTAATATCATTAAATGTAATTACACATTACAACATTTAGTCTATATATGCTGCTATAGAAATAATAGGATATTTGTTTAGTTTCTACATATTTTATTATATGTCAATTTACCCGTAAAATAATCAAATAGTTTATATACCTCTATAAAGGGGACCTACATAACTAAAGGAAAATACACTTTTGCTGGGCCTTATCTTATTCTAATCCTATGTAACCTATGCCCTATACCCACCCTACACTAACACATAACTCTTACCCATAGCGCTCACCCATACTACTGTAGATACAACACAAATACCTCTACTGCATGCTACATACTCACCACACGTACTCAGCGCTACATACCTCATCCAATTACCCTACTACTCTACACAATTAGTATACGTATAGAAATAATTCACAGCACATACATTTTTATTGTTTACAAAAACATTGAGGGGAAAATGTAGGAAAATTTGGGGGAGGTTAAAGGGGAGTGGGAGAGAAGTGGGGGAGTACAGGGAGAGGAGGAGGTAAGGGGAGAGAACTGGTAAGAGGAGGTAGATATGCATAGGAGGAGAAAGGAGGACAAGCAAGGAAAGGGGGAGTGGAGAGGTGAGGGGAAAGATTAAGAGGGATGGTGAGGGGGATAGGTGAGGTGGGAGGAGGAGAGGGGTGAGAGTGAGCGGTGTTCCTGCAATAAGCCCCCCTTATATAACAATGAACAACTTCTGAAGTGCAGGATATGCACAGCCACTGTTCTTGGAATTCCTTAATTAGTGATCATGGACTGGCCTGAGGCTCCTAAGGTGAGTATGTGTACCTTACTTAAAGCTATACATACAAAAACTGAATGAAATTATAGGTGATAATCATTATGGTGTAAAAGAAAAAAGGGAAAGACAAGGGCCACTGTATATTAGCAGAATGCCCCAAAGTGCTCGTGAAGTATAGACTCAAAAGGTCAAAAAGTTTTATACAATAAAAAATAACTTTTATTACTAATCATTAAAAATATCCCAATACATATGGCAGCAAAAACAAAGGTTGCCAACAAAATATAAAAACAAGAAATGACATCTATGATACAAATATATACAGATATGTCTCACAAAAACAATCAGAGACATATAATAGGAACATAAAATAGTAACTGGATACTTTACGAGCACTTTAGGACATTCTGCTAATATACAGTGGCCCTTGTCTTTCCTTTTTCCTTTTTTGCTGTTTCAGCCACTTAGCAGGTCTGCTTTCTCTGATATTTTGACAGTTGATCCTCTTATGAATAAGTAGACTGGCCCTTATAAATAACAGATTATTTTTTGGTGAGTTGAGTGAGGATCAACATATTTTCTTCTAAGTACAATCATTATGGTGTACCAACAAGATGATTATCTGCATTTGATTGTTATATTGATGAATTTGCTACATGTATATTACTAAACTTCAAAAAATATGCAATATGTCTGTGTAGTTATTTTAAGATGGTCAACAATACCTGCAGATACATTGCTAATGTAATAGTCTGTTTAAAGGTGCTCCAGTGGGAGAAAGCAATTAGGAACTATTTGTAAGAAGTAAAATAAAGCAGAGCTGATAACTACAAATAGAGACAACTATTACATTGTCACACAGTGTCTTACAAGCTTGAGTGAATGTAATATCTCTACTGACAACCCCACAGCACAACCTGCCTCCCAGAAATTTTCCAATTCTCTACAACCTCTCCAAAATCCCAACCCTCTCCAGTCCTTACACTGTTGTTTTAAAATACAAACTCTGATCTACAAGACTTCTCTTGTGCTGCCTGTGAAATTCTCCAACTTGCTCGGTTAGATGCTGTCCTACTCTCCATAGTTCAAATACTCTCTGAAAACACATCAATTCAGAGAAGCCTACCACCACGTTCACTAATATTATAGATTCAAAAAAGATAGTGAATACATTGGATCCTGCTGTCACACCAGGCCACCAACAAGCAATTGCCTCCCTTTGTTTCAATACCATTAACCCTCTTAGATTGTAAGTGAGAGGCTCACTAATAACAAGGCTGTAGGATTTGATGGAATCCCAGCTGAACTATTCAAAATCGTACAAGATGATGCTGTGAAAGTGTTGTTTGCTTTATGCCAACAAATTTGGAAAAATAAACAGTGTAAACAGTGGCCAGTGGACTGGAAAAGATTAGTCTAAATCCCAATCCCAAAGAAGGTAGTGCTCCCATTTTTGATCAATTGTACTGATTTTAAATACCAGCAAGGTAATGCATAAGATCCTTCAAGCTCGGCTCCAACAATATATGGACCAAGAACTACAATAATTGGTAGCCGGGTTTCGCAGAGGCACAAGAGATCAAATTGCCAATAACCATTGGAGAATAGAGAAAGCAAGATAGTTTAACGCTGCTTCATAGACTATTCTAAAGCCCTTGACGGTGTAGGTCACAACAATGTGTGACAAGATATGGGAGGACCAGACTACTTAAGTTGCTTCCTGAGGAATTTGTATGTGGACCAAGAAGCGGTTAGAACTGAATATGGAACAAGTGAATTGTCAATATCAGGAAGGGAGTTGGACAAAGCGATATATTGTCACCTTATTTATTCAACTTATACATGGAGTACATCATGCGTAAGCTCGGGCTGGACGAATGCAAAGCCGGAATCAATATTGCTGAATAAACCAACAATCCCAGATATGTGGATGATACTACTCTGATGGCTAAAAGTGAGGAGGAAATAAAGGGCCTATTGATAAGGGTGAAAGAAGAGAGTGCAAAAGTTGGCCTGCTGCTCAATGTAAAAAAGACGAAAATCATGGCAAACGGCAATCTCAGTTCCTGGAAAATAGATGGGGAAGAAATGAGTTAGTGACAGATTATATTTTCCTGGCCTCTAAGATTTGTGCAGATGGTAAGTACAAACATGAAATTAAAACACATTTGTTTCTGGGGAGAAAAGCTATAGTAAGTCTGAACAAGCAATTAAAAACAAAGATATTACACTATCAATAAATGTCTGCATAGTTAGAACTACAGTATTCCAAGCAGTAAAGTAAATATTTGAGAGCTGGACCATAACGAAGGCTGAAGGCCAATCCTGTCTTCTCATGATAGGGCTAAAATATTTGCACTTCAGTTTCATGATCCCTGCCATGGAAAGGGGTTTATTAAGTTAAATATAGAGCAATATAGGAGGATATTAGTGCTAGGGTAGTATGTTCACATTAGTTAGAGGGTAACCTTCCACAGTGTTGGTATGGAGACTGCTGAGATTCAGACTCTCGTACAGGTATACTTTAGGTAGAGACCTACAACTAAACCCACTGGTATAAATCAGGGCAATTTTTGGGATTCTTTTTTGCAGGAGCCATGGAACAGCTCCACAAATTTGCCTATAAAAACTCCCTTAGCTACGGGACCCATGGGGTAGAGGCTTATGTTGCCACATTATAAATAAATAAATAAATAATAATAATAATAATAATAATAATAATAAATAATACCAACTTGTAAATACTCAAATAGCACACTCCACATATCAGGATATTTAACACTCAGATCCTCTACTCATAATTGAAAAAAATCATGTATTTACTACTGTCTGATATTGGTCTTCTTTATATAAAAGCTCCTTATATGTTTATTCAAAATAGAACGCATGAAGCCAAGAAAATAATATTATAAATATATTTATGGGAAAATTAATTTTCTTCAAACAAAATATAAACATGTCGATCATGAGAAAAGTCAGAATGGTTCTAACAAGTGGTTTGTAATTTATCATGTCATGGGTATGCGTCTTGGACTGGCAGCGGGAATGCCTGGCTCTTGGGGTCAAAGAAGAAACTTGGTCACCAGAGAACAGATTTCTAATGGTTTGTTTCCCAGGGTAAAGTTTTGATTTTGAGACTACAGACAGTGAAATTGGCAAAGCATAAAATTTGTGATATGTTCTAGTACAACCTAACCTTAAAATACAAGCCTGCATGAATTTACACTATAGAACCTAAAGTACATCACATGACAGCCACCTAAGCAAAGAGAATTTTAAAAAATAGTAGTAATTTCTACTTATATATATATTCAGCTAGAATGGCTTTCATGCTGGATACAAGTTAAATGTTTACAGACATTGATATTTTTTATACTACATTGATCATAAATTAACTAAATTATGACCATTTTTAGTTATTATTTCTATAGCTCCTGAAGAACATAGACAACAAACTACATAAATAATGATGTCTAGACTACGATTGTCACACAAATTATATTTTATCTTCACTTATTGCTTATCATACAGAGATGTGGTAAAGTATGTGAAAACACATTTCAAAACTGTAGCTTATGAGTACTTTCTAACTTTTATATTTTCATATTCAATTTTATTTTGTTTAAATAATTATATTAAAAGTATTATTACACCCATATTTGTCTCATACCACATATATATATATATATATATATATATATAAATTCAGTCTTATGTTGAACCCAAAATACAAAATTATATTAAAAAAAAAGACGTGATAGGACTCATTAAATTGGAGATACATGTTAACACGTAGCTCGTAACTGTCATCTTAGGGCTATTTGCGTGCTAAGATGCCTTGTAACGTTGCTCACAGCAGACTTTGCGTGTTCACACGCAGGACGGACGAGAATAGGCTACGCGGAGAGCTACGTTGAACTTCGCGCACGTAAATCCTTTGATCCATTATGCCCGTATCGCTAATTGTTTAATTCAGCTATTAAAGGGCTACGTGGTCACTCGAGAGCAAGCATGTAACACGCAAATGGAGCCCAGAGGCCAACGTGTGCTGGAGAGCACCCGCGAGGGGGGTAAAGTACAATACTTAGCACTTCTAATGTAAATAAAATCACTCTACTGTACATTTATTATAAGGGAAAGTGATGTTAGGTCTTAGAATTAGCACAACATTCTCAAACCCGCAAATTGGCCCAGAAAAATACTTTATTTCATGATTATTTTTTGTGTTATATTGATCCCTGCAATCAATGTGTTAAGACATATACTGTAACCCGCATGTAATAGAATATCATATTTACTGCTTTACTAATATTGAATTATTTCTGGCCTGTTGGACCGATCTCAAACTGGATTTGAAGCACGTAGGACTTGAAAATCACGCCTCTCCTTTTGAGTGACGTAACGCTTACCATTGGCTCCATCCTGTAACTACGAGATTGCTTAACTGTATGCGTGCAGCCACGCAAGTACGACGGCCACAAACTGGGTTACAAAATAGCTTCTAATTTAATAGCAATGTAACTAGGCCAACTTTGAAGCACACAGCCCTTATGTGCTACACGTTGGATTTACGAGGCTGGAATTTAATATGGCCCTAAATGTGCCATTTTAGTAACATAACCACTAGGCTATAGATATAATATTGGAAATGTAACAGTTACTTCCACAACCTGCAAAACTGGAACTGCTTAAAACCACTGGCTGGTACTGCTCCTTTTATATTTTGACAATGCAGTGGTATGTTGTTGTTGTTTAATCATTCAGTTGTGTCTGACTCTTCGTAACCCTATGGACTGCAGCACACAATGCACATCTTGTGTCTGGTTGTGTAATTCATAAGGTTTTCATGGCAAATATACGGGAGTGGGTTGCCCATTCCTTCTCCAGCGTGGCATGTTAGTTCTAGCCAAAAACCACTAACTTCTAACATTCATTAATTAATTTAGCAGCAATTTTAAAAGCATTTTTCCACTGGCATTTACATTCTGAATCGGATGCTGCAAAGTACATATGTTGATTTCTACACCCTTTTGATTCTATAAGAATGACCAACAAAGTTTTTATTGTTTATTTGGTGGCACGTCCATTATATAAGACACCTCCATTGGATACACTGCTGAGTCTCACATGCCTCACATGCCACATCACTTCTAGATTGTAAGCTCTTGTATAATGGGGGGCAACAGACAGGGGCAGATCACACAGCATCAGGCTGGAGCGCAGAGCGTCATCAGAGAGCATTTATCTGCGCTGTGATGACGACGCGCTATTCAGTTGCGCCCAAAGCTCGGGTGCCGTTTATTCAGTATGTCATAAGAGATCAAGACAGACATTAATGCCACTATACAGTATACAGACAAAGCTGTTCATATAGAACTTCTCCACATAGTGTCAGCAACTTGGGCAGCCTACTGGGTAATGCTAGGCAGCCATGGGTAATGTTGGTCTAGGAAGAAGTACAACATTCTTACTAAATCTTGACAGCTGGGAAGAATTGCATGGTTTCATTTGTCTTTTCTCTTTTTATTGCATTTGTCATTCACAACATAGCCTGGTACCATTTATAGAACAGAATTACTCACCAGTAATGCAAAAAAGGGCATGCATACCTCAAAATATTTAGGATGTCTCTCCTTGACCCTTTTGATGTCAACAAAAAGAGATGCCAAAGAACCCATGGACATCGGTCTGGGGAATACTGCTAAAGTTGTATATGTTTTCACAGTTAATCAGCTGGAAACCAATGGGCGGTAGAAACTCATACAGCAAATAATTACCAGTTAAAGCAGTCCATTCAGGTGTAACTTCATAACTTTTTCATATAGGCTCATCATTTTTATCACCCTTTATGTAGAGCAGGTTTTTCTCAGATTACCCCTGTATTACATTTTCTGGCACAAAAAAATTAACTCCACTTCAATACCTCTGAACAGGATATTCTGCATTATTTTCTTTGATTTAAAATATATATAACTTTTGGATAGACCAGCAAAATATTTTCAAAAACTTTTCGTCAGTCCATAGCCTGTTCCCAATGTCAACACTTTACATTTATTATATATTTTAACTTTTTTGGAAAGTGCTTAATATTATTTTTGTTTGCATATCACAACATTTTAGCCAGTTATCCTTTTTAGAGAGTATATAAAGGACCACAGTAGTGCCAAAACAAAATGATCTATATGTTTTAATAGGGAATTGTTCATGAATAAAAAAATAAAAAAGTTTAATTAATATTTAAAAAACATTAGCAATATTTCATATAAAACTGTCAAAGTTCACACTCAGACTATGCTGGTATCCACCCACTACAGTGGAGGGAGGTAGCTCTGTCTAGCAGGTGGCCATTCAATTTTCAGACATCAGTATATAAAGTGTACCACCAACACAATGACCTCAATTGACTGGAGACCTATTATGTTAGATACTAGTAACTTATCCGTCATAAATGATGGTATGCCATCTCTCTGTGCCCTCTGGCTCTGCCCTCTGTCTCTCTCTCTGTGTGCTCTCTCTCTCTCTCTGTGCCCTCTGTTTTTCTCTGTTACCTCTGTCTCTATCTGTGGGCTCTCTTTGCCCTCTCTCTGTGCCCTCTGTCTTTATCTATCCCCACTCTGTGCCCTCTGTCTTTGCCCTCTCTCTGTCTGTCCTCTCTCTCTCTCTGTGCTTTCTTTCTCTCTCTGTGCCCTCTCTCTGTGCCCTATGTCTCTCTCTCTCTCTCTGTGTCCTCTCTGTGCCCTCTATGTGCCTTCTCTCTCTGTGCCCTATGTCTCTGCCCTCTCACTCTCTGTGCCCTCTGTCTCTCTCTCTTTGCCCTCTCTCTGTGCTCTATGTGCCCTCTGTCTCTCTATGTGCCCTCTCTGTGAGCTCTCTCTCTTTCTTTCTCTCTCTCTCTCTATCTTCTCTCTCTACAACGACCCCGCCCCCCCGTGTGCATATCCACAAAAACTGCACATGGGCAACTTTGCCACACATGACAACACCTGTGCAGTGAGCACAGTGCAGTCATTACACACATATTGCTCTTTATTATAGTGGGCTTCCCTTGGCAATATGTTTTTGCTGTTGGAACAGCTTATCAATGATTATTTATTCTCTTATCATATACTGTATGGTTTTGCTAAGAACCCTTTAGACCTGTCCTATCAAGACCTATCACTCAACCACCTTCCCACCCTCATCTTAATGACCTTATCACGGTGGAGACAAGCACTCAGATGGTGGCTGCTACTCAAATCTTTGAAAATAAATGTAATATTGAATATTGATATATTAAATTATGGCATAAGATTTTTGTTAATGATTAATGCATAATTAAAATAAATGGTTCTCTTTCTATGGCATCAGTATCCTTTTCTCTAGAGCCAATGCTGGAATCAGCACTTTTGTTGTACACCAAGAAACTATTTGTCACTTCCTCATCTCACTAACCAAACAGTCCCAATCAGATGCATGTTTATCAGTGTACTGTCTGCTATGCTGTATTTACTTATATTACAAACATTTGTCTTGAGTACTAATCCCAAAAGGAAATCTTACAACACAAAGGAATTTATATTAGATTTATGTTTTATTAATGGTAAAGAAGTAGCACAAATATTTGAAGAATACTGTATTTCTCTTATATCTGCTCAGCAATGATAATATTTGTTCTTATCAGATCTTAGTCTGAACTTATATCTTCAAGAAACTGATGGGAATACACATATTTGGACTTTCCCACATTTTAGTTACATGAAAAGTTAAAATATATATGTTTGTTTTGAACGGTGTTCCCAGATGCTCAAATAAGAAATATAGGATTGGCAAGTCATATGTTATATTTGTACATATTTGGGACAGTTATAAATTATGCCCCATATTCAAATTCTCATGTTTTAGAATAGAGTTATTTATGATAAAAAATGAGTGTTTTGAAGTTTAGAGATGTTATATTTTATCATGAAAATGGTCTTGCTTTTGACAATTGTTACCAATACATGACAATGAAAATATAATATATAATAACAATAATAATTGTACACAGTTGGTCAATCAAAAGACTATACAGGTTTTTAAACTTGCCTTTATTTGTTAACTTGAGAGGGTACAGATGTGCTGCAGACAAGAAATACGTTTTTTGTAGTTTGGACACTTACTTTTCTTGCAAAGAAATGTTTGTTCTAAAATATGATATATTAAAGGGCCATTAAATTGCCGCTGGCAATTCCCCCAGGCAGACTGACAGCAAGAGCTCTGTGCAGAGAGCAGAAGCAAAAAGAGGGTTAACCCTTCCCAAATTCATCTGGGAAAGGAAAGGACTGTTGGAAACTTCTAAATATGTTACTTGTGGGTTAACGGATGGCTGATTACATTCCTGAATGTAGAGAAAAACATAAATCTTGTGTTCACTGAGTCTTCACCGCTCTGTATCGGCATATGTTATTAATCATGGAGTGGTCAGGAGTGTGATGGTAAACAGACATAAGACTTTTTTTAGCTGTTATCAGCCAATTAAAACAAAAGCAATGGATAATTTTAACATAGAATCTTATGTTCTTTCACACCATGAAGAGCACCAATAGTGAGGTAAATAAACCTTTAAAATCAAAACACTACTTATACTGATATGATAGGAAAAATACTATATATTTATCAAATGGGGTAAGAGATATGAGCAATTAATAAGTGGAGCCACCCCCACTGCTTAATTTTTTTGTAAAGGACCACTGAAGTTTAAGGAAAAACATGTTTATGTTTAGTATGTAACATACCAACATATAAAAATATATATTTAGCTGACTGCTTCTGTCATGGGATATTTCATTTTAGGCTGCTAGTATGTCTTGAGCAGGAATGTTATCCCATGGGGGTTACTCTGCCATAGAGTTATGTTGTCAAGTGAGCAGATTTAATCAGAACTCAATAGAGATCTTATCTAGACTTACAGTTACTCCCATTCCTCCCAGATGACTAATTATTTTAGAAACAAAGACAAAACAACGTCCTCGGGCATGATTTTAAAAATGAAATCCATTGTTTAAATATACAGTAAACGTTTAATAAAAGTTTTTTTTAATCATGCCCTGTCTAACTAATCTTAAGAGAGCCACTAAAGTGGTTCTTTAACTATTTCCTACGATTGGTCTTGGCTTTTATTGCAAGCAATATTTTTACAGTGACTTTTAATTATTTGCTAAACAGATGGCATCTGCAACTACATATGGAGAAAGCAGTAGTTTATTTATTTAATCTGGTATAAACATATGCATGATTAATGATAATGATCAGAGCTATTTTGCACAAGCACAGTTAATCAGACATTAAAGAGATTATAAATGTGCACATATTTTGGTTTAATGGTAATGGGATCAGTTCAGTTTTATAACTAATTGCGCATGTTTACATGTTTTTAATACCGTTTGTAAACTGCTGGTTTGTGTGGCAGTTGTGGAATTATCTAATTGATTGTCTGTGATGAATCATAGCTGTTAATAGTGATTCAGCAATTTCTGGAACCTTTCTTTAAAAAAAAAAAAACAGAATACTTGGGGCCTCATTCAATTGCGATTTGACCAATTGAATAGGGCTCTATATAAGCACAGAGCATATTTTTTTTACAGATGTTAGTGAACTTCTATCCAAACGCAAGGTCTTCACTAACTAAAAACTTAAAAAAAATATGCTATGTGCTTACATAGAGCCCTATTCAATTGGCCAAATTGCAATTGAATGAGGCCCTAAGATCATTATTATCCTGTCTGATGGTAACCCAGCTTCTGGACTCTGGGTGAACCTTATAGTACTGTTAATTGCACATGCTACTGTCTGTAAGACATTCCAATAAAAAAACAAAGTGATTCATCTTTAGTTAAACAGAAAAATCACTACTTTTCTACATAGCAAATTACAGTATATAGATTTTTTTTTATAGAAATATTTAGTTATTAAAATGTAAATACATGAAAGGGAAATAATATTTCATGTATATTGTATAATATTTATAGTATGCTTTTTTTAAAGAACTTGACTTGATAATTTGTTAAATATTGTACATCGTTTAAGGTAAATAATTTTTATATATTGAATTCAGTTTTGCTTTAATTATGCTTGACATTTTGTCTTTGTTCCTAAAAGGATTAGAAAGCTGGCAGGAGTGGGAGGGACCATGAATTCAGATAAGCACACAACATAACTCAATAGCAGAGTAAGGCACCATAGGATAACCTTCCTTATAGACTAAGCAGTCTTAAATGGAATCCCCATGATACAATCAGTCATCAAAATAAAAGATTTATCTGGAAAAATATTTTATGTTCCTGTCTTGAATAGCTGCAGATGTTGTTATTTTGTTACATACATCACAAGCATGTGAAGATTTTTCATAACTAGAGTTCTTTTAAAGAGCCACCGTAATGATCATGAGCCTCTTTTAATTGCAAGCCCGTAATTACCTGTAACCAAACATTTTGGCTGTGGGTTACATTTAGATACATTTAGTTGTATTAAATTGACTGTAACCCCTTAAATACCAGCTCACAACTTCCACACGCAAACCATGAACCCGTCAGTAGCATTTCAGGGCATGATCAATTAAGCAAGCCCGTAAGTTAAAATTTAGACAGAGCCAATAGTAAATGAGACTGTCATCATGACGTCAGTAAAACATGGAGTTTAAACTACAACTAATTAGTGTTTATAAATACAATTTGTAATTGGATTCACAATCCACAATGGAGGAATCAATAAAAATCATTAAAGCAACTGTTCTAGTCCATGTGGGTTCTATGATATGTATTAATTCTTGATTCCTGGTATCAAGGTAATACGGAAACAAAAGTTAAGAAAGATAATTTTTTATTGCAGATTTGTGAGCTTGAGACTGTTGTGAAATTAATTATAATGCTTTTCATTGCTTTCCCAGTTTTTTAAAGTACAGTAGTGTGTGTTTATTTGCTGCTGCAGTTATACGAACAGGTGTTTAACCGACTTGAGAGTCCTATCTAATATTCATAGAAGTTTTTGATACATTTGCTGTTTACAGGTTTGAAGGCAAATCCGGGCTTGCTGAATATTTTTAATTGAATATGGATTTTGCGTCTTTAGCACTAGTAAGATTTGCGGGCTTGAAACATCAAAGGAGGAGATAGCACAGAGTTACATTTTTGAAAACAGCAGTGATTTTGATCTTGTAACTCGCAAATGGAATATGAGTAGCAAAGTGTACCCAGTTGAGTATCTACGGGCTCCATTACAGGTTCATGTAATTGTGATTTGACCAATTGAATAGTGCTCTTTGTAAGTAGATGTGTATGAATTAGTTATACATTTGTAAGTAATGCAATGTGTAGACAGGGTTTGTAAAGTGGTGCTGGCAAGGAATCTGTTTGAAAATGAGTATCAGAATGGTCTATTTATGAAGATGCCAGGGGCTGGAGGGCAAACAAAGTGCAGAGGTTTAAGCATCAATTTTAAAGTTTAGAGTGACACAGATATATCATGCTCATAGATAGAGGTTGTAAAATATATATGTGTATTTACTTCCAGGAATGTCTATATCACCATTTACGGTTAAAACTATGGTGGTTGTTACAGCACTGCACTGATGGTTAAAAGTGGGGTCAGATGTGTCTCGAACATCTGCTTAAAACTGTCTCAGAAGATGCTGAAAGTGTCACTGAGGGAAGGGGATGTTCATAAACAAAACATTCTGAAACTCCTAGCATCACTCAAACACGCTTCAAGACATAACAGTGGGTGTAGAGAGATACCTCAGCTGGAAGCTCATACGCAGATTTCAAAAGTTAATTAACGTCACGTCATGAGATTATCTCTCCGTCCGTGCCCATGTTTCCTTTCCACACCTCACTACCTGGAGCAGACAGCAGAATTTTGGCAGCTTTCCATCAGATCAATCAACCCCAAATAGAGTATGGAAATCCCAGCATTCAAGAAAAGAACATATTTCGATCTCTTTTGTCTTCACAATCGCTAAAATTGCAAATCACTATTAAATTGCTATGATTCCTCAAGCCCGCAATTGTTTTCACACCTGTAAATGGAATATATACTTATAGGAAATTTAGAGCCCTATTACAATTTAAAACGTAGCCCGTAACTCTGAATTTATGGGTTACAGGGATTAAATTAGCCCTGTAGCGTTGCTCGCAGCGGGCTTTGCGTGGTAACATGCAGGACTGACGAGAATAGGCTACGTGGTGAGCAATGTTGAACTTCGCACACGTAAATCCTTTGATCTGACAAACTTGTAACCACTACTTGTTCAATTCAAGGGGGGTAAAGTATAATACGTAGCACTTGTAATGTAAATTTTAGGTCTTAGAATTAATAGCACAACATTCTCAAGCCCGCAAATACTTTATTTCATGATTATTTATTGTGTTATATCGATCCCGGCAATCAATGTGTTACGACATATACTGTAACTTGCATGTAATAGAATATCATATTTACTGCTTTATTAATATTGCATTATATCTGGACTGTGGGTCTGATCACAAACTGTAATTGAAGCATGTAGGACTTCGAAACCTACCGTCCCCTTTTTCAGTGACGTAAAGCTTACAATCTCTTTTCCCATTGGCTCCATCTGAACCCATAACTACGTGATTGCTTAATTGTTTACAAAATAGCGTCTCTCACTCGTAGCTCGCAGCTGTTTCTAATTTAATAGCAACGTAATACACATAGTTAACACACTGTTAAATCTGTACATAATTCCTGTAAATATCTCCTTTTTACTTGTCTCTTTCTGTTCTTATTTTGCATTTCTTTGTATACATTCATAAACTGGCAGACATGTAAATATCTCCTTTTTACTTGTCTCTTTCTGCTCTTATTTTGCATTTCTTTGTATACATTTATGAACTGATAGACATGAAGGAGTTAACTTAGAACCTTTGGGGTTACCACGGTAACCTGACACTTTATAAACTACCGCAGTACCTAGGCGCCAATTGATTTTCCCCTTTGAGAAAGATGCCTTTAGGGCGTGGAAATGTACGTCAGGGCATCAGGACTTCCGGGTCTGACGTCAGACGCCAGAGTCTGACTTAACCTTGTAGGGATACATAGTATACTGGCAAAATATTGCTACGGCCTGTAGATAGAGCTAATTGTACAGCTTGGGATACACTAGTGCAGATTTGATGAGTCCTGTAGTAAAGAAGAAAATATTGTTACTCTGAAATATCAGAAAGGAGCATGCAGACCCTATTTAGTAGCTGTCCAAGAGACCCCTTCGAATCACTGTTAACTAGCTTAGGGCCAATCTGAGCACTAGTGAGCTATTTAGTTCTTTTACACTTTATTCAGAGGCTAATGATGTGGCCCAAAAATAGAGCATATTTATAGCCAGGAAGATACATCCACATAGAAGATCTTAGCCCCAAGGGGTAAAAAATTATACAGCTCCAGATAGAGTCAATTGAGCGGTTTAGGATGTTTCAGAACAGACTTTATGATCAGGATGATATATCTCCATAGAAGTTTTTAGCTCTATAAAGAATAAGACTTTTTAGCCATTTATAAATGTATCTGGATAAAATATCTAGTTCCCAATTGTAGGGCAATTTTGTATATTTAACCTGTACAAGAGATCCTCATTAGGCCGTACTAAATCGCACATATATTAAAAATTCCCATGCTGATTACAATACTTAGTTAACATATTGCATCAAATAACTCTTAGGAGATCAATTGGTCCACAAAGAGATAAGAGAATAATAGCCAGAAAAATTATCATTGTTCACCAACTCCGAACCTTTACTGACAAGCCATACACTATAAACAAAGGGAGACTTTTGTTTTAATGATTTTTAAATGTTCTTAATTTTGGCGCCGCTGTTCTTTTATTTCCCTTTCCCAACCACATTCAACCAAACACCTGTAAATAGCAAATGTAGCCACAAAACCTACAAGTACTAGAGAGGACTGACAAGGGAGTTAAACACCTGTCCGTAGCACTGTAAAAGCAAATAAAAAAAATCAATACTGCACTTTAAAAGACGGGGGGGAATTATATCAGGCATTATAATTAATTGCATTCAAGCTTGCAAATCTGCAATAAAAAGAAAAATTCTATGTGTAATTTTCGTGTTATATCGATCCCGGCAAGCAATGGGTTAAAACACATTGAACTTGCATGGACTAGAACAGTAGATCATTTCTGGCTTGCGAGTCCGATCGCAAATCTGACTCCTAAACACTAATGGATTGAGGTTTAACCTCCATGTTTTACTGACGTCATGATGACTGTCTCAATTACTATTGGCCTGTTTTGGTCTTGCTTAATTGATCAAGATCATGCCATGAAATGCTACTTACTGGTGCATGGTCTACGGATTTGTCTTTCGGCCATGTAGTTGTGGGCTTGTTCAATTGAATTGCTCTGTAACTGTTTTCAAGCCTGCAGACTTACGACCTCTATGGAATTTAATAGGGGCCACAGTATAGTATAAACTGCTTATAAAACAATACAAACAAATATCAGGTATGTTTAGCATGAATATAGTCACTATAGCAAGATATGCATAAAATAGAATGCACCCAGTACAGTTCAGTAAACACACCATATACCACCAGTACAGTGATCCCCCCAACCCAGAGGTCCAGTGCAAACAGAACACTTCACCCAACCATCACTGGCACATGGTTGTAGTGAAATATTTAAAATATATACTTTTGAAGAGCTAGTCTTGAAAAAAGGGAACATTTTTATAATGCAAAAACTTAAGCCTCTAATTAAATACATTATATATGCAACTATGATGCTCTGGAATCAACTTTTTCCTACCATTTAGGATGAGGCTTTGAATGCATTGGAAGCTTCTACCTGCACAGTGGGAAAGTGGCATCATTCTATTAGCGGCCGGTAGCAGAGCTTACGGCCGGTTCCAAGATATGCGGCCGGCCGTAAGAGGAGATCCTTGCGGGCCGTATAATAGAATCGCGAGTTAACAGAACCCCCGCAAGGAATCGCAGCCTTACGGACGATTTAAGGCCGGTAATAGAATGAGGCCCAAACTCATTAGTTTACTAGGATACAAACTCACAAGAAAGTAATAGTAATTGCACCTAAAAGATAAAATTATAAAACCTGTATCTTTGTTTTGTCTTGTTTGTATGTTTTTTTGCTTTCTAAAAATGTAATACCCACTATCAAGTATTCAAATTCCATATAGAAAAAAGGTGACTACAAATCTCCTTCCAACTGTGTGACTAGATGTATTAAATCTCCATTTATATACTTCTCTTTTGAATACCTTAACTTGATAATGGACAACATTTTTAGAAAGTAAAAAAAAATCTAGCCTTTAATTTATTGCTTATAATGAGGTTTACTGACATGTTTGTTTGAGTTGTTTTCTCAGTATTGAGTGTCCTTGTAAGTTAATGAGATCTCCGCTGACAGCTCTGACTGCTGCATAACTGTATATAATAGTTAAAAAAATATTTTCTAAAAACTTTTTCCGATTATAACCATACATTATTCACTAAAGAGTTTCTATGTTCTACCTTCCTCCAAGACACAGATATCCAACATAAAGACCTAAAGCCCTGCAATTTGTCTATTCCCGTAAGAACAAAATATGCAAAAAGATTGGCAATTTTATTATTGAATTGTATTTGTTATATTCCAAATGATTCCTATTTTAATAGATGCAGAGTTCTATAAAAATAGGAATCACATGCTGTACAACAAAGATAATTCAATGATACACATATTCTGAACTTTTTTCTTTAACTTGCACATTATAAAACATATCACAAAATTAGATTCAATTATTGAAATAGGCATTACTCAATGCTTATTTGCATAGCGGCAATGCTGTGGGCGTTAGAGAAGTGGTGAAATTATTATTATTAGCACACATCGTATGCTTAATGATATATTTTTAAAGTTAAAAGAAGCAAAAAAGTCAGTGAGATTTCATCGTCATCTGCATATCAGCAACCACATCATCTATGGTCATACATGACCATATGCTCACAATTGTTTCTGTGTGTATATTGTTTATACATTGCTAATGTATAAATGCCATATAAACAAACTAACAACACTAGTAGCTGTGTAAGTCATGAGCATAAAATAAAATCGTAAATTTACAGGTTCTGCTTGGTTCCATCTATAAAAAAAAAAAAAAATAGAGGTGCTCAATCAGAGAATGAACTAACCCTAATAGGTTAGTTCTGTGGACATGATTACCCACTCTGGTAGCAACCTCTTTTAGCTCACTTGTGCCATTCACAGGGAGAAATATCCTGTATTATATCAGTCTAGTCCCACTCACCGAGTGGTCTAGCCCCAAAATACCAAGCAATTCTACCCTGAACAGGAGAAACAGCACACAACAGACGTACGTTTCAGCCTGCATTGGGCCTTGTCAGTGAGATGTAGCTGATAACACCCTAAGGCGCAGTGAGCAAGGGGTCCATATCTGGATTCCCCTATCACCCTTAGGGAGACTTATCCCTAAGGGTAATTTGAATAAAGTGAAAAACAAAATTGAGGTGCTTAATCAGAGAATGAACTAACCTTAGTAGGTTACTTCTGTTTACATGATAAGCCACTCTGAGAGCAACCTCTTTTAGCTCACTTGTGCCCAATGAAGGTTGAAATGTACGTAAGGGGTTTGCTGTTTCTCCTGTTTAGGGTAGAATTTCCTGGTATTTTGGGGCTGGACCACTCTAGTGAGTGGGACCAGACTGATATACTACAGGATATTTCTCCCTGTGAAGGGCACAAGTGGCTAAAAGAGGCTGTTCTCAGAGTGGGTTATCATGTCCAGAGAACCAACCTATTAAGGTTAGTTCGTTCTCTGATTGAACACCACTATTTTGGGTTTGTGTTTATGCAAATTATCCTTAGGGATTAGTCTCCCTAAGGGTGATAGGGGAATCCAGACATGGACCCCTTGCTCACTGTGCCTTAGGGAGTTATCAGCTACACCTTACTGACGAGGCCCAATGAAGGTGGAAACTTATGTCTTGGGTTTGCTGTTTCTCCTGTTCAGGGTAGAATTGCCTGGTATTTTGGGTCTGGGTCACTCTTTTGAGTGGGACCAGACTGATATACAACAGGATATTTCTCCCTGTGAAGGGCACAAGAGAGCTAAAAGAGGTTGCTCTTAGAGTAGGTTATCATGTCCATAGAACTAACCTATTAAGGTTAGTTTGTTCTCTGATTGAGTACCTATATTTTGTTTTTTTGGTTCCATCTATGACCTAAAGCGTAGGGTTATCCTGGTGTGACTTGCACTTCCATTTAGTCCTGTCATCAAGTAGAGCCTCATAATGACAATATTTCACTAGATCTGAATAGAGATCTTCTTTGAATCCACGGCTCCCCACGTGTTGAACCCTGTTGGGAACAGAAGCAATTGTCGGCTGTATTTAAAAGAAACATTGAATATAATACAGTAAAACCTCTATATTCATCTTAATCCGTTCCTTAATGATGGATGGAGTACTGAATGGGATGAATATAAAATCACATTATCTTTGAATTGATTTATATTTTGATTACCATATGGTGGGTGACTTTTCGTGACAAATATTGGATTTTTGGATGAATATCGGAGCAATTTTTTGCTGAATATAAAGGTCTATTAAACTTATTTTTCAAGTGCAGTGAAGACATTATTATTATTACTCCTTATTTATAAAACACCAACATTTTCCTTAGAGCTATTCCTACCAATTTCTCCTGTTGAATCTCCGCATTCTGACACACAATACACAGACCAGTTTAATAACATCACAAGGATTAAGTCACTGTTAAAATGCAGTTAGCCTTCAGCACATAACCGAAATGATTCATACTTTAATAAGTCATAAACTCGTTCCTTGTGTCGTAAACACAAATGCTATTTTTATGATGAATTGTAACATTTCCAAAATCGGAAAATTAACGTTTGCTCACCTCATTGGAGAACAACCTTATCAAGCTTTGAGGTCACTACTGAACATTTAGCTTTCTAAATAAAAATATAATCATATCACCAACTACCAGGAGTACAATTCACATACCGTAGATTAAATAAAGACTTATAGAACTCTCCTGAAACTCAAAATTTCTTAACTCAAGTAATTAGTATTTCTCATATATTATTATTCTCTAGAATGTACGTGATAAAGAGCATAATAAAGTGATTTAAATATGTAACTTTTTTGAGAGTAGTAATCCAGATATATAAGTGCAGAGTAAAATTTTTGAATTTTTTTAGTGCAGTGGAAAGTATACATTTTTATTTTCCATTACTAATTACTAATTATTAAATTAATCTCCGTTAATAATTAATTAGCAATGAACAAATGTATTAGGATGTGCAAAGCATTCATGTATTTATAAAGTAACGGCAGTGTAAAATATGGTATTTAGTTGTTTTTTTTTAATAATAATTAATTAATTAACAATCTCTTTTGATTTTCCTGCAGCATGCAATGTACAGTTTGGCTGTTGCTGCCCTGAGTATAAAGTGTCAGCAATGTGCCAAGTGTGCAGAGTAAATAGGCTGCGTGCGCGAAGGGCAAACCGTTTGTTTAGTCGGGTAAAGCGTAATTTTAAAATCGTAATTTTATTATGTGCAAGTTAGTGCTGCGATTGTGTTACGCATGTCGTGAGCATTTTCTGTCCTTTGTAATAGAGTATTTTGTACCTCGTACGTTTCTGGGTAAAAGTCGTACGTGCCTGGCAATGTTTTGCCCGGTTCGGGGTCGGGTAGCCTAGTTTTCATTTTTTGGGGACGAACATTTTTTTTATCGAGTGCCAAACCTCTTTAAAATTGGTTTAAATATGCGTGTAACCTAACTCCCAGACATCCTGACTGTCCCCCTGTGCTGTGTGTGATGTTTTTATTGTTCATTCTTTGTGTTTTCCGATTTGCGTGGTTCGGCCGTTAACATCGTATTTTTGTGACCTCGTAATTTTTTTTGTGTGTCTCGCGCTTTGCAATTTTTTTTTCAATCACGTGTTTCCTAACTGCTTGGTGGCTAAGTCCCGCGTACTTCAATGCCTGAACTGCTCGCCTCGCATTACTGCCTAAGTTCTGCGTTTTTCAATGCCTCAACGGCACAACTAAGTGCAACATAAGTACCATGCCTTCTAAATCACAAATATGAATGGAGTGGCCCCAAAAAAAAAAAAACTCTCCTCTTAAGGCCTGGATTACTACTGAGGGATAATAGCATAGACACATTAGCACTATATGGGGGAACTTCCTATCTATATCACAAATCATCAGTTACTCCCACCAGTTAACCTCAAGTGCTGTGTGTGGGGAAATATTTCCTCCTATACTGAGTTCATCATGCTGGTGATGTCATCAAAAGACGCCTCATCAAGGGAAGGCTGCAGTGCGGTGGTGTGCTGCTGAGGTTGGAAGGGCCAAGGGGTGTTCGGCAGGGGAGATTAAGAAGGGCCGGGGATGGGTTCAAGAGGGGCAGGGAGGGATCAGGAGAGTGGATCAAGGGGGGGGGGGGAATCCGGAGGAAGGGATCAAGAGGATGCAAGGGTGGATCAGGAGCTTGGGTTGAAAGCTCCGGGGGCTCTTCCCAAGCACGGAGCATCATGCATTTAACTGCATGCACCGATGGTAGCTTTGCCACGACGTCTTGTTTGGCTTCGTAAGGCTCGCAAAGCGTGACGACAACTCGCAGTACGACAACTATATAGGTGATCTGAGTAGAATATTTGTGGTGATATTCAACACATGAGCAGTGGTAGTATAATTGTAAACAACACTATCTGAATTTTCAGAGGTTTATACTGGAAGACAACAGTCCTCTTGTCAAAGAATCACGGCATGACAATAGCAAAAAGAAAATAGTTGTCCTCTCCTACCCGTTGCCGACAAATGCTCAACAAAGTGCAAGAAAATCACCGAAATGCAATTATAAGGGAAACTGAGGCCATCTTCCTGGTGTATTATCTAACACCTTATGGCCCTCATTCTATTATCGGCCGTAAAACGGCCGCAAAGCTGCGATTCCTTGCGGGGCTCCCCGTTACCTTGCAATTCAATTATACGGCGCCGCAAGGCTATCCCCTTACGGCCAGACGTATATCTTGCAATCGGCCGTAAGCTCAGAAATCTTTAAAAGCAAAAATAAATTCAAGACGGCACTGTAAAGCTCTGTAAATGCTAGGGATCATAATGGGGGACATGAGGATTAATAGCAACCCCCTCTCAAGCTTGCACATCAGCCCAAATCCGAGATTACATTAACTGTTTATTTTCCGGCCGCAGCGTGGGCGGGTCTGAGGTGCTCCAAGCCCTCTGGACTTTTTACATGGATATGTGACATAAATTTAAATAAAATTTTATTTACGGATTTGAGTGTAGGGGAATGTTGTGCTATTAATGCTAACACCTACAATCACTTTATAGTCTCCTCAGAGTGCAGGATGGCTTTATTATGGCTTTATAATGTGCTTAAATGTGTGCCTGCGGGACCTTTTTGCTGCAAGTAAGCTGCGGCTCGGTTTTAGCCTTACAGAGAGGGTTCCAGGAGCAATTGAATAGCAACCAGGATTTTCTTACGGCCGAAACTCTTGCGGCCGTTTAAGATCAAAGGTTTTCCTCAGGCGCGTGCAAGGGATAGCAAGGCACTGGCCGCAAGCCTGCCGGAATCCCCGGCCGGAAGGGAATAGAATAGGCAAATAGCTTGCGGCCGGTCCCTGGGGCCCCGCATCTCCTACGGCCGATAATAGAATGAGGCCCCATATGTTTTGTGTGTTTTGAATGTGTGTACATTTTATTTAGCTACTTGGTGCAACTGAGCTGGGAATGATTTAATATTATTATATTTATTACACAGCATATTACTTGATAATTTTTATGAGGCATGCAGAGACGCATTTTTGCTTCATTAATGATAAGTTCTATTTAATGTGCTCCTCAGTTTCAGAGCTTGTTTGGATTAATAATAATTATTTTAACAACACATTTACAGCACACTTTTATATTGTCACTAAATCATGACTTGTTTACAAAACTATGGTTTCTATTAACCAAATATTTATTCACTTGGGGGTTATTTTTTATTTATTTTTTATTATTTCTTATCAAGAGGATGCTGTATATCATAAAAAGTATCAATAATAAAACTGCAAATGAATGTATTCTGGATTCATAAAAAACATGTTCTTTTTGTTTGTTTTATTTTCTTGTTGGGCATAACATTTGAAAAGGAATTTGCCAAGCGTCCTTATTACTTAGCCCCTTCTTTGGGCCAGGCTGTTACAGAAAAACAACTTTGAATGCAAAATGGATACTAGGCTTACTTATACCATGCATGGAAATAAACGAGAGAATAAAATGGTGTAATAATAACATATAGTGGATAATGGAGGCTGTCAGTAAATATTGCAACATGGAATCTATGAAGCTGCTCAAACGTTGACTGTCTCATGCTGAGTAAGCTAACCCAATGCCACAAGAGCAAAGTTTAGAGACAGTAGCGACTTGCCCGTCAAAAATGACAGGATTAAAATTGTAAGGCTGGCAATGCTGTTTGCCACACAATGTGAGGCTTTTGCTCCTCTGAGCCTTTGGAGCTCATTGCCAGCCTCTCCCCCGTGTACTTCAAATATCCTGCTTTGCACTGATCACCTTCGGCGCTCATTGCGAGCCCCACGCTGAGCACTTTGGTAGCTCATCTCAGGGCTTTCAATGAGTGCCTTTTAGCCTCTCCTGCTCGCGGTGCTCATTGTGAGCCTCGCGATGAGCGCCTACTGTACGGGCCGCTCATTGCAGGTTTCGTTAACCTGCAAGTTTTGTGCTTGGGAATGCCATAGTTACATAGGGCCTCATTCTATTAACGGCCGTAAAATGGCCGCAAAGCTGCGATTCCTTGTGGTTATCTTCCGGCCCCGTGTAGAGCTACTGCTACCTTGCTATTCAAATGGACGGCGCAGCAAGGATATACCCCTTATGGCCAGCCGCACATCATGCAAACGGCCGCAAGCGTTTTTCCTGCACCCGTAAATCTTGTTTTCCAGCCGCAAAGTCAGAAAACTGTAAATGCAAATATACATTCAAGATGGCACTGTAAAGCTCCGTAAATGCTAGGCATCATAATGGGGGACATGAGGATTAATAGCAACACCCTCTCAAGCTTGCACATCGCCCAAATCCGATATATCATTTATGGTTTACTTTCCGTCCCGTAGTCCCGCGGGCTCGTCCTTGTTAAAACCCGTACGGGTTCGGAGGTTGAGGGCCGCAAACAAAGCATTGTAGAAGCCAATATATATTCAATCCAACACTGCAAAGCACTGTAAATGATGGGGAACATAATGGGGGGGCATGAGGATTAATAGCAAAACATTCTCAAGCTTGCACATCGCCAAATTGTACTTTGATTTTAAAATCCGTCCAAGTCCCACAGACTTCAATGATAAAGCCCGTAGCTCCTTATTCAAGCCCGTGCGGGCTTGCTTGATAGTTAAACACAAAGATTGAACATGAAGTTAAATATCTTTATTTGTGGATTTGAGAGTAGGGGAATGTTGAGCTATTAATTCTAAAACCAAACATCACTTTCACTTTTAATAAAAGTAAAGGATGGCTTTTCTATGCTACGACTTGTAAGTAAGCCCTTTATGACCCGTGGGTCTATTTTACCCATTTACGGACTTGATGGAGGCTAATCCCGCAGCCTTTGCGGGTCTGAGGTGCTCCAAGCCCTTGGGACTTTGTCCACGGACATTTGACATGAATTAAACTAAAAATGATTTTCAGATTTGAGTGTAGGGGAATGTAGTGCTATGAATGCTAACACCTCCAATCACTTTATTGTCTCATCAAAGTGCAGGATGGCTTTATTATGTGCTTAATTGGGTGCTAGCAGGACCTTTTTGGTGCAAGTAAGCTGCGGCTCGGTTTTAGATAATTACGGCCATGACGAGAGGGTTTACAAAGCAATTGAATAGCAACCAGGGCTTTCTTGTGGCCGAAACTCTTGCGGCCGTGTAAGATCAAAGGCTTTCCTGCTGCGCATGCGGCAGCAAAGGATAACAGGGCGCCGGCCGCAAGCCTGCCGGAGCCCTCGGCCGCAAGGGAATAGAATAGGCAAATAGCCTGCGGCCGGTCCTTGCGGCGACGCATCTCCTACGGCCGCTAAAAGAATGAGGCCCATAGTATTTAAGGTTGAAAAAAGACTTTCAGTCCATCAAGTTCAACCTTTTAAGATCTCCTCTGATCTGCAATATGCGGATTAACTATTAATTAATTTGTTGTATATAAAAATAAAAATAAATAATCAATTCCCTCCTGATCCCAGACACCGGCGACAGGACTTCTCCCTGGATCAATACTGCCTCTCTAATTATCCATGATAACCCTGAATTCCCTTTTTAATTAGAAATAAATCCAGTCCCCTTTTAAAGTCATCTATCGAATATGCTGTCACCACCTCCTCTGGTAGAGAATTCCACAGATTAACCACCCTTACTGTGAAGAACCCTTTTCTTTCTTTAAGGTGGAATCTTTTTACTTCTAACCTCAAGGGATGTCCTCTTGTCAGTTGAAAACCTCTTGGCACAAAAAGCTCCCTTGACAAATCTTTATACTGACCCTGGATGTATTTATATAAGGTAATCATATCTACTCTTAGACGCCTTTTTTCTAGAGAAAATAAGTTTAATTTGGTTAGTCTTTCTTCATAACTTAGCCTCTCCATTCCCCTTATTAGTTTTGTTGCCCTCCTCTGTACCTTTTCCAGCTCTAAAATGTCCTTTTTATAAAGTGGTGCCCAAAATTGTACTCCATATTCCAAATGAGGGTGTACTAGAGATTTGTATAGTGGCAGAATTATATTTGCTTCCCTAGCTTCTATACCCTTCTTAATACATGCTAATTAGAGATGTGGCGAATAGTTCGCCATCCGGACTGTTCCCGGCGAACATAGCATGTTCACGTTCGCGGCGAACTGCGAACATATGCGATATTCGACCCGCCCCCCATACTTTATCATTGAGCAAACTTTGACCCTGCATGTCACAGTCAGCAGACACATTCCAGCCAATCAGCAGCATACACTCCCTTCCAGAGCCTTCTACCTCATGGACAGCATCCATTTTGGAATTATAACTAACTTGCAGTCTTACTGAGAGGAGGCTGAGTGTAGGTGATACTGCATCAATAGGGAAAACCATAGCTAGGCTACTGTACACAGTGTGCAATACAGTCCTGAAGGACTCTTTTGATCTCTGCTGCAAGGACACCCCTGTGTCTCTTCTCCCCCTTATCATCATCCTCCCCTCACCTTAGCACCCAACCCTAACACCCCTCACACTTATCCATAACACCCATCAACCTAACACCTAACCCTAACACCCCTCACACTTATCCCTAAGACCTAACACCCCTCACACTTATTCCTAACATGCCTCACCCTAACACCCCTTACACTTATCCTTAACACCCCTCACCCTAATCCTAACACCCCTCACACTTATACCTAACACCCCTCACCCTAACACCTAACCCTAACACCCCTCACACTTATTCCTAACACACCTCACCCTAACACCTAACCCTAACACCCCTCACACTTATCCCTAACACCCCTCATCCTAACCCTAACACCCCTCACACTTATCCCTAACACCCCTTACCCTAGCCCTAACACCCCTCACACTTATCCATAACACCCATTACCCTAACCCTAACACCCCTCACACTTATCCATAACACCCCTCACCCTAACCCTAACACCCCTCACACTTATCCCTAACACCCCTCACCCTAACACCTAACCCTAACACCCCTCACACTTATCCCTAACACCCCTCACCCTAACCCTAACACCCCTCACACTTATCCCTTACACCCCTCACCCTAACCCTAACACCCCTCACACTTATCCCTAACACCCCTTACACTAACCCTAACACCCCTCACACTTATCCATAACACCCCTCACCCTAACCCTAACACCCCTCACACTTATCCCTAACACCCCTAACCCTAACCCTAACACCCCTCACACTTATCCCTAACACCCCTTACACTAACCCTAACACCTCTCAGACTTATCCATAACACCCCTAACCCTAACACCCCTCACACTTATCCCTAACACCCCTCACCCTAACCCTAACACCCCTCCCCCTACTCCTAACACCCCTTACCCTAACACCCCTCACACTTATCCCTAACACCCCTTACCCTAACCCTAACACCCCTCACACTTATCCATAACACCCCTTACCCTAACCCTAACACCCCTCACACTTATCCATAACACCCCTCACCCTAACCCTAACACCCCTCACACTTATCCCTAACATCCCTTACCCTAACCCTAACACCCCTCACACTTATCCCTAACACCCCTCACCCTAACCCTAACACCCCTCACACTTATCCATAACACCCCTTACCCTAACCCTAACACCCCTCACACTTATCCCTAACACCCCTCACCCTAACTCTAACACCCCTCACACTTATCCATAACACCCCTTACCCTAACCCTAACACCCCTCACACTTATCCATAACACCCATCAACCTAACACCTAACCCTAACATTCTCACACTTATCCCTAAGACCTAACACCCCTCACACTTATCCCTAACACCCCTCACCCTAACACCTAACCCTAACACCCCTCACACTTATCCCTAAAACCCCTCACCCTAACACCTAACCCTAACACCCCTCACACTTATCCCTAACACCCCTCACCCTAACACCCCTCACACTTATCCCTAACACCCCTTACCCTAACCCTAACACCCCTCACCCTAACCCTAACACCCCTCACACTTAGCCCTAACACCCCTCACCCTAACCCTAACACCCCTCACACTTATCCCTAACACCCCTCACCCTAACACCTAACCCCCTCACCCTTATCCCTAACACCCCTTACCCTAACACCCCTCACACTTATCTCTGTGTCACTTCCCCCCCTAATCATCAAGGGAGGGGGGAGGATGATGAGGGAGGGGGGAAAGAGACACAGGGGAGAATGATGAGGGAGGGGGGGAAGAGACACAGGGGAAGATGATGAGGGAGGGGGAAAAGAGACACAGCGGAGGATGATGAGGGAGGGGGGAAAGAGACACAGGAGAGGATGATGATGGAGGGGGAAGAGACACAGGGGAGGATGATGAGGGAGGGGGTAAAGAGATACAGGGGAGGATGATGAGGGAGGTGGGAGGATGATGAGGGAGGGGGGATGAGACACAGGGGAGGATGATGAGGAAGGGGGGAAAGAGACACAGGGGAGGATGATGAGGGAGGGGGTAAAGAGATACAGGGGAGGATGATGATGGAGGGGGATGTTAGATTATTTATGCCCTTTATGGATTAAAACCAGACTCTGCATCAACTATGTAATAGTCCCCTTAAAACAACTTTTCCATCACTATTGTGGCCAGAAAGAGTCCCTGTGGGTTTTAAAATCCGCCGGTTAGCGAATATTTGCGGCGGTTCGAGTTCACGGTTCGCAAACCGAAAATTTTATGTTCGCGACATCACTAATGCTAATATTTTATTTGCCTTTGCAGCTGCTGCTTGGCTTTGAGCACTGTTACCTAGGTGGTTGTCCACAAGTACTCCCAAATCCCTTTCAATATCCGATACACCTAGATTTGCTCCATGAAGATTATAAATTGCATGGCTATTTTTCCTTCCCAGATGCATAACTTAACATTTATTCGTATTAAATCTCATCTGCCATTTAGATGCCCATTCCTCATTTTTATGTAAATCCCTTTGGAGGGAAAGCACATCACTATCTGATTTAATTACCTTGCACAACTTTGCGTCATTAGTGAAAATGGAGACACCACACTCCAATCCTACCTCTAATTCATTAATAAATATGTTAAAAAACATTAGTCTAATCGGAGTATGTTCCATTTACAACAACCCTTTGCTTCCTGACTTTTAGCCAGCTCACAATCCATGAGCAGATATTTACTGCAACTCCTGTATCTCTTAGTTTGCACAATAGTCTCCCATGTGGCACTGTATCAAAAGCCTTTGCAAAATCCAAAAAGACTACATCCACAGAGTTGCCTTGATCCAGGTTCCTACTAACCTCCTCATAGAAACTAATTAGATTTGTTTGACATGACCTATCCCTCATAAATCCATGTTGACTCCTACTTATAATCCTGTTCAAATAGACATATTCTTGTGTATTATCCCTTATTAACCCTTCTAAAAGCTTCCCCAGCTCTTGCTCTCTTTTTAAATATAGGTATCACATCAGCTTTTCTCCAGTCATCTGGTAGAGACCCTGTGTTGAGTGAATCTTGAAAAATTAAATATAATGGTTTGGCTATTACAGAACCCAGTTCCCTTAGTATTCTTGGATGTATTCCATCAGGACCCGGGGCTTTATTAACATTTATTTTTTCCAACCTCTTTTGGATTACTTCCTGTGTTAACCAATTATTTGGCAAAGGTAGCGTAGCCCCATTATGTTGCTGTGTCCCAACCACTGGTACCTCCCTTGTGTATACCGAAGAAAAGAACCTATTTAGCTCATCTGCCTTTTCTTGGTCACTAATTATCAGACGACCTGTGTCACATTGTAATGTTCCTATAGCTTCCTTCCTCGCCTTCTTCCCATTAATATACTTAAAAAATATTTTAGGGTTAGTCTTACTCTCTTTTGCAATTAATTTTTCATTTTCTATTTTAGCCAGTCTAATCACCCTTTTGCAAGCCTTCTTTATTTCCTTGTATTCCTGTAAAGCAGTCTCTGTCCCCTGGTTTGTATAATTTAAATGCCTGTTTTTTACTCCGTATCTTGATCTTTAAATCATTGTTAAGCCACATTGGATGGGATTTACTCCTTTTACTTTTATTCCCACACGGAATATGCCGATGTGTATGTACAGTATATTTAGTAAGGATTTAAATGTTGTCCACTTGTGGTCAGTGTTTTTACCTGCCAGTTCTCTGTCCCAGTCTATACTTTGTATTGCTGCCCTTAGACCGTTAAAATCTGCCCTTTTAAATTAAGAGTTTTTGTTGGACCCTTAAAATTTTGTTTTTTTAATTCAATCTCAAACGAGACTGTGTTGTGATCACTGTTTTCCAAAGGTTGCCCTATTCCAACATTAGATACTATATCAATATTATTTGTGATGAGTAAATCTGAGATAGCTTCCTTTCTAGTAGGCTCTTGTACAACCTGGGCCAGATAATGATCCCTGAGTGTACTCAAGAACCTGCTCCCCTTAGATGAACTGCTGGTCTCATGTATCCAGTTTATTTCAGGGTAATTAAAATCTCCCATTATTAGAACTTGACCATGCCTAGCTGCATTTTCAATCTGTAACAATAATTGTATTTCCTCACTTTCAGCTATATTAGGGGGTTTATAGCATACTCCTACTAATATTATTTTGGAATTTGCTGTTCCGCTATTTAACTCTACTTACAAACATTCAGCTTTATCACTAGGTCCACCATAAATATCTTTTCTGACTATAGGCTTAAATTCAGGCTTAACATACAGACAAATCCCTCCTCCTCGTTTACCATTGCCTCTATCTTTCCTAAATAGGTTCTAGCCATCCAGATTAACAGTCCAGTCATGAGATTCATCCCACCACGTTTCAGTAATGCCTATTAAATCCCATTTTTCATTAATTGCTAATAATTCTAACTCTCCCATTTTTCCTGGCAAGCTTCTGGCATTAGCAAGCATACACCTTATGTTATGAGTCTGTAGTTCTGAAGTGCCTGCCATGTTTATCTTTCCACCATTGCCCCCCTGTCCCTTCCCTGTGTCTTTCTCCTCTGTGTGTCTGCTGAATGTTTGCGTGACGCGCACTGACTGCCGTTGGTTTTATTTTCAAAGCCCCTCGTGCCTGGTTTTGTTGTTGTAAGTGTTGCTGTCTTTGCCGTCGTGTATTTTCTAAGTCCAGTGTACCTGGCTTTGCTCAGCCTCGTTTTCATCCAGTTGCAGAATTTGTATGTTTTTCGTCCGCCATTTTTTTCCTCGCTTAGCTGATTTTGTATTGACGAAAAACCCCAAATATGGCTTAAATTCGCTTGCAACCTCACTCCCAGGTTTCCTGGCTCTCCCCCTGTGCTGTGTGTGAGTGTGTTATTATATTTGTTACATTATTTTGTTTGTTTTTCATGTTTTTAGAGTTACGCGCTTGACTCACAGTTGCGACCCTTACAGTTGCATGCCTCAACTTCACGTGGTTCGCAGTCGCGTGAGACTAAGACCCACGTGCCACATCTGCTCACCTCGCTTCGCAAGCAGTGCAATGAGCGCCTTTGGGCTTGAAATTTGGCCCTGTTACATAGCTATTAAACAGGATGCGAGTTACGGGCTTGAGACGCAAACCCATAAACCATTTGTTGACCATTGGATGTGCGGCACTGAACGTGTTCAATTAATCAAACCCATAGTTATGGGTTTAGATGGAGCCAATGGAAACAGAAATCGTCATCATTGTATCACAGAGAAATGGAGATTGGATTTCAAAGTCTTACTGCGTTCAATTACGAGTTACAGTCGGGCCCACATTCCTGATATGATGCAATATTAATAAAGGCGTAAATATGGATATTCTATTACATGCAAGTTCCATTATATGTATGAACACATTGATTCCAGGGATTGATATAACATGAGCACCAGCGACACAGCAGCAGTAGCCAGTGGAAGAGGACATTGTCATGGCCGTTGGCCGACAGTGATCTAATTTGACCCCTATAAAGGTCTTAGGCGACATTCCCTCCAAAAGTGACAGAAAATCATGAAATAAAATCAGATGAATTGTTCTAATGTTTATAGTTTATAGTCAGACAACATGGCGTTTGATAGTGCTTCATCTTGGATGATATTGTCTCAATATTAAAGGTATATCAAAAACAGGACTACATATGTCTGGCAACTATCAATATATGTTTAATAAATATATATGTATCCATTGATATAATATGTTCAAAAAAGTTATTGTAAGAGTTCAGTCTAATGGATCTCTGTTGTCCATATTTATTTTCAGGGTATAAAAGGGCAATGCCGCTACATTTCTCAGTATTCTCTATTTCATAAAAAACTATCTAATTGGTCAACCATTTTGATAAACAAATGAGATAACTAGCCATGCAGAATTAATCAATCCAAAATATATAATGAAAAACTATTTTTTTTTCTTTTTAAGTAAACAACATACAATTTTCTTGTTAATAATTTTCTCTATATTTTGTAGTCACTATTTAAATAACTGACACATCAACACATAATCTTTTACATATAAACCCACTGCCTCATACAACTCCATGTATGAGAGAGCACTAAAAAAGTTGACATTAATTAAACGTTTTTGTACATGACTGGCAAACTAAATAAACAGCCTTATTAAATTGCGATTCTGCCAATTGAATAGGGCTCTATATAAGTACACAGCTTTTTTTTTTTACTGTAGTTTTTAGTTAGTGAAGATCATGCTTTTGGATAGAAGTTCACTAACTAAAAAATTCTGTAAAAAAATATACTCTGTGCTTATATAGAGCCCTATTCAATTGGCGAATCACAATTTAATAAGGCTGTAGGCACATTATATGAGTTGCAAAAGTTAATTGGTGAGGTGGTGGATTGTAGAGCTTTACAGCCTTATTAAATTGCAGTTTGGCCAATTAAATAGGGCTCTATATAAGCACATAGCATATTTTTTTACAGAAGTTTTTAGTTAGTGAAGACCTTGCTTTTGGATAGAAGTTCACTAACTAAACACTATGGGCCTCATTCTATTACCGGCCGTAAATCGGCCGTAAGGCTGCGATTCCTTGCTGGGGTTCAGTTAACTCGCGATTCTATTATACGGCCCCGCAAGGATCTCCCCTTACGGCCGGCCGCATATCTTGAAACTGGCCGTAAGCTCTGAAATGTAAAAACGCAAAAATAAATTCAAGCCTGCACTGTACAGCTCTGTAAATGCTAGGGATCATATTGGGGGACATGAGGATTAAAAGGAACCCCCTCTCAAGCTTGCACATCAGCCCAAACCCGAGTTCAAATTAACTGTTTATTTTCCGGCTGCGGCGTGGGGGTGTCTGAGGTGCTCCAAGCACTCTGGACTTTTTACATGGATATTTTACGTATATTAAAAAAATATTATTTTACGGATTTGAGTATAGGATAATTATGTGCTATTTTTTTCTAACACCGATTATCACTTTATAGACTCCGCAAAGTGCAGGATGGCTTTTTTTGAGCTATTTTATGTGCTTAATTGGTGCTAGCGGGACCTTTTTGCTGCAAGTAAGCTGCGGCTCGGTTTTAGCCTTGCAGACAGGGTTCCCGGAGCAATAGAATCGCAACCAGGCTTTTCTTACGGCCGATTTCCTTGCGGACGTTTTAGATCAAAGGCTTTCCTCCGCAAGAGATAGCAAGGCGCCGGCCGTAAGCCTGCCGGAGTCCCCGGCCGGAGGGGAATAGAATAGCCGTAAAGCTTGCGGCCGGTCCTTGCGGCCCCGCAGCGGCTGCGGCCGATAATAGAATGAGGCCCAATGCTCTGTGCTTATATAGAGCCCTATTCAATTGGCCAAATCACAATTTAATAAGGCTGATACTTTCTAGAGAGAGAGAGAGACTGCAGCCCCAGAAATCAAAATAACTCAAAAGCATCAGTTAGTTGCACAACAAAGTTTCTACTGAGCATGCTCATTATGGGCCTCATTCAATTGCGATTTGGCCAATTGAATAGAGCTCTATATAAGCACAGAGCATATTTTTTACAGAAGTCTTTAGTTAGTGACCCTCTATCCAAAAGCAAGGTCTTCACTGACTAAAAACTTCTGTAAAAAAAATATGCTCTGTGCTTATATAGAGCCCTATTCAATTGGCCAAATCGCAATTGAATGAGGCCCTCTATTATTTTTTAAACTACGATTCCTCAAAAAGAGCTGAACCTATTGAATCATTCTATCAAAAACATATACTCTTTTCATATCACTTTTAACCTGCAAAATTGAAGATATACATGAAAGAAAGTCATTAAGACAATTTTTCCCTGCATGTAAGTGACATTTAATTTGGAAAAAATGCTATTTCTTCATCACACAAATCCACCATAAAACAACTATGTTTTGACTGAAGAGAATTCCGTTAAAACTGGCCAAAAATATCTCACCCCAATTTCTCCTAAAGTAGAAACTGATACATTAAACCAACCTAAAGTTATAAGTAGATGACAAATAATCCTATACTGGGACACCCAAGATAATTTTAACTATTATAGCATTAAAAATACATTAATTAGTTAATTAAATAAATAAATAAACATATATTATAGAATATATAATATACTCTGTGTATGTTACTATAACAGTTTTTTATTCTTCTAACATCTTCACAAGTGCACCTTTGTTCAAAACTTTGGAAACTATACAATTCTGAAAATATGTAATAATGAACTTTGGAGGGGAACTTAGGTTAAGAGCTACTACTGTTATGTATTTTTGTCATGGCCTCCGGCTTGTTCCTTTCATTTTCTAATTATGTTTAATCAAATTGTCTGCTGCTAAAGTCAACCTCTGTCTGTATTTTCATGTTAATGTTAATTACAGACACTAACTGTACCAACCTATTAGAATGTATGTGCTCTAAGATAAATTACTTAATTTGCTAACAATTGCATGTAATCCAAAATGCATGGTAGCAATTGACATTACTTTGCTATTATATTTTTGTAGTTTAAATAGAAAAAAAACAGAAGGAAAGATTCGTTTTTCATGTGTATAATTCACTTAGAGAACAAAGCTGCTTTTTTTTCAGATTGAAGTCAATGTAAGGTCATCCACATACTGTAAGACATTTATATTATTTACAACACTGTACGAGTCATTAATTGTATTGTGAATGTTTAGCCATTATCTGCCAATCACTTGTGTTGATTACAAAAAGGTAACAAATAAAAAACAAATATAAGTTTAAAATACATGATTAATAATGATATTCCTCCTTTTTTGTTTAATTGGAATTCTATTAATGTAGACATATTTACACACATAAGGAATAATTGTAAGCAAACCTAATGCTGCCAATCAAAGTCAGTGGTGGAGCTACCAGTGGTGCAGGTAGTGCAATGAACCAGGGCCCTCCTCTGAGGGGGGCCCAGCTGTGGAAGGTGGTCTTCGGGGATGCAGCTCTTTTGGGAAGAGGTGCTGTTATAGGAAGGGTATTGGGGAGTGGAACTAGAAGAAGGGACTTGGGGAGGGGCACCAAGGTGGGGGCTAGCACAAAAAAAATTACAGCACCCCCTTTGGGGTGAGGGCAACAATTTTGTTTTTGCACTGGGACCCTCCATTCTCTTGCACAAAAATAATTTTGATTCCATTTGGTTAAAACATTATTTTGATTGAAAGTGTTAGCTAACAATGCTCCAGGGTTTGATCCAGTACCTTGTCCAGTCAGCGTATTCCTCCGCATCAGGAACCCACAGCATAGCATCTCCTAAAAAAGTAGTATGGTCACTACTCCCAGAAAAAAAGGACAATAGTCCACAGCGTTAAACAATAGAAGGTGCTAAGCAGAGAATACACAAACATTAGTCTGAACACAATGCACTTTGTTAATAATACATTGGTGGATAACAAGCCCTCAGTTTCAGCCAATGAGAACTTAGGTAGTATGACTGTTGCACCAATATCTTTGGGGAAAAAGCGTTATATCAGTTTATATTATTGTTATTATTATTGTTATTATTATTATTGCTAATATTAATAATTATTAATATAATAATTGTATTATTCATTGTGAACATGATTTGCTATGGTTTTTCTTGTAGTAGTAAATCTTTTGTAATGTTTAAAACTTGTTTCTTTAATGACTGAATATTTTTGAGTTCTTTCCCTTCAATGAATAACTGCCCAGTTCAATTTTGATCATTAATATCAGGAGGAACTACCAGTGATGTGGGTGGTGGGGTGCACTAGGGCCCTCCTCTGAGGGGGCCCAATGCTGTGTAAATTTTCTTTTTTATGCATTTAACTTTTTTTCTGTAGTGTAGGTCCACCTGGGCTCCCCTACCCCAGCCAAACCTACCACAGCCCCCTTGGGTCCCTTTTCAGCAACCCCGTGATCCTTCTTGGCTTCACCCTGCATCCCGGAAATTGGTGTATGTCTACTTAAAAAAGAGCATTTCTACTGAAGCTCCATTAAGGTGGCTGTGTGGAGTAGTTCAGAATGCTGGGGATGTGTATCAGGGAAGAAGGTAAAAGAGCAAGGTCTGCAAAGTGATAGCAAAGTAAAGGGGGTTGGTACTTTGCACAGGCAGGAGGTAAGAGAAGGGGAGCAGCTATGGAAAGGAATCTTGGGGGGAGCAGCAATGGGAAAGGGTCTTTGGGATGGGGCTCCATTATGGTAAGGGGTCTTAGAAAGTTGAGCTGTTATGAAAGGGGTCTTGGGAAGGGGCATTGAGTGAAATTGCCAGAGCAAACACATTTTTACAATCACTCCTTGGGGGGGGGGGGGGGCACATTTTTTTTTGCCACAGGGCCCTCCATTCACAAGCCCCGCCACTTCTAAATGTTCTGTTTTTCATCGGCTGTCAAAATACTAAGAAGATCCCAAAAATATATTTTATAATATATTAGTAGGTACAATCTTGTGACTTAGGCATTGTTGTGTATTACAGTGGTTTAGCAGGTGTATTATTGGTAAGACAACCCACAGTTACTTCTAATTGTTGTCAGTATGTAGAACGGGTTTGTTCACAGTGGAGTTACTGAGGGCCATATTAAATTAGAAGCCTGTATCAGCACCGGTAAACCTGCAAGGACTGCGGCTTGGAAATTCGCCAGAGTTACACAGCTATTACACTGAACCATGCCGCGAACAACGGGCCAGAGACGCAAACCCATAAACCATTCTTGACCACGTTGCATGTGCGGCCATGAACATGATCAATTAGTCAAACCCGTAGTTACTGGTTTAGACGGAGCTAATGGCAAATGAGATTGTCATCATTACGTCACTGAAAAATGGAGGTTAGATTTCAAAGCCTTACCGGTTTCAATTGCGAGTTACGATTGGACCCGCATTCCAGAAATAATGCAATATTAATAAATCAGTAAATATGATATTCTAGTCCATGCAAGTTCCATTATATGTATTAACACATTGATTGCCGGGATCGATATAATACAGAAATTAAACAGAAAAAAAGTATTTTATATTGCAGATTTGCGGGCCTGAGAATGTTGTGCTATTAATATTAATACTTAACATCACTTTCCCTTTAATTAGAAGTACAGTAGTGTGTTGATATTTGCATTTACAGCACTACGGATAGGACTTAACCTCCTTGCGGGTCCTCTCTAGTACCCGTTTTTCGGCTCCGTTTGCGGGTTACGGGTTTGAACGTCAGTGGTTTCTTAGCAATTTAATAGCGATTTTCGAACATAACCTTTATAGACTTGACAGATCAAAGGCTTTGCTGCAACGGAGTTCAGATTTCCACATCCCGTAGGGTTTTTCCTCATGTAACCCACAGGTCGCTTGCGGGTAGCTTTACAAGGCTAATTTGCCGTAAGCCTTGTGGGCTCCATTACAGGCTACGGCTTTACACACTGGGGAAATTTAATAGGGCTGTAAGAATGGCAGACAATTATGACATGTGCTTAGTTTTAATTTCCTCACAGATTTCTATTTTATTAACTTCAGGTACATGTATTTTTTATGAATTACATGTCCAGAATCGAAATTTTGCATTTAACAAGATGCTGTTTAATGGCACACCACTAACTGACTTAATAAGGATTGTGCTTTGGTCTCCATATTGTAGAGTCTTATGTATATTTGACATATTGTCTTCCTGTTTATTTTTGTTTCATGGTACGGAGTTACCAATTATATTAAACCAGTGCTTGCAACTTATATATATTTTATACATATATTAATCACGATAAATGACAATTGAATCTACTGGACCAGATTTGACTACTATTAACTACTTTGGTGAACGCTCCATTATATTTTACATTTATTTTATTGCATGCTCGGTCAAACTGGAAAACAGCTGGGTTAAGCTAGTTTTGATAAATAATATATCACCACACTCATCAGCTCCTAAACAGAAGATTAGAAGTATTTTTTTTTTTTATATAGGCAACGTTTTTACGTACTTTGTCATCCCACAAAGCCACCATAGTTATTCCTCTAAATGAAATGTTATGGTCTAGTGACATCTAGTGGTAGCACTGTGAAACACAGCACAATGTAGATAAAAAGGCAAACTTCTTAACTTTACCAACTTTAATCCTCTTACATAGAGGACACACAGATGGGTTAAAACTGGTGAATGTAAAGTAAACTCCAAGTAACAGAGTAGCAAGTGGTATTTATAACCTTTTGAGAGGTTGTCAAATCCCATAACATAAAATAACATAAAATATAAATGGAAAGTTCTCCGATATGGCAAATGAGAATTAAAAGGCCTATCTAGTTGCCCATTAACTTGGCTTGGTAACTCCTAGGGATGGCTTTCTGCTTATCCTAGGCAAGCTTTCACACATTACCCTTAAATCTTCTACCCTCCATTCACAAATCATGACCTGTTGTTCTTGCTTCCTCTTTTCCTGGAAGATACTTTATTAAGTAAGTAAAATTACTCAGCTACATAATAAAATGCACTGAACTGTTTACTTTACATTTTAGTACATTTTAGGATGATTAAAGGCATAATACCATTTAAAAACATAAACACAGTCAAAAGGGATATTTTTATTGATGCCAAGAAATATAAACTGTTTAAAACAATACAAATAAGTACTGCACTTAACACATATCAAATAGTGCATCATGACAAGAACTTGTGTAAGTGAATGTAAATCTACCTGATATACCTTTATCCTCATAAACATTTTATGTAATAAGTTCTGCTCTGCAAAGATGAATAAACAGAATATTGCTATATACAGTGATACCTTTTTTATTGGACAAACATTTCAGTTAGTGACAAGCTTTCGAGAGTTGCACTCCTTTTTATCAAGTCAGAAGCAACACTGATTAGCTTTAATAAGATATTGGAATCATATTAAACAGGGATTGTAAGTAATAACAAACCCATGTGGAATAGATGGCATCATACTTAAAATACTTGGTTGATCAAGTGTGTGAGTTTTGCATATCTATACACAAGGTCCAAGATAAGCGATAAGCAGAAAAGCAGTGTTATCTCACTATATGCCCATTGTCTAAATAAGTTAGTGCTGTAAATACTATTAATGAGTTGAAAAACAACAATAAAACCTGAGGAAGATTGTGGCAGGATTACAAGAAATATTGGTAATGTGCCAGAAAACCCAGGTCCATGTTAAGTCCTGTATCTTTAATGTTAAATAATGCGATCATCTTCATTTCAAATGCTTTTCTATCCTGGATGTTTTTTAAATTTTTAATGGAATATTTATTCTTAGTAAAATGGTGTCCAACTGGGGTACAATAACTAATTTTTTGTGCCTTTTAATAAATTGTTTGTGAAAATCCAAATTTGGTTGGTTTCCCAAATATAACAGCTAATTTTACATAAAGTACATTGTATTATCTAAACCTGTGCTGTACAGGAGATAAGAACAGGGAAAAATACAATATTAACAAACTGCAAAGAATGGAGGGCACTGTTTTGAGCTTAGAAAGTGCTTTTTTCAAAGTACCCTACAATATTGCAAACTCACTACTTACAATCTAAAAGATATGGAAGAGGCAGAAACCTAGGCAAGAATAAACAGATAACGAGTAGCACAGGTCAGGACGAAAGCAAAAGTTTGCTTTAGTAGGAAGGTGTGCAATTTTGAGATGGATGGCTCTAGTGTGTAATATATTATCTGCCCCTGGTGGGCAGATAATAAACCTGCAAGTGGGAAAGTCAGGTGATTTTGTTTACATCAGTAAATCTACTACATTTAACAGACATTTGCAGAAAACATAGATTAACTAATGTTACAGTGTAAGCTTAGCAATGAAAGCATTGTAGGAGAAGAGTGTCACCTCAGCTTGAATAGGCATGGGTTCAGATTGAAGCTGGAGTGTGGAGTAGGAAATGTATGTGGGTCCTCAGCTGGAGTAGGCTTGGGCCCAAATCAAAGCAGGAGTGTGCAAAAAGTGATGTGCCTGGGTTCTCAGCTCGGATAGGCCTGGTTTAAGATAGAAGCAGTAGTGTGGAGTCGGCAATGTATCTAGGTCCTCAGCTGGAGTAGGCTTGGGCCCAAATAAAAGCAGGAGTGTGGAGTAGGTGATGTGCCTGGGTCCTCGGCTTCAATGGACCTGGGTTCAGATAGAAGCAGGAGTGTGGAGTAGGAGATGTATCTGCGTCCTCAGCTGGAATAGGATAGGGCATGTACATGAATATGAACGTCTGATGTAAAAGTTTTTTTTACCCGTGGCTGTGTCATCTTTACAGATGTGCTGACATAGTTTACAAAGAGTCCTGTCACAAATTGTCGTAAGACTAAAGATACCAACTTTATATGGACCTGGGTTTTCTAGCACATTTTCAAAATGTATTGTGATCCTGACACATTCTTTCTCAGGTTTTATTGTTGCTTTTAATATGTGTGGGTATTTACGTCTCCTTTCCCACATGGGTTTGTTATTACTTAGAATCCCTGCTCTGTATATTCCCATGCTCATGTTAAACCTTAATCAGTATTGCTTCTGACATGATAAAGAGAGGTGCGCCTCTTGTCATTCTAACTAAAATGTTAGTCCAATCATTCTCCTAGGTGATTATTTATCGAAATTACTGGACATTAAATGTTAGCCCACTCTTCATAAGCATGCTCTACAAAGAAAATAATGTACAATGTGAAGTCATTTAAATCTTAATAAGACTGCAACGGTTACGCGAGCCCGCGGCCCTCGCGTAGCCAAGGCGCTCCTTGCCAGCAACTGCGACCCACGCAAACCCTTCCTATACTCCCCTCTGCCCCTGGTCCTGCCCCTCTCTCCTGCCTCCCCCGGACATCATGTGGATCCTCCGCCGGGACCGGCTGCTCCTGCTGTCCGTCCTCTCTGCGCTCCTGGCCCTGGATATTTACTTCCACCTGTGGCCGCAGCTCTGGATTAGACTGAGGAGGAGGTGTGAGTGCGGGTAGCGGACACCTGGCGAGGGTAACACGACCAGCACTAGGACCCGGGAGGCAGGGGGCTCCAAACTGCCCTGGCTCTTCACTCATCCCCTGTCTGCTGCCCCTGAGACCGCTACTGAGTACCGCAGAGATATACAAGACCTACAGGAAGAAACTGGGAACCATCAACCAGTGAGTGAGGCTCGGGGGGGGGGGGGGGAGGAGAGAGAGAGAGGAGGGGGAGAGATAGAGAAAGAGAGAGGGGGGAAGAGAGGGGGAGAGAGAGATAGAGAGAGTGAGGGGAGGGGGAGAGATGGAGAGAGATAGAGAGAGAGAGAGATAGAGAGAGAGGAGAGAGAGAGGGGGAGAGAGAGAGAGGAGAGAGAGAGGGGAGAGAGAGAGAGGAGAGAGAGAGATAGAGAGAGAGGGGAGAGAGAGAGAGGGGAGAGAGAGGGGAGAGAGAGGGGAGAGAGAGAGAGAGGGGAGAGAGAGGGGAGAGAGAGAGAGGGGAGAGATAGAGAGAGAGATAGAGAGAGAGGGGAGAGAGAGAGGGGAGAGAGAGAGGGGAGAGAGAGAGATAGACAGGGTGGAGGGAGAGATAGAAAGAGGGGGGAAGAGAGAGAGAGACATTAGAGAGAGAGCAGGGAGAGAGAGAGGGTGGACAGAGAGAGAGAGAGGGGGAGAGATAGAGAGGGGGGGGGTGGACAGAGATAGATAGAGAGGGGAGAGAGAGAGAGGGTGGACAGAGAGAGAGAGGGGGAGATAGATAGAGAGAGAGGGGGGAGAGAGAGAGACAGGAGAGAGAAAGAGAGAGGGGAGAGAGAGTCAAAGATAGATAGATAGATAGTCAGACAAATATAATATATTTCCATTCATAAGTACAAACACTATCACACAGGGATAGATAGGATATTGCTTTGCCATAAACTTTAAATATAATGTCTGCAAATAAGCACTTCATAGATCACATATATAGTTGTGAGCATGCGAGCCAGCCAGAGCCGTTGCTCACGCTTGGCCTTGTGTAGCGAGGGCCGCGGGCGAGGGCCTCAGTTGCTGGCATGGAGCGACGAAGGCGCTCCTTGCCAGCAACTGCGACCCTCGCAAACTTTACTTTGTAACGCAAACAACACGACACACCAACTGCTACCCTCGCAAACTTTACTGCGCAGCGCGAATAACACGTTAACACTCATTACGACCTAGCAAAAAAGTCTGCAACTCTCGAACAAAAAAAAAATCAAAACACAATAAGAGGGAGCATCCAGGACCTCAAAAAACAACTTACACCTTCAGTTAAGTAAAAATAAAAGAGTTTAGACACTAAAAAATTCTCTAAGCGAGAGAAAAAATGCCGCCGAACAAAACGAAAACGAGGCTACAGCAGTCTAACCAGGCAAAACACCACAAGAAACTCACAAAACACCACAAACGAACTACGGATATTCCGCTAAGACGCATACCACACATTACCCGCCATTTTACGCTAATGCGGAAGTACCCAACTACGCTAACGGTTTTGTCTCGCGCACGCACACTATTACACTGCCCACATTCACCACGCTTACACAGCAGCTCCACACCACTAATGCTGCAGCAACATGAAAACAGATTGCAGCTCTTCAACACAATGCTTCAAAATAGGTAAAGTATATTCATGTATTAATTGTATTATATATTTCAGTAGTACACACAAAACACCATTAGCTACCTTACAATTCCATTGCCGTCATTTTTTGACGGGCAATTCGCTAGTTTTAAATATATTAATTGGTATAGAAGGAGATGAGGGACTGCTCTCGTGAGGGCTTACAATGTAGGGGTGGTGGAGTCATGAGGTGATGGGATTGTTTCATAGATAGATGTTATAGACAGAGGTGTGAGAACAAGATCATATAGCAGTGTTTGAAGTTGTAAGTGGGGTTAAGAAGGTAAGCAGTAGGCTTTTTTTCATTACCCTTTTTGTACTTTTTCCATGTTAGCCTATGTTTAAAATAGGCATTTTGACAAGTTCACTAAATCTTTTATTTTCATTAGGGGATTACTATTTTTCACTGAGGTACATCTAGAAAAAAGTATAAAAGTAAAAAGTATACAAAATGTTAGTGTTTGAATTCTTTGAGCTGTACAGATGAGTTAATGATCTGGATAGTGACATTTAAATATGTATTTCAATGAAAATACTTTGACTTGGATTAATGCATTGAGGATTATTTCAGGTGACATGGTGGCAGAAATATACATGTTTTTGTTCAATCTTGCTGTAATTTCCGACTCTCCATGACCCAATTGACCACAGCATACCAGGCACATCTGTCAGCCATTGCCCCTCTGTCTTCCCCTCCTTTGTGTGCCTACATTTTTCTCAGCATCAGAGCCTTCTCTAGGGAAATCGGTCTTCTCAAGATATGGCCAAAATATTTGAGCTTTAGCTTTATGATCAAACCTTCCAGTGAATAGTTTGTCTTGATTCCCCATAGCATTTATTGAGTGTATCCTCTTGCAGGCCAAGAGACTCTAAGCTTTCTTCAACACCACAATTCAAAGGCATTGATTCTACGACTCTCAGTCTTCCTTTTGGTCCAGCTTTCAAACCCACTTTTTGCGAGTTACAAACAGGTTACGGGTCTTGAAAATCCTTGTGGTTGTTAAAACCAGAATTTACAGCCCATCAAAGCCTTTGATCTTTCACGTCTGCAAGAGTTCGGAGCGCTAAAATCTGCAAATGTTTCCACACCCGTAAACAGCAAATGTAGGAGAAAATCCTACAAGTACCAGATAGGACCCACAAAGGGGTTTATCCCCTGTCCACAGCATTGTAAATGCAAATAAAAAATCAATACTGCACTTTAAATGACGGGGAAAGGGATGAAAGACATCAGAATGAATTGCATAAGAGTCTCAAGCTCGCAAACCGGCAATCAAAAATAAAATAATATATGTTTAATTTCGGGGTTATATCAATCTCGGGAATCAATGAGTTAATACATATCAGGCCACCCACATGGAATAGAACATTTCCTTCATTCATTTTTATTATTTCGTACATTGCAGGATTGCGGGTCTGATCGCATATCGGACCCCTAAAAACTAATTGATTGACATGTGACCTCCTCTATTTATTTTATTGCAGATTTGCGAGCTTGAGACTTTTGTGCAATTAATTCTAATGTCTTTCATCGCTTTCCGCGTTATTTACAGTGCAGTATTGATTTTTTATTTGCATTTATAGTGCTGCGGACATAGGTTAAACCCCCTTGTGGGTCCTCTCTAGTACTCAGAGGATTTTCTCCTAAATTTGCCGTTTATGGGTGTGAAAACATTTGGGGGCTTGGGGAATTGGAATAATAATTGAATAGTGATTTGAGATTTTAGAGATCTTGCGGTTTGGAAAAATCAAAGGCTTTGGGAGGCTGTAAGTTCCGGGTTTAATCATCGCAAAGTTTCCAAGCCTGTAACCCGTAAACCATCCGGAGCCCGCAAAAGACGCCAATTGAATAGCAAATTAAGTTATGGCCTCACTTACGAGCTCCGGTAACTTACGATTGCTGAATTGAATCAGGCTCAGTGTTTTTAATAACCAAACTAGTTTTTTTTTTAAATAAATAAAAAAGGGAACATTTTATATGCAATTGTTGTTTTCTACATGGTTCCATTTTCCTTTCTGACCTATCTGCTGTATTTCCAGGAGGAAGTGTCATTATGAGCTAATGAGCTGGCTAATGAAAACATTTAGCGACCCCATTCCCCTTTTGTTGATAGAAGCTCTCCATTCGATATGTAGTCCCGCAATAGGAATTTGTTTAGTAGAAAATGGTAGATTCCAAAGCAGTATAATTGAAAATAAAAAGGCTGTGTTTTTTTTTTATAAATATGTTACCTATTTTTATGTGTAGTTCTTAAAAAATATATATATATTTTAAAAATTAAAATTATAGTAGTCCCTTAAAGGGACATTTAAAGCATTTTTTGTTGTATCTGAAAGAGGGTATTTGATTATATACCACTGTGTGTTTACTTTTTTAAATGATGATCTGAAAGCATACAAAAACTGATCTAGGGGCTTGCCTCGAGTAATAATTGTCTGCCAATGAAATCTACAGATATATGTCTGCCCATTACGTTAAGTTTTAATGAAAATTAAAGAGGTTTTACATTATATTTTTTCATTCAAATGATTGGTAATGATTACAGCAAGCTCTTTTAAATGCATGAAAAAAAGAATTGTATTTTATGTCCTTTTATATTAAATAATATTATAAGAAGCAGAAATTATTATTAAAATTTTACATTACATATTTTTAAAGTAGCTGATTTAAATCAAGTTTTTACAAGGATAAAAAGTATAAATGTATTCTATCTGCTTATGACACCCAAATCTTTCTATTCTCTCCAGAACAATCTTGTGCCAGCAAGTTTTTATCAGATCTCTCTAACAGGATGAAAACTTTGCTCCGGTCTGGAGATCAGATCTGGAATTACATTAATAAATTAAAGGCAGTTCAGTACACTCTGCCTAAATTGTTACACGATAAAAGATTGCCAATGTGATAAAACATATCCAGGAAATAAATACTGTACATAAATATGGATAGACAAGAGGAACATCAACAAAGTAAAGTATAGATGCATAAAAAAGATAAATAGTCAATAACAAATGTCTGTGCTTTGATGAGAAAATACTTAAATTGATATAAAAAAAATACTTTTCTGTCATTTTTTTAGTTTTTTTTTTTAGATGATTACATTAGTTGATTTATTTAATTATTTCTACTCTCCTGTACAAAATGTACATTTCAAAAACTAACAGACTAATAGTCAGCTTCTGAAAATGTCTCCATTTGTTCCTGTTTACCTGTCTACATGCTGCCATCTTTTTTATCTATGACCTGCAGTACTAAATTCTATACGCTTATTCTAAAGCAACACTTGAGTGGTTTAAGGGGAAACATGTAAATGGCCAAGTCAAAGCCCAGACCCCAATCCAATAGAAAATCTATGGTCAGACTTAAAGATTGCTGTTCACAAGCGCAAACCATCCAACTTGAAGGAGCTGGAGCAGTTTAGCAAGGAGGAATGGGCAAAAATCTGAGTGGTAAGATGTGGCAAGCTCATAGAGACTTATCCAAAGTGACAGCTGTGATTGCCGCAAAAGGTGGCTCAACAAAGTATTGACCTTCGAGGGGTGAATAGTTATGCACATTGACTTTTTGTCTGTTATTTTGTCCTATTTGTTGTTCACAAAGTTGTGGCATGTTCTGTAAATTAAATGATGCAAATCCTCAAACAATCAATGTTAATTCCAGGTTGTGAGGCAACAAAACATGAAAAATGCCAAGGGGGGGTGAATACTTTTGCAAGGCACTGTAGGTAGTGTTTCATCTGTATGATGCTGCATACACACATACATTCCATAAATCTGATTCTCCATGTTTCTTTTTTCTTGCTTTTGAGAAAAAAACAGCTGCAGGGACCAGAAAAAAAGTGAGAAATGTTCAAGGATAGAATACAGAGTTTTTACCCTTAAATATGTGTCCTTCCTTTAAAAATGGGACTTATAGAAGGCATAGAGAGGCATGTTGGGAGGTATGGATATCTGGTTACAAAACTGAAAAATATTGACTAGATTTGTCTCGTGATCAAGTGATCCACTGTCTTCCAGTCCCACTATTTCATAAATGCCATCTACCATAACTGCAGTAATGTGTTTTTTACTGTTGAACATACAATAACCAGAAAAAAATTTCCAAGTCTGCTTTGTGTTATAATAGACTCCCTCGTTTTATGTATATGAACAAAGACATACCCCCTCCTTCTCTCCTGCGTATGAACTCTTCAAACCCGCCCCCCCACTTAACCTGTCCACACCGATCCACCTATGAGTTGTGTTACTTTATAGTGCAGGTTTTGGCACTATCACCTGCCAAGCCTGTGTTTCCCCCTTTTAATTCCTTTACATTTTGTGCCATTAATCCTTCAGTCTGTAAGTTTCGAGCCCTCAGTCTTGCAAAGCACTTTGTATAAGAGTGTCGTGTGTGATTGTTAGATCGAGGGCAAGGTCGTTTACACCTTTTGTACAGTATCTGTATGTCAAATTATGTATTGTTATACCTATGTTTTATTGTACCCAGTGCTACAGACTATGTTGGCGGTATACAAAATAAAAAGATGATTGTGATAAAGGTACTGTAATCGGATAGTATATAGAACCATGAGGAGAACATAAATGCAACCATGTCAAAGAAAAAACATATAAAGGATTATGTGGTTTAATAATATCAGGGTGGCAGCACGTTACATAATAATTCCAACTCCTGTTGTCTTCTTTATTCATTGCTGTAGTACCCCATAAAAACTTTTTTGCTTAATTTCTTTCTTTAAAATTCTAAATGCCTCCCCAATAAAATTAAAAATGATATATATATATATATATATATATATATATATATATATATATATATATATACTATATATATATGCCAACTTATTAATATATATATGTATATATATGTATATATATATAAGATAATTTATGGGTGAAAACTTTCATAGAAAAGACATACTGCTCTATAGCTCTAGTGGCTGAATCTGGAAATTTAGCTATTTTTTTGTGTCCCCTACAATTACCTACAATCACGTTCAATTACTGAAAAATAACCTTCATTCTTCACCTACTCCACTACACCCCAAAATCAATAATCTAACTTTTCAGAAATTTCAGAAATTTCAGAATTAATAATCTTTTGGGAGCCTTCAAAACTATATAAATTATATAAAAACACAACATTTAAGATAACTAAAAGGTTCATGGAAAAAATAGTTTCTTTGTTGCATCAGAAAGAGGGTATTTGATAATGTGTTACTGTGTCTCAGGGCACACAAAATATTCAGATTTTTAACTGCTCTTGGGGGCTTACACTCCAGTCAATGAGGTCTACAGAATAAAAGTATGAGTTTCAATGAAATTTAAATAGGTTTTGCAAGCAAAAACAAGTCATGATTAAAATGTGCTGTTTTAAATGCATGAAAATAACAGTTGTGTTCAAAGTCTGATTAACTTCTTAAACACTATAAAGCATCTCTACAATAATCTCAGCTTATTTAAGAAAAAAGACACGACTTGATACATATATATATATATATATATATATATATATATATATATATATATATATATAGTGCCCGTCACCCAAAGGCTAGGGCAAGATGCATGCGCTGTAGCCTAGCAGAAGAGTGCAGGCTGTGGAGAGCTTCGAAGCTATAGCTAGCTGAAGAAAGCTGTTTTGATTTTGGAGCTGCTGAGGGAGCAGTATGTGCACAATTAGTGAAGAGCCTAGAAGTTTATAGTCTGGAGTAAAAAGGCTGTTTCATTTGGAACACAGCTAAGAGAGCAAACTGAGAAGTCTATAGACAAAAAAGGTTTTGGGCCACAAGTACGCTTACAGAGGAGACTGTTTGCTGCAGAAGAGAGGATTTGCAATGGAGCTGCCACTAGGACAATGGAGCAGAGAATCCATTGCAGCTGGTAACGTTTGGCTTGACAAAGACAGGGTTCTGTTGCCTGTTATGCTAAAGACTACAGTAAACCTTGAACAGTGTGGAGAGAAAACTGCCTGCTGTGAATGTTTGCGGCTCCAGCTGTTTGGAGAAAATCCTGGAGTTTGTATGTGGAATAAACAGTTCTATTGTAAAAGACTGTTAAGATTACCCCAGGGAAAAGTCTGTGCTGCTAACATATTCTAGCCCTCACCAATAGAGGGTGTTAAGGGTCCCTGGAGGTTGGGGCACTTGGAGAAAAAGGCAGACCCCATCCGCCTTATTGAGGAGTTAGTACTTGGGCCTGAAGAAGAAAGGCCTGGAAAATACATGAACTGTGTATGTTTTACCTGAAGACTTAGAAGCAGCTTCAGGGCTAGTTAGGGAGTACCTGAAAACAGATAGTCGGTTATGCAGATTTTTTATTTATGCTGAAGTAAGCACCCACTATTTCTTGTATGTTGGGCTGTTTAAATAAAAGTACAAAAAGAACATGGAATCTCTGCTGCGTGTGTATATTAAGCAATTTGAGTATGGATCTCTAAAGTCGCTTTGCCACTCTGGTGTCGGAAGTGGGATTATGGGTCTAGATTTTGAAGACAGCACACATTTCAGCATAGAGGAGGCTGTAAAGGCCTTAATTCTGGCTACAGCAGCACCACAAGACATTAATAAACCACAAGCAGAACAGGCCTATATGTGACAGGCCACTGCAAACCCAAAAGAGGAGAGTCTGAGAGATGCTGCTGCATGCCTGAGAGAGGCCACAGCCCATATAAAAGATGCCACAGAGAAATAGCGGAGACAAATGAAAGTGGACAGAGTCCACCTGAGAGAAACTTTGGAAGCACAGAAAGTGCAGCTGCAGCAACTGAGCTCTGAAAGTAACACTGTGGATTCAATACCAAACAACAAGAAAGGATGATGTTGTAACATACCTCCTGAATTTTGAAAGGAAAGGAAAGATCTATGTTGAGAAGCCCAGAAAATATATGGAGTTTTGGATGAGGAAAAGGCAACAAATTGTTATGTTTTAGAAGAAGAGATCCTTTGCTGTCTACAATTGCAGTCAAGGACATTTTTTGATGGGCATGCTTATCTTTACCCAAGAGGAATGCTTATCTACCTGAGTCCAAAATACAGTTTCCCTCTTGAGGGATTGTGAAAAGAGCCTGATAAAGAAGTAAATCAGGAGTTAGAGACCTGTTGGAGGGCATAGAAAGCGCAAGAAGCCATCACGTTCAGTACTAAGAAAAAGAGAAAGACAGAATCTGACACAGATCTCTGACACAGAGAAAGTGGAGATCAAACAGATGATTGAAGCCTGTGTTTTTACAAAGGAACACTGTCCTAATTGTGATGAAGAAACTGGAATCCATTCTACAGTGAAAGATAAGGAAAATATGAGCATGGAGATGTGTTCTAATAAAATTGTAAAGTATCCCAAGGGTTCTCTGTCTCAGGCAGAGATAAAACAAAGTGCTATGGACAAGGCGAAATAAGAGGGAAATAAAATACAGCAAGAAGTAAAGATGAACTGTATCCCAATGGGTCTGAAAAAGCCTGAAATGGAAGACAGACAAATGGTTACTAACAGGAAGGGTATTAGGATGATGCCAGAGTACATTCCTGAATGGCAAAGGAAATCTGAGTTTGAGGACAACAGACTACAGGAAGAAGATACAGATGTCTCATTGGGAGCAGAGGAAGAGTTCTCCCGTGCATAAGATGAATGACACATTTATGCAGGAGAAGCAAGATTTTCTCCCTAATCAATCACCTCAGAGGATAAGTGATTTCTTTAATATGGAGGCAAAAGAGAAGCTTGAGGAGCAAACAAAAAAATTGCGAGCTGCACAAAAAAATATAGAATGAGTGTCTCTACTGGGAGCAAGAAAAACTAATGAGGCACAGCCAAGTAGATGATCTACGCTCTCAGCTACAAGAGACCAATAGTAAAACATCTTTGATAGCGAAGAAGATGCTAATGAATAGTCCACAGGAGCAGAGGATGACCGATCCATCTGATATGGAGATACAGTTGGCTCAGAGTGATGCATGACCAGCAGATACTAACACTGACCTTCAGGACCTGTGTACACACAGCGCTGCATTGAATGCAGAGCTACGTCCACAGGAAGTTCATATGCGAAGCACAGAGCAGGAGGTTGTACAGGAATGACAGATGGAGGAAGAAAGAATGGCTGAGACGCCAGAGATATTCAGGGAAGACCTGATGGAAAAGTCTGAGGAGATTCTTCCGTCTAAAATGCAGCAAGTGATCCAGTGCAAGTAGAGTGAACTACCTTTGCAACAAGCTAATGAGAAGAAACTGTGTCTGAAGGAAGCTGAGAAAAATGAAAAGCCGGAAGCCTTGGAGGTGAAGCAAGAAGAAAAGCTCAAAAAAGTTGAAGAGAAACAGTTAAGAGGAAGACATTTGGGTGAAAGCTGAGGATGCTGAAATCACTAGTTTTTTTTCAGAAACACACGATTCAAAAGGCTGGTACTAGCCTATGTGTTGACGTAAGCATGAAGTTGCTGAACAGCTTGAGGCATACCAGCAAAACTAAACTTCAGAGAGATTGTTGCTGGCAGAGATAGAGAGTCGCAGAATCGGCAGGATAAGAAGCACTGTGATACCAAATATGCCTGCTGTGATCAATGTGACAGACGAAGTGAAGTTCCAAGAGCTAGAAGCAGCCCTGAGAGAGGTCATGCTTGTGGACCCTATGAAGAAAAATGTGCCAGAACAGAAACAGGTTGGCTGTATGAAGATGGTACCATTTTGTGAGAATTATTAGCCAGTCTTTTTGAGCACCTGAAACAGAGCCCCTGGAAAGAGCCATGATATCGCTCCTCGGAAACTATGTGCACAAGACCATTTGCAGGACTGTGAAATTAATTGTGAGGAAAAGTGGTAAGAGGAACAGACAAAGGAGTTGCTATCCCATAACGACGCTTATGATGTTGAGGATGATGAACCTAATAAGAGAGAGTTGGAGCCTTTGTGTAAAGAGCTGAAAAAGGGAGCACGACCAGCTCGAAGTGAGTTTGATCAAGTGGTACGCAGACTGGTAACAGAGAGTCAGCCTCCACCTGGGCCAGACACCAACCCCCATCTATTTGTGTTAAAGGACCAACTGAGTGATGTGGAAGTGTTGGCGAGAGAGGAAGAAGTCCAACTTCATAAGCTAGCAGAGCTGAAAATACAGAATGAGAAACATATCAAAATACAAGATGATAGATACAGAGATGAGGTACAGAAACTTTACAGTTATTAAATAGATCACAATTATTAGTATGACGCAAGAGCTGCAGAAGAAACCCTCTGACCAAAATGCTCTAGTCCAAAGCATCACAGAGAATCTCACAGAGAGGAGTGCCTTGGCATTCCCTAAAATGGTTTGTGAGATGGACTTGGGACTGCCAGAAGTAGAGAGCCCAGGTGCCTTGAGGAACACAGGACAACAGAAAGCTAAATGCTTAAGTTAGATGTACATTTTGAAAAGTTTACAGAACATGTTACAGATGATCCATGCGGAAAGCTGTAAGAGTATGGCTTTGTCGGAGCAAATTGCTGGCATAACAATGTTGTTCCAAGTCTATCAGCCACGTTTGTCATAACGAGAAGCAGAATCTACAAGTGGCCATCCAGCCACTGCAGAATGCCTCAATGCAGATGGCACTGAGGAGGAAAGATGTGCATAGTTGAGACATCTTGAGGGGTGAGCAGTTACGCTGAGTGCTAAGGTTACTGAACAATGATTTGCAATGTTTGGGTCTGGAACTGCAGTCCCAACTACACCATGTGGATGACACGTACAGCATTTACGGACTCTCTGCACAGGTTGCTCAACCCTATGTCGTTGAGCTGAGGGGGATGATGTGTGACGGGGTGCCCCGCAGAGGCTGGTGCAAGATGCAGAGATGTGAAGATTTCTCACCAGAAGACAGAGTTAACTACTGCTATAGCACTGATTAGCTGCAGGTGTGTTTGGCTCTTAAAACAGACACATTGAAAGATGGGTGTGACGGCCAGTTAGGTTCTGTAGCCTAGCAGAAGAGAGCAGGCTGTGGGGAGCTTGGAATATATAGCTTGCTAAAGAAAGACGTTTTGATTTTGGAGCTGCTGAGGGAGCAGTAAGTGCACAAGTAGTGAAGAGCCTAGAAGTTTATAATCTGGAGTAAAAAGACTGTTTCATTTGTATTGCTGCAGTTTGCGCAGCTAATAGAGCAAACTGAAAAGCCTGTTACAGAGCAAAAAGGTTTTCTGCCACAAGAGCACTTACGGAGAAGACTATTTGCTGCAGAAAATGGGATTTGCAGAAGAGCTGCCACTAGGACATTGAAGCAGAGAATCCATTTCAGCTGGTAAAACTTGGTGTGACACAGACAGGGTTTTGGGACCTGTTATGCTACAAACTACAGTAAACCTTGGAAAGTGTGGAGAGAAAACTGCCTGCTATGAAGGTTTGTTACACCAGCAGTTTGGAGAAAAGCCTGGAGTCTGTTTGTGGAATAAAAGGTATTTTTGTAAAAGACAGTTTAGATTACCCTAGGCAGAAGTCTGTACTGCTAACAGATGCTAGCCCTCACCAATAGAGGGTGTTAAGTTTCCCTGTTTTACCTGAAGACTGAGAAGCGGATTCAGGGCTAGTTAGGGAGTACCTGAAAACAGCTACTACGTTTATGCAGATTATTATTTATGCTGAAAGTAAGCCATTTCTTTGTATGTTGGACTGTTTAATAAAGGATAGAAGGCAAAAGTGGGTATTTTTATACATATAACTTTAAAACAAAAATTAAACAGCGTCGATTAAAACGATTAAAAGGAAAAGGGGAACTTAAAAACAAAACCACTAACTCCTTAGTTAGTTGCTGCAAGCCTTATTACCACTTTTCAATTGTAGAGTGTCAGATTGTCAGCTAAAGGTAGCTTATAGAGGATTGTGGGGACAATTTATTAACCACAGTCAGCTTAAGAATTCAGTAAATACCAAATTTGCATATAATTACAATTTCTTCGAATTCTTAAGTACTGGCCTTTAGGGATTCCTCTCTTTAGAGGCTCAAAGTGTTGACTTTCCCATTTTAATAAAGTATTAGAAGCTGTTTCTTTCCTCAAGGTAGATGTACCAATATTTCCTTCTAAAAATCTTTTTTTATTTTTAAATCCAAAAAGGAAACATCACTCTGACTTGCCTCAAAGGTAAATCTTAGGCCTAAATTATTGTTGTTTAAATATTGTATAAATGAATTCAAGTCCTGTTTGTTACCTGTCCAGACAAGAATAATATCATCTATATATCTTCTCCAAAAAAGTATGTTGTCTCAAAAAATATGTGCCGTCTCATCATATATATATTTCTCTTTCCACCATCCAAAAATAGGTTTGCATAGCTAGGAGCACACGGTGTCCCCATAGCCGTACCTTGTTTCATTTGGAGGAAATGTTTGACTGCATCAATTCCAAAGTTATGAGGGATACTGCTATACAGTGCCTCAACGTCAGTTGGTATGAATACAGTGGATATAAAAAGTCTACACACCCCTGTTAAAATGTCAGGTTTCTGTGCTGTAAAAAAATGAGACAAAGATAAATCATTTCAGAACTTTTTCCACCTTTAATGTGACCTATAAACTGTACAACTCAAACTGAAATCTTTTAGGTAGAAAGAAGAAAAAATATAAAAATAAAATAATATGGTTGCATAAGTATGCACACCCCTAAAATCAAAAGGTGCTTCAACAAATTATTAGTTTATTACAGCACTCAGTCTTTTTGGTTATGAGTCTATCAGCAGGGCACATTTTGACTTGGCAAGATTTGCCCACTCTTCTTTGCGAAAACACTCCAAATCTGTCAGATTGCTAGGGCATCTCCTGTGCACAGCCTTCTTCAGATCACCTCACAGATTTTCAATCGGATTCATTCAATGGCTGGGCAACTCCAAAACTTTAATCTTCTTCTGGTGAAGCCATTCCTTTGTTGATTTGGATGTATGCTTTGGGTCGTTGTCATGCTGAAAGATGAAGTTCCTCTCCATGTTCAGCTTTCTAGCAGAAGCCTGAAGGTTTTGTGCCAATATTGACTGGTATTTGGAACTTCTAATAATCCCCTCTATCTTAACTAAGTCCCCAGTTCCAGCTGAAGAAAAACAGCCCCAAAGCATGATGCTGCGACCGCCATGCTTCACTGTGGGTATGGTGTTCTTTTGGTGATGTGCAGTGTTGTTTTTGCGCCAAACATATCTTTTGGAATTATGGTCAAAAAGTTCAACCTTGGTTTCATCAGAACATAACACCTTTTCCCACATGCTTTTGGGAGACTTCATATGTGTTTTTGCAAAATGTAGCCTGGCTTGGATGTTTTTCTTCGTAAGGAAAGGCTTTCGTCTTGCCACTCTACCCCATAGCCCAGACATATGAAGAATACGGGAGATTGTTGTCACATGTACCACGCAGCCGGATATTCCTGCAGCTCCTTTAATGTTGCTGTAGGCCTCTTGGTAGCCTCCCAGACCAGTTTGCTTCTCATCTTTTCATCAAGTTTGAAGGGAGCTCCAGTTCTTGGTAATGTCACTGTTGTGCCATATTTTCTCCACTTGATGATTACTGTCTTTACTGTGTTCCATGGTATATCTAATGCCTTGGAAATTCTTTTGTACCCTTCTCCTGACTGATACCTTTTAACAATGAGATCCCTCTGATGATTTGGAAGCTCTCTGTGGACCATGGCTTTTGCTGTGGGATGCGACTAAGAACATTTCAGGAAAGACCAACTAGAGCAGCTGATCTTTATTTGGGGTAAAGAATAAAACACTGGAACAGTAGGGGATTTCGCAAGTTAAAAATTGATAGGTCTGATCATCAATAATTCCTTTACTTTTGACATCATCTATGATGCTTTTCAGTATTAGTTTAAATTCAAGAGTGGGATCCTTGGTAATAGTTTTATAAGTTGTTCTATCTTTTAAGATGCTATTACACACACCATTAGGACTATGTTCCCACCCTTGTCTGCTGGTTTGATATGTATAGATGTGTTTTCTCTAAGCTCTTTAAGAGCTCCATATTCCGATTTTGTAAGGTTATAATTTCTCTTATAACTTCTGTAATCAATATTTTCTATATCATTTGAGACTTGTAAAAACACCCAAATATTGGCATACTCTTTCAATTGAGGTGTAAATGTACTTTTATTCCTCCATGTCTTTGGCTCGATAATTGGAGTACAATTCTCTTCCAATAGTGTTATTAATCTTTGTACTGCCTTAATGTCCTCCCTAGTGGTACACCAAAATTGATCATTTCCCTATCCTGTTTTATTTTATAGAATTTATGCAGTGCTAATTTCCTAGAAAAAAGGTTCAAATCCTTAATGTGGGTAAAAGCATCAGCCTTACATGTTGGTACAAAGGTAAACCTTTACTTAAAACTGAGATATGATCTTGTTGTAGGTCAAAATTTGATACATTTATGATTTTCAAATCATCCTCTTTCTTACTCGGGCGCACACTCGAAACAGGAAGTGCAAATCTCCACAGTTAATGGAGACGCTGAGACAATGAGTACTGCAATGTAGAGGAGAAACAGGGCACTAACCCATGCCAATCTTATACCATTCAATAGTTTATGGTGGAGCAAGCGTGGGGACCAATGGGAACGGGTGGCGAGCATAGATAAGCAATTTTGAGGTGATTTATACACATTGCTATGCTGCAATAGAATACTCCCCCTTTGTACGTCATTGATATATCCACCTATATATTCTGATATACCAGTGGTGGACTGCAGGCTACCCTATCATAGGGCTATATGATAGACCACGATAGGTCTTATTACACATAATATACCAACAATAGGGTGTATTGTGTTGTTATTGCATATATGGGATACTTAGATTGTAATTATATGCAAATTTGGTATTCTTAAGCTGACTGTGGTTAATAAAGTGTCCCCACAATCCTCTATAAGTTACATTTAGCTGACAATCTCACACTCTACAATTGAAGAGTGGTAATAAGGCTTGCAGCAACTAAATAAGGAGTTAGTGGTTTTGTTTTTAAGTTCCCCTTTTCCTTTTAATCCTTTTAATCAACGCTGTTTATTTTTCATTAAAGTTATATGTATAAAAATACCCACTTTTGCCTTCTATCCAATTTGTAGTGCTAATCACTAATGGGACAATTTCCCTAAAGTCAATTTCTTACTGTTTAATAAAAGTACAAAAATAACCTGGATTCTCTGCTGCATGTGTAAATTCATCAATTGGAGTATGTATATATATATATATATATATATATATATATATATATATATATATATATATATATATATATATGTATATATATATATAGTAAATAAATAGTACATCTGTGTTCACATTTGAATGTCTAAAACAAGTTAAAAAACTGCTTCCAGCTCAGAATTTCGAGATAAACAGTTATTACACTGCATTCTGGGAAGCTGACGTGGGACATGCAAAAGGGCTCACAAATGCCTCGCTCTTCAATCCATAGCCATTATCAAACATGGCTTCCTTTAAGCTTATGCCTGCTGTATTACAAAGCTTTAATGCAAAGCCAAGGCTGGGTTTTACCCAAGCTGAGAATCCTATCCACATACAGCTGTTTCAAGCTTACTGGCTATCATCAGCATGGAGCAGGATCTCAGCTTGTGTTGTGGACCTTATGAGTAGGTAGGTCACCACAACAATCATTTATAATATGGTGGGCAAAAGAGCGTTAGAATCCCTCCACCGTACAGTAGTACAGTAAAGAATGTCTAAAACAAGTTTAAAAACCTGCTTCCAGCTCAGAATTTCGAGAAAAACAGTTATTACACTGCATTCTGGGATATATATATATATATATATATATATATATATATATATATATATATATATATATATATATATATCGCTCTTTTGCCCATCCTAAATTAAAAGATTGTTGTGGTAAACTACCTCCTCAAAAAAATCTCCTACACAAGCTAGGAGCTGGCCCCACACTGAGAAGCAGTAACCTTTAAACAGCTGTACATGGGTAGGATTCCTAGCTTGTGTATAGTGCATCCTGATCTTTGCTTAAAGCTGTGTAGTACAGCAGGCATATGCTTAAAGGAAGCCATGTTTAAAATGGTAATGAATTACAAAAGTGAAGCAGTTGTGGGCACATTTTTATGTCCCTGCCCAGGGTCCCAGAATGCAGTGTAATAACTGTATTTCTCGGAATTCCGGGCAGGAAAAAAGTTTTTTTACTTTTCAGATGTTCAAATGTGAACACAAATTAACTATATATATATATATATATATATAAATATATATATATATATATATATATATATATATATATATATATATTTGGTGCAATTGATTATTATTTAAATAAAACATAGAAAATCCAATACTTCAGCTTTGTTACCTTGATTTTTACCACCTGATTTTGGACGTCTAAGGGATGATTCTTGATCATGCCATCAGTATACTGGTATTCTTTTGTTGATTTCCATCATGCAGTGACCCAAAATTCAGACTTGCCATAACTTTCCTTCCCAGAAGCAAACATCTTTTAATTTCATGGAAAGATAAACAGCACATTAAAAATTGTCACAAATAATAAATGAACTGTGATACATTATTCACGGCCCAGTTGGTCTGCATGGTAGAAGTAGGTATTGTAGGTTGACAAATTTTAAACATTTTTGGCCTGCTTTTTAAAAATATTTCTCAACAGAATATCACAGTATCATTTATAACACAAATAAAATTGTTAAAGAGAAACTGCAATCAACAGTTGTGGTCTGCTCCATTAGATAGGGCGTTGAAAAGTTTTGTTTGAAAATGTTTTCTTTTTGTAAAATTGCTGCTAAAGTCGTGGAGTTTTACAGTGTTTATACGTTTCCATGCTATCACATATTATAATTGTCAAACTGCGATTCGTTGTCACTCCTTGTGACAAATCGCTGTTTGACAACCGATTCATAGCAGTGAGGCGCGCATTGCGCAGCGTAATCCGTGCATGCGCATTGGGTGGCATTAGCCACGCATGCACTTTGCGCTGCATAATCGGAGCATGCGCACAGCATCAGGATGCGCATTGTGCAATGTTAGACACGCATGTGCATTGCTCGCCTTCAGCCGCGCATGAGCATTGCGTAAGATCCGCATGCATGCGCATTGCTCGTAACGGGAGGGAGGAAGACACACACAGGGGAGGGAAGAGACACACAGGGGAGGACGGGAGAGACACACAGGGGAGGAGGGGAGAGACACATAGGGGAGGAGGGGAGAGACACACAGGGGAGTGAGAGAAGGGGGAAGAGACACAGGGGAGGGAGAGGAGGGGAAAGAGACACAGGGGAGGGGGGAAACACATGGGAGGGAAATGGAGGGGAAGAGACACGAGGTGGGGTAAAAGACACAGGGGGACAAGGGGGAAAAACACACAGGGGAGGGGGAAAAGACACAGAGGAGGGAAGGCACTCATCGCAAGGCCAGTAAAGTAGAGGGTGGGAGAAGGCGCTTATTGCGAGGCCTGTGATGAGCGCCAAAGGCGTTCATCATGAGGCCAGTAAAGTAGAGGGGGGAGAGGCTACCATTGTGTGGCAAACAGCAGTGCCAGGCTTCACTTTGTATTGCCGTCATTTTTGACGGGCAAGTCGCTAGTATATTTATAATTAGCTGCACTAATTAGAACCAGCATTGCAAGTTGAGTGAGGATGTGCTATTTCTATTTCGGTTATATACTTGTTTTTAGTCATACATTGTTATGTAGAAAGATGGCACAGTGGAAAAGCAAGTACATCTGATATAGAAGGTTGTGAGTTTCTATTCCAGGTTATAAAGGAAAACACAGAGCAGATACTACATAAACTGTAAATGAGAGGGTATGATCCTACAATGGTTAGTGTAGTCCTTTTAAAATAGTTATTCGAGCTAAAAAATAAAAAAAACCTAAGTAAAAAATGGAGAAATGGTTTTGGAATTATCATATCAAAGTATATTCAAGGTGATTATTTTATAATACAGGGTTGACTGAGTGAGTACAAAAAACAGTGATTCTAATATAGAGTCAATGTGACAGTCACTGGCTCCATCTTCATTATCTATGCATTATCTAACAGGATGGCTTTAGGGGCTATACCAGCAATAACTAAAAATCTAACTATAAATGTAACCAATGAGTCAATTGTTGTTTGATTTTGAAAATGTAACTTTATGGCATGTTTTTCAAGTCATTTAATATAAGGGCAAGTCATAACATACACACATATACCTTTTGTACTTAGTGATATCCCAATAAATGTATGTCATCTAATCATCTGTACACCGGCATTTGCACCTTGTGTGTCTGGTTTTAGTCTATCAGGGCAATATTAAATTCCAAGCCCATAGCAGCACCAGTACACCCGCAAAGCCTGCGGGCTTGAAATTCGTTAATTAGCCAAGCCCTCAACAGACGTGGCCAACATCCAAACTCATAAACCATTCTTGCGCACGTTGCATGTGCGGCCGTGAACATGATCAATAAGTCAAACCCGTAGTTATGGGTTTAGACGGAGCCAATGGTAAAATAAATCGTCATCATTATGTCACTGAAAAATGGAGGTTAGATTTCAACCCTCACGGGTTTGAATTACGAGTTACGATCGGACCTGGATTCCAGAAATAATGCAATATTAATAAATCAGTAAATATTATATTCTAGTCCATGCGAGTTCCATTATATGTATTAACACATTGATTGCCAGGATCGATATAACACGGAAGTTAAATAGAAAAAAAATATTTTATATTGCAGATTTGCGAGCTTGAGAATGTTGTGCTATTATTTTAAATTTTAATATAACTTTCACTTTAATTTAAAATACAGTAGTGCTACAGATAGGACTTTAACCCCCTCTCTAGTACCCATAGGCTTTTTGGCTCCATTTGCGGTTTCCGGGTTTGAACACCAGTGGACTCGTTGCAATTGAATAGCGATTTGCGAATGTAACATTTACGGGCTTGACAGATCAAAGGCTTTGCGGCAATGGAGTGAAAAACCTGGAAAACCCGCAGATCGTTTGCAGGTAGCTGTTAGAGGCCAATTTAATAGCCATAAGTCTATCTGGCTCTGTTATGGACTAAGGGTTGGGAGAATTTTATAGGGCTGTCAGTCTGCACTTTTACAGTGAAGAAAGAAGTGTTTCCACTTATCTGTGTCTGAAGAGATGGGAACTATTATCACAGCGAGAACAAGTCCTTCACACATTAAGATTAATAAGTCGGCACTTCAGTCTTACAGTGAAGAGTTTGAGAGCTTGTCTTTATTTTTCTATTGGATTCAAGTTATAAACACAAACACTTATATACTGTATACTGATGCATATCATGAATTTCATGCATGCAATTAATTTAACGCAAACCGCTAATGTCACAATACAGGGTTAACTTTCTTTCTGTGTATAGGGTTCCTTTCCAGATCTCACCAGCTGGAGAATATAGCAGAATTTCGGTAGGCTTTCATCAGATCTTGCAGCCACAAACATAGCATGGAAATCCAAGCACCCAGGAAAAGAACATAATTCTACCATCTATGTCTAAACCAGATTTTTTTTTATTGAACATATTTATAGGAAAAATACATTGATAACTAAACAAAATAACACAAAGTAAACAGAGCCAATAAACACAATTACTTGTAATGGGATGTAAATAAGATCTCTAGATCGGAAGGCCAAGTTAACCTAATTACACAGAGTTGTTGCATAGTGACTGGTTAGAAAGTTAGTTGTTTGCATCTCTCCACATGAGGTCTTCAATGATAAACTGTTCCATTTAAAGTATTGTGTCAGCTCCCTATATCTGCCTTTGCAAACAACAATTTGATTACACCTCCATATACCAGGTCAAACAGTATGCCTGGAACTACCACAAAACTATTCATAAAGCAATACATACAAATATCAGGCATGTTTAACATGAATACAATCACTATAGAAAGCTGGATTACTCACAAATATAATGCACCCAGTATTACAGTACAGTAAACAACTATATCTATAGTACAGTGAATATACCCAGAGCTGAACATGGTACCACCAGTACAGTTAAGCCCTTAACCTAGAGCCCCAGTGCAAAAAGAATGCTTCACACAACCCTGACTGGCACAGAGTGGCATGTTACTTCAAGTTTGTTTTTTAACAATTAATTGTGTCATGTTAATTGCACTTATCTGGTATACTGAGTTTAAATTATTGGGCTAGCATCTATTTATAGTTATTTTCATTGTTATATAGTAGTGTTTTAGCTGGAGACAGTGTGTGACGACTTATGGATTTTCTTACAACATCTTACAGTAAACATGGGCATATAAAGCCCTGGTAATATCAAACATGTGGAGTGATTGTCCTACTTCTGTATAAAAACATTTTAGCTGTTTGCTCTAGATCTATATAGATTTGTATCTTACTGGGTCTCATAGAGATTGTACTGGCCAAAGAACTGTACAGTTCTACAGAATGACAACATAGTAAAGAGATTTTATTAAATTATCCTTATTGGAAACAGGCATCACCTCACTTGACCTGCTTGCTAGACCATTATCCGGCCTTCTAGACTGAAAAATGACTTCTATTTATTTGTAGTTAAATAACTTACAATTTTAGGTTTTCCTCTCACTTGTAGAGGCATATTCACAGAAACAAAAATGGTGGCTGCCAGTATAGAATAATTACATATAAAAAATATTTAAAAAAAGGGTGTACTTATTTTTTACTTCATAAAAAACATGTTGCCATTATCAGGTGTAGTTTTTCAATAGTTTAATTATCTAACTTAGCTACGGGTCACTCATAGAAGTTAAGTTCAAATATTCAATCAAAAGTCTAGTTCCACAGTCATATAATTAGATAGGTTCAGTTTTTATCACTAGAGGGGGAACTTCCCTAACAAAAAGAAGGGCTTGTAAGGAATAGAGTAGCCTTGAGTAAATTAGGATGCAGATCACTACTATATAAAACTGATAAACTGATGCATGGAATATCAAAAAGAATGAGAAATGGTGTGGTATGGAGAAACTTCCACAGGGCCTCATTCAAATGCGATTTGGCCAATTGAATAAGACTCTATATAAGCACAGCGTATTTTTTTTACAGAAGTTTTTAGTTATTGACCTTCTATCCAAAAGCAAGGTCTTCACTAACTGAAAACTTCTGTAAAAAAATATGCTATATGCTCATATAGAGCCCTATTCAATTGGCCAAATCGCATTTGAACGAGGTCCATAGCCTTGTTCATACATCTAAGTGTGAGGTAACATAGTATGGCAGGGATTGTCAATAGTCAGACTTTGGTCTAAATCAAGAGCTTTGAAATCTTTGGGTCCCATTCAATAGCAAGCCCTCAACTTGATCGTTGTAGGCCATATGTCTGCGGGTGTGTTGCGGGCTCCCATTCATCTCTGATAACGGTGCTATTCAATTGCTCAAGCCCGCAAGTTACTGGCCCAATGCTAAACCATGCACTGGTTCGTAGCAGTTCAGGGAGGGAACATGATCAATTAAGCAAGACCGTAATCTCCCATTTCGAATCAGCCAATAGAAAATGAGACATTATTAGGGCAGTAAAACATGAAGGTAACATGTCAATCAATTAGGTTCGGGGGTCCGATATGCGATCAGACTTGCAAAACCGCAAAATACAGAATTATGAAAATGAATGCCAATACTGTTCTAGTCCATGTGGGTGGCCTGATATGTATTAACTCATTGATAACCGAGATCGATTTAGCCCCAAAATGAAACAATACGTTTTATTTCCTGAGGATTTGTGAGCTTGAGAATGTTGTGCAATGAATTCTAATGTCTTTTATTGGTTTTACCGTTATTTACAGTGTGGTATTGATTTTTTATTTGCATTTACAGTGCTACGAACAGGTGTTTAAGGGTCCTCTCTTGCCATTTACGGGTGTGAAAACATTTGCGGGTTTGGGGAATTAGAGCAATTGAATAGAGATTTGCGATTTTAGCCATCGTAACTCTTGTAAATGTAATCCAAGGTGTAGGGAGGCTGTAAGTTATGGGTTTAACCATCGCAATTTTTTCAAGACCGTAACTCATAACCCATTTGGCGCCCGAAAAAAAAAACGCCAATTGAATAGCAAATTAACTTGCAACTTCACTTAGGGCTCTAGTAACATGTGAAAACTCAATTGAATCGGGCTCTTTATTCCAGGCATCCATTGCCTTATTCAATTTATCATATATCGCAACCAAAAATTCCAAAAGCTTAAGGAGGCTAACAATTACATATCATTTTCACCTCCCCTTTGCCTTTTTAAATGCCATTCTATTAAAACCTTTGTGTTTATCCATAAAAAATATGGATTCCGGATTTTAACTTTGTCAAAAATTAATTGATTGCCCATGCAATATGGTTTCATTTGTTTATTTAAAAAAAAAAATAACAATAATAGCATTATTTAAAGGAAAGGAAATCAGTGTAGCTTTTAAAATGTACTTCTTGAACTAAGTGTTTCAGACTTAAGCAGATCTGTGTCTGTTTTTAGATTACTTCCACGCAGATAAATTTAACTCAAAAAGCAGAAATATAACCGTCTGTATGTCACCAAAGAGTGTGGGGTACCAAGATTAAATCCACTAAAGTAACCATTTAAGAGCAAACCAACAACACTTTGACTGTTTTTTCTCACATTTACAGTTTTATTTCTCTATTTTTATACTATTATTTGTATATTAAATGTCAAACGTTGTATAACTCTTGGTATTACAAATCAATTACACTGCAATCTTTGACCTTTCGTAAACACTGTTCCCCTATATGTATTAATTTGTAAAAAGACTGAAAACAAAATGCAAATTATCCATTCATTTTGGTACTTTATAAACTTTAGTATCTAAACAAATAGATTTCCTGTAATGTATTCACTGGTGACAATAATTCTAATAATAGTATTTCTGTACTGCATTATTAGCTTCTTAAACAAGAAAAGTATCAATAGCCCTATTAAATTTGAGCTACGTTTAAAAACGTAGCTCTCATTGTAGAAAGAAAGGCCTACTGCTATTAAATTGGCCCCCGTAATGTAGGCCATTGCCGTTCTGCGGGTTAGCTGTAAAAAAAGGCTACAGGCTGAGCAACATTTCGCTGCCACAAATCCTTTGATCTGTCAAGCCCGTAACTGCTACAATTCCAATCATGCTATTAAATTGCAAAGAAGTCACTTGCAAGCTAGCCCAATACACGCAAATGGAGCCCAATGCCCTACGAGTGCTGGGGAGGACTCGCAAGGGGGGGTAAAGTCTAATACGTCTCACTTGTACTGTGAGTAATAACACTACTTTACAATTATTAAAAGTGAAAGTGATGTTAGGTCTTAGAATTAATAGCACAACATTCTCAAGCCCGTGAATCGTCCCAATAAAATACTTCATTTCATGTATATTTTATGTGTTCGATCGATCCCGGCAATCAATGTGTTAATACATATAATGTAACCTGCATCTAATAGAATATAATATTTGCGGCTTTATTAATATTGCTTTATGAATGTAATGTGGGTCCCATTGTAACTTTTAATTGAAGCCCGTAGGACTTTGAAATCCAACCTCCATTTTTCTGTGATGGCATGATGATGATCTCTGTTTCCATTGGCTCCATCTAAACCCATAACTGCGAGTTTGCTTAATTGATCACCAGCAAAAATGCAAGTTCAAGTCTACGGGTTTGCATCTCAAATTCGTAACTCGCATCCCGTTCTAATTTAATAGCACAGCTGTTGCGAGCTTCACGTTGCACTTACGGGCCCCAAATGTTGTATTACATTACTTAAACCTTGACCAGTTGAATGTCTAGATGTTAATGTATGTGTATAGCAGTTTGTTGTAATATATTTCATTAAATGTGGTACTTTTTTCTTGGCTGCACTGTTGTGATAGAGGATTATATTTCCCACAATGCTTCATGGATTGTTGTTTAACAAGAATACTATCTGAAAAAGAACACGTACTGAGGAATGGCAACAGCAATCAGCTCAGAGGGTTCGGGTGGAAAGGATTAAGGGTTTAGAAATTCACAGCAAACAAGGGTCTATGTTACAACTAACTGAAACATTTGCATTGGAAGGTTAACCGCATGCCTTTTCCTTCTATTTACTACTCTATTCACGACTCTATTGATAAATATTCTAACTGACACCACACCACTATCTCTATTCAAAGCTAATTTACATTTAAAATAATCATTATATTAGCAATCAAATTTCCTTTAATCACAGAGAATGTTACAAATACAATTCAGAATATTCCTTGTTTTGTATAATAGCTCATACCCTCAGTTTATAACACCAGGTGGTGCACATTCATAACTAGACTTTCACTCATATTATCCCATACTATGAGCAGAGACATGTATGCAGCTAAGGCTCATATAGGATATTAAAAGCAATGAATTCTGTAAAGAAAAAATATATTTTCTTAACTTACTGCAGCAGACATTTTAGTACTACTTAATTTTGAGTTGAATATCTGTTGAAGGCCTTCTAACTCTAACTTCCTGACAAAACTATATGTATAATGTGTACAATATTTGGTATATTATTTATTTTAAAAAGGTATGCATTATCGCAACTTTATAGACATCACCAACCTTCTGCTTAGTAGACTCTCACAAATCCAGTCCATCTTAAAGGGACAATTACGTCACTATTAGTGCTCTTCATCGTGTGAAAGAGCAACAAGATTCTAAGTTAAAATGATCTATTGCTTTTTTTAATTACACAGTTAAAAATGTTAAGTCTTAGGTTTGTTTACAAACACACTGCTGACTGCTCTATGATTTACAGCATCTGCTGACAATGGCCGTTGCAAGCTCTGTGAACAGAAAGATTTATGATTTTACTTGCTTTCAGGAATTTAATCATCCATCAGTTAACCCCCAAGTGACATATTTAGGAGTTTCCACCAGTCATTTCTCTTCACAGATGAATTTGGGAAGGGTTAATCATCTTTATGCTTCTGCTCTCTGCACACACTGTGTTGCCAGATTCTCATGTAAACAGGCACAAAAAAGGCACCTATTTCAAAAATTCTAAAAGTATTTCAACATGCTTTCAGGAGTATATTACAGTGGCATGCTGCAAGTTGTGCTGAATTAACTGGCCCTTTAAATCCCTCTGTTAGCCTCATATATTTCACCATTCATTTATCATCTGCTGTCCCACTCTACAAATGCCTTTGCTGATTTCCAAGACCCACTAGAATCAAGTTTAGTATTCTGACACTCATCTCAAAAGTCCTCAATAACACTGCACAAGCCTAGATCTAATCTCAAAACACTTCACAAACTGCCACCTCGGCTCTACCCACAAAGAATGTCTTTCTTCATTAATTATCTCCTCCTACACTTAGGGACCTATTAAATTCCAAGCCCGCGGTATCCGTCGTATAGCCTGTATGTCTGCGTGCTTGACATTTTCAGGAGTTACGGAGAGATTAACTTGGACAAGGCCGCAACCACAGGGCCATAGCCTCAAGCCCGTAAGCCCTTCCCGCACAGGCAAGCTGACAGTGGGCTGCAATAGATGCGTTCCACAGTTACAATCCCATCCTGTTATTATGGAGTGTGACACAGGCCTCATAGCCAATGAAAAGCGGGCTCCCGGAAAAATGATTGACAGGGGGAGATAATAAAGCTGTGTTCCACATGCCCATGCATTGACTGTGTTGTAGATTCTTCTGAAGTCGCACGCAAGTCCCGGAGATTAGTTATAGAGAGAAAGTAGGCGAATTTGCAAAGCAGTTACATAAAAAAAAAAAAAAAAAGGACATCCCAAATATATACACAAATAGTTTTTTCATTTATCCTTATTTTATTTTTGTGATTGAAATGGAGGTAGGAGAGATGAGGGGAGAGGATTGGAGAGGACGGGAGGAGAAGTTGAGGCGAGGAGGGAGAGGTGGCCATGGGGAGTGATGGAGTGGAGGCAGAGGAAGTGGAGGAGAGTGTAGGAGAGGAAACGGAGGAGGTGGAGTAGAGTGTAGGAGAGGAGGCGGAGGAGATGAGAAGGAGGCGGTGGAGGAGGAGGCGGTGAAGAAGGAGGTGGAGGAGTTTGAGGAGGAAGCGGCGGAGGAGGCGGTGGAGTAGGAGGTGGAGGAGGTTGAGGAGGTGGGAAGTAGTGTAGAGGGGGAGGTGGGTGAGCAGGTGCTCATATGGACAGGCACACCTACATCATGGTCAGAGGGGCCTGATCTCAGAGGGGGTGGTAGCGGGGATGAGGGACAGGCCCCAGGGACAGTTGATAGGATCCCCAGCCACAGTCTGGAGGGTAAGAGGCTGGGAGCAGGCACAGGGCCCCAAATTAGGGAAGTTAGAACTGGGCCTAGGTATGGAAGGAGGTAGCAGCCGCAGTAACAGAAGTGGGCTCGGCGGAAAGGGATGTGAGGTCTGTGAAGCACAGATTCAATGACGTTGGGGTCCTGGTGAGGATGAAGATGGCCAAGGAGATGGCCGCAGCTTCATCAACAAGTGGTGGCCCTAAAGTGACCGTCACCTACATTGAGTTGGAGAGGGACTTCGAGGACCTACAGAGCCAGGGGCCCGCCGCTGGAGCTTCAAGCCTGGTAGCCCAGCAGGATCCAGCCTCCACATCAGGTGATTATATCATACACCAACATGCCAACACATGTACATCACACACACTACACATGTACAGGATGACCAACAAGGACACTGACATGTCAGCTCCATGGAATTTGCAAGAGATAGATGGATCAGTCATGAGTCATTAAATTCATGAGGCTGACAAATCACTGTCTTCAGTGAGCACAACAACATTAATCCACTAATAGACAGTGCATGTATTGGTGTGCCCACTGCAGCGTATGTAGTCACAGACCCCAGCCAGAATCAAGAGAGCATTAGGAGCCAAGAACAATGAAGATCAAGAACCCAAAAAAGATCACATCTAGCAAATCTTCTATTCTATCACACAATGAAGAGAATGTAAGTGATTCATCCAGGTTCAAGCCTAGACGTCAGAAATGATAGGAAGGAACAGAAACCAATGTTTTATTCAACATCATTAACACATATCCCTTTCTATTCTCATTTCTAATTTTCAGCTTTGCGGAGGTCTGGGTCCACTGGTGATCCAGAGGAGGGGGTGTTGACTCCATAGGAGTAGGAGGACACGGAGCAAGCCCCCGCCCAGCAGGATCTGGTGCAGGGGAGGAGGGACCAGCAAAAGCCCTGTGCCCTGATGAGGAGAAAGAGGAGGAGGACTTCACTTAAGCAGTGGGGCCAGTTGGTGGACCATATGCAACCCCAGTAGCTTTCAACCCCACTGTCCCCCTCCTCCAGCAGCTGCAGCCATCACTGGGGCACCCATTTTTGAAGGACGAAAGAGCAAGCCCCCACTTTCTCCTCACCCCTGCGGTTCATCGGCCTGGCTCCCACCACCAGGTTCACCACCACCGGAATGGAGCCAGGCACAGACCACAGCCCCTCTCCACCGGGTTACCACCTCCCCCGCCTCCACATCCACCAATGGGCCCAGTAGCCAGTCCTCCATGCCCCCCACCAAGCCAGGCTGCTCAGGTGGAGTTGGTGGCCGTGTCGAAACAGATCTTGCAGTGTCTCCAGGGGATCAGGCCAGTATCACGAGGAGCTTATGATCAGCCTGGCCAGGCGCAATAGGGAGGAGAGGAGGCACCATCTCATGACTCCTTCTACATTGCCAGGCTGCTCAGGATGTGAGCGAGGTCCAGCAGGTGACAACGGATGCAGGTCACCTCGGTCTGGTCCCCAGCCCCGCCTCATCCACCCCGGAGGTGACCCCTGTGCACCTGCACCCCGTGCCCTCCAATCCTCCCCCATGCCTCCGCCATCAGCACCGCCACTGGTTGTGCCACTGCCTCAAGGGAGGATGCATCCCCCTCCCCCCTCCCTCGCACATCTGAGACAGCGAACACACATGGGGGGTTGGGGCCCTAATGTTAAACGGAGGAGGATGTAGGGGCTGCGTATATTTTTGTGCCTTCTCAACAGCACTCCTTAGTGACAATCTATTGGTCCAAATTTTAACCTAATCTAGCCTGGCTACAGAGTCTGGCTACAGAGTCTTGGATCTTGGTCTATGTGATGGTGATATTTTGTATGCAGATAGCTACCTCCCACATGGTCCATGAACCCTCTTCTCTGTGGACAAAATGGGTTCTGTTTAATATTTCACCAATTGATGGCCACTGAGGAATGCTGTTGAGAAGAGATGCTGCAGTCCCTATCTTTTTTAAGGCCTTATTTTGCAGGTTATTGTTTTCTTTTCTTTTTTTTTTATTTAGGCACAATTCAGGTCCATGAATGCATCTTCTGCATCTGCAAGCATTGTGAAGGAAATGTATTAAGTGTAAGAGTTTCCCAGTATCTCTCAGGTAGACATTCCTTCAATGACAGCTGTCCCTTAAAATGTAGCACCCACATTATTAAATATATCATATATCCAGATATGTGGAGTATCAACATTCCCCGGAAGGGCTGATACTAATATGACAGGTGATAATGTAAATTGATGGGATTTCACCAAATTATAATGGGTATACATCTTGGCACATGGCCACCAGCAATGGAGTAGGACTTTCCAGTATTGGAATAGCGGAGATTGTCCCTGATGGAGGTGAGTTGGCTGTTGCTCCACATGCCTCTGCACAGCCTCCATGTGTGCATGTGGCCCTTCCTGATGGGTTAGAGTAGATTAGTAAAGGGGGTATGCTCCCCTGGCACCCTTCTGGATTGCTCCCTTTGGTAGGGAAGGGGGTTATGTTCTTCAATGAAGCGGTGGGCAGGTCATAGCAGAGAGATCAGACAAATCGCTGTCCGCTGGAGAAGAAACTGGCAACCCACTCCAGTATCTTTGGCATGCAAACCTTGTGGAAAAGTACAGACAGAGACATAGCTAAATGTGCTGAAGGCCATAGGGTCAAAGAGAGTTGGACACAACAAAAGGACTGAACAACCAAATCTAAAATGTCCCCTGGGAACTTGATATATGTGATGTGACGGTGTAATTTGGCCACTGTTTATTTTCCCAATGTAGATGTGATGAGCGAGATGTATATGCAATTATATTTATATTTTAGAGTCCACATGAGAGCCTTTGTGAATGAGGGAGAGTTAATATGGCACGCAGTTTCTTTTTTTTGTTGCAATGTAATCAGGTAGCGTGTCTTTAATTGCTTACTGCATGTTCCAGCATGGCTTTTCACATTGGCACTCCAACATATGATAAAATATATATATATTTTTAAATGCCTATCTTTTATTTGTGGTTTGTTGTGCAAGTAATTGAAATGCCTTTGCATACTTTCCCCATATTTTAGTCCAGTGGTGTACTTATAGTGTGACATTTATCCCCTTTAGATTGTAAGTAGAGAGTTTTCAATCTTGTAGAGTGCTTTGGGAAAAAACACTTTCTACAAAGATTCTAAGCTCAAAACAGGGCCCTCCATTTTTTGCAGTTTGTTAAAATTATATTTTTCCTTGTTCTTTTCCCCTGTATCGCGCTACGGAATATGTTGGCGCGTTACAAATAAAAGTAATAATAATAATAATAATAATTTCCGGGCTTTAAAGATCAAAGGCTTAGCTGGGTCGGAGTTCCGATTTTGACAGCCCATAGGAATTGTCAGCCTGTAACACACATATCGTTTGCGGGTAGCTAAAAGAAGCCAGTTTCATAGAGGTAACTTTTGCTGGCTCCTTTACGAGCTTTTGGAGCTACAAATTGCCGAATTTATTAGGGCCCTTGGTCACCAGTAAATAATCTCCTATTCTTGACGCTATAGAGTTTGTTGCATTTTAAAGATAATAATAACAATTATATCATCTATTTTTTTAATTAGATGATATTAAAGGCCTGCAACTTTATTCTGAAAATTCATGGCAAATTCTTAAAATTCTGTAGAAAATTAAATTGCTCTCATGCAACTTTATTTTTATTACTGCTTTATGGAGCAAGTAAGAAGCTGTTATATTGATTTTTATATAGAATTAATGTACTTGCTCATTAAGAGGAGCTGTAAATGTGCTGTATAGAAATCAATATATCAAATGGTGCACTTCATAATTGGTTACACCTGTCAGGTACATTGAGCCTCATTCAATTCGGAGGTGCAAATTATGGAGGTATAGGCCGTAAGTCTGCGGGCCTCCTGGGAGCCCGCAGCGTCCGCAACTTATGGTGCTATTCAATTGGCCGGCCAGCAAGTCCCGGCCCGAAAAGTGCACATCATAAACCATGCTATTGAATGTAGCATTTGCGGGCTTGAACATGATCAATCATGCAAGGTCGTAACTCCCGTTTCGAAACAGCCAATGGAAACCGAGATTGTCATCATTATGGAGGGTGGATTTCAAAGTCCTATGGGCTTGAATTACGGGTTATGATCGGACCCACATTCTAGGTATAATGCAATATTGATAAAGCCGTAAGTATGATATTCTATTACATGCGAATTCCATTATATGTATTAACACATCGATTGCCAGGATCGATATAACACAGAAATTGAACATGAAATAAAGTATTTTTGGGGGCCGATTTGCGGGCTTGAGAATGTTGTGTTATTAATTCTAAGACCTAACATCACTTTAACTTTTAATAAAAGTACAGTATTGATTTTTTTTTTGCTTTTAAAGTGCTCCGGACATGTCATTAAGCCCTTTTCGAGACCTCCTTGGTACCAGTAACTTGTGGTTCGACTATTGCCATTTGCGGGCTTGATGGAGTGTTTAGCGTGCAGGAATCTGAGCAACTGAAGAGCGATTTGCGATTTTGGCGTTCACAACTCTTGCAACTGTGAAAGATCAAAGGCTTGAAGGGGCATTGACTTGCGATAAACTTGCGACATTGCAGTGAATTAGAGGCCGGAGCTGGTAAATCGATTGGCCCCCGCAAAAAGACCCCAATTGAATAGCAGAGTAACTTGCGGGCTACATTTGCGAAGCCCGGATCTCCCGAAAGCTCAATTGAATGAGGCTCATTGTATATATAATACTAATTGCCAAAAGGAGGAGACAGAACTACAACTGCAAGCCTTTGGTGAGGGATCTAACATAAGCTTATTATCATACTGATTTTATTTGTGCTTTAAAAAGGTTGTTTAAAATATTTTAAAAATACCTGAGAAATGTGGATGTTCTAGAAGAAACATGTGAAAGCTATTGTAAAAATAGGAATAAATATGCACTTAACTTTCTTAACTCAGTTGTTTGTTATACATTTTCAGAAATGCTACGGAAATATATCTTGTCATTTTGGACATAAAATGCTGCCAAATGACAAATAAAATTCCAAAAAGTGTTTGAATTACATCTAACTAGATCTTTTAAATCTTCCCACAGAACTCAGACAATAAATCCAGATTCAACTAAAATAAGGTGAATACCGTACATGCCTTTTTACTGTTTCATTTTATTACACAAAACACCTATGAAACCCAATACAAAAATACACCTATGCCCAAAATACAGATATTGTAAACCATTACTGGGCAATTGGATACTAAGGGCCTCATTCAATTGTGATTTGGCCAATTGAATAGGGCTCTAAATAAGCACATAACATATTTTTTTTTGAAGAAGTTTTTAGTTAGTTAACATCTATCCAAAAGCAAGGTTTTCACTAACTAAAAACTTCTGTAAAGAAATATGTTATGTGCTTATATAGAGCCTATTCAATTGGCAAAATCGCAATTGAATGAGGCCCTAAGAAGGTTGGAAGGTCTCAGTATTGTTGTTTGAACATAGGTGGTGTAATCATAATAAATGAAGCCAAGTAACTCACGTGCTAAACCACTTGAATATACAAGCAGGGAGATCCAAAAAGCCAAGACTTCTGCCTGCACTCACAGCACCAAACTGCTCACCATTATTTTAACCTCATGCCCTTGAAGTAGCACCAATTATTGGAAACAATCTGTTTTATCCATGACATCTCTTTCTAATGGTCATCTGCTTAAATAATATCTGACAAAATATAAAAAGATGATAATAGATTTGTGAATTCATAATAAATCCAAACATGTAAGTGATAATTCCATTATTTTTAACATATTCTACAAACAGCAAATTTTGGAATTTCTTAGGGTCAATTACAACAATAGCTGTTTCAGAATGATGATAATACAGTTTTTTTCTTCCATGGAAAGTAAAAAAAAATCTTCCGGAAAAACTACTGCTGACAATACAGTCATTTAACATACTGCAGGAAGGAAGCAAGAGCTAAGGGTTGTGGATATAATTTGAAAGAAAGAAAATACCTTAATACATATTGCAATAATTGTTGGATGTATCCCGTTGTGTATGTGCATGAAATCGCCGGCACTGACAGCTGCAGTGCTAGCAAGTATCCACTAGATGGCGCCATCATGTTTCAGGGAAGGCCTTTAATTATTCCCTCCTGTGACGTGGCGCTGAATTGACAGTGAGGCTATCCTTATGTCCGGCGCGGGCCCTCGGCCCTCGAGGGCCTCGGGCGCGCCTCTCATAGCTCATAGGCCTCTTCTGTCTGCCCGCCTTAAATGTATTGTGCAGCAGTATTCCAAAAATCTGCAGCGCCATCTAGCAGTTGGTGGCGACACTGCTGCTGCCAATCTTTTGCGTAGGGGAAGAGGGAAAGGACCAAATTGTTTAATGACATAGATGAAAATCTAGTAGCTATAGCTGCATTCAGCAAAAGTGTGACTAATTAGTCACATTTAAACAAGTGCAACAAATATAAGACTAACAATTTATTTAAATCCAAATGGAAGATAATGTGTTATTTTATATTAACCAATGTTTTTTTTACAAACATCATTTTTTTTTATTTTCATAATTAAATTAGATTTAGTTTGAAAGAGTTAGATTCACTAAGAGGGGACCCTTACACTAGGTGGGTGTTGGTAGGTTGTTGCAGTTTCAGTTCGCAAACATCTATAATTATAATAAAATCAAAAATTACCAAAAACTTTTCATCTAATAGATTAGTCACTTAAATATGGGGAATGAGTGGGAGATCATCTGCATTACTACTCTAGCGTAGAAGGCGTCTTCCATTTATTCTCCTCTCTGCTCAGGTAGAGAGACCTCTTCACTATGCTGTTTGCCAGGGCAACTAATGGCACATGGTGATCCAAGCTTGCTTGCGTGCCACTTTATATAGAGATACTCTATGGAGTGGAATAGAATGAGGCCAGCACAGCCATCGCCGAGAAATAAGCAAAACATGAAAAATACCAATAATTCATAGTTTTATATGGTAAGCCTTTTGGTATGATTAATGCAACTACTTTTAAATGGCCATGCCTTTTTTTACTATATAGTTTCATATGACAATAGTAAACTGACTGGGAGTAACAGAGGACACTACATAGTTGTTGACATAAGTGAGATGGTTTATTGAATTATTCATTGATAGAGAAGAAATGCTTATCAAGCAAGAAAAGATGAGGGGACTGACCAAGATTTCCTGTATGTCCTGCACAAAGCAGCAGGATTGAAAAACACAGTACATTTTGTTCAGATTAACTTAGACACAGCTCACAATAACATGATAACCTTAAACTAGCGGAACATTACAGCACGTTTAAGAAAAAACACATAAATCATGAACAATAATGCTGATTTGAGCGCTGCCTTTTCATTCTGTGCATTTAGCAGGTGCCGTTGCTGTGACCTTTCCTGTTATCTGGGAAAATTGCCAAATGTCCTTGAACTTCCAATACATTTTTTTAGACATTTTAGGGAGTCATGTTATATATCATATTCAGAAAAATATCAAAAATAATAAACAAACACATTTTTCATTTTTTTTTGTTTGTTATTTTTGTGTGCATTGTTCGCTTACTCCTAGCCCTGGACCACTATAGGCTGGGTTTAAAATGTAAGTCAGATTTTTTTAAGAGAAAAAAATATATTTTTTTTCCCTTTTTTTTTGCAAGGAATAATGGATGCTGGTCATGTTAAAAACTCTATATTTAAATCTGGCATTGCATTCAAATTCAGAATTCAGAATCAGGCTGTAGAGTTTTATGACAAAATCATTTACTAATATAATGGTAACACAACGCAGTGACAGTATAATTGATGATAAATACCAATATTATGACATTAACTGTGTGATGGTATTGTATGTTCACATGAAACATTGTAGGAGGTAAACAGATGCTTGTACTAATTACTAAAATAGAATTGTCCAACCTAAGGCATTTGGGCCACCATGCAATCCCAAGTGCTACTTATGTTACCCTTTGACACCTGCCCCAATTTGACCACTATACTGTGTTTGTATGAAACAGAGAGATATAGCCACCAAGCTCCTGCTGCAACACTGAGCCTTTATCTCAGTCTCTTCTCTTTCTGACTCTTTTCCCTCCTACTCCCTTCTGTGGCCACATTTAGGGCCCGATTCAGTTGCCCAATTCGTAAAGTTATACACACTTAAAATCACTCTAAATATTGCTACTATTGGCAAATTTTACTTACTGGCACTAATGCATTCTTAAGTCAATAGAATGCATATAAATATTTATAAAAAAAACACCTGAAGCCAAATTTATGAGTTCAAGGCATTTGCAAGTAGCTAACAGAATTTGTCCTTTACTGTAGTTATTATGCAGCTCTACGCCTATTAAGACTTCTGCACCCTCTACACCCTATTTCAGTGCCGTTCAACATATCCTTTGACACCTTCCTTTGACACCTGTCAGTGGAAGAACGTTGGTCACATTTGCAGGGTTGTCACGCTTTTGCGAGCCTCGTCAACTGCAAGCCTCACAAAGCGAGCCATTGAAGCACGCAGGACTTAGGCTGCTTAGGCGCTCATTGCACTATGGACCTCGCAAAGTGAGGTGAGCAGTTGGAGCACACGGGACTTAGGCTGCAATGAGAGCTGAAGGCGCTCATTGCACTCCGTGCCTTGCAAAACAAGGCGAGCTGTTAAAACACGTGGGACTTAGCTGCAATGAGCACCGTAGGCGCTCATTGCAGGGGTGATGAGCGCCGCAGGCACTCATCCCGAGACATGCAGGACTTAGCTGCAATGAACGTCCGTGAAATTGCGGCCTGTATTACTTAGGACCCATAGCACCTAGATAGACTTTAACGGCCGAACCAAAAGACCTGCAAAAACACACAAATATGCCTCAAATTAACTTACACACTCACACACAGCACAGGAGGAGAGCCAGGGAGCCTGTGAGTGAGGGTGCAAGTTAATTTGAGGCATATTTTGCCTTTTTTCAGAAACGAAAATCGCTGAAGCGAGAAAAAAAATGGCTGCCGAAAAAAACGTAAACAAGATGAAAATGAGGTGGAAGGACGTAAAAAGAAGCCGAAGGACGTAAATACGAGCCCTAAGCACTAAAACGCAAACCAGTAACACTTAATACAAGGCAGTAACACTTAACCCAAGGCAATAACTCTTAACCCAATATAGAACACGGGGGAAGAGGCCTGTAATGAATGCCGAAGGGACCCATATCCTCGCATTTTGTGGCTAACAGCACTGCCAATTTTATTCCCGTCATTTTTGACGGACAAGTTACTAGTATATATATAATTGTACTTCTAAATAATTGTCCTCTTCTGTATACCTCTTCTACCAATTGTTTCCTCTACTACAACAATTTTACATCTTTACTTTGGGTAAAATAAAAAAATTAAAACACTTTAAGGACCTTTTAAGGGCTCAGGAGCTGCATATAACACTCTTTATGTGAAATAGGTTGCACATTGCCTACTAATGTTCCTCCTTTCCCCATGGTAAGTCCCTACCATACACAAATTTAGAAGCATACAAGTGTATGTTTATTTATGGATATATATACAGTATGTCAGAAAATTTTATCTACACTTATATCCGCAACTGTCACTTTATACAGTCATTTCTATGCATCAACACACAATATTCCATAACATTGCGTCAGCAACTTGAAGGAGACTGCTGTCCTCTAAAAATATGCTGCCCTACACCTGGGTCCTGTTGGCATATTAAGAAACATACTACCAACTCCTTTATTTCATCTCTATTTCTTAGCTTAGCTCCTTCCACCTTTACTCTGACTCTCTGTCAAATAACATTCTTTTAAATATTTTACAAAGCAAGTGATGGTGAGCGGAATAAACTAGAAGAAAATGTTGTGCCCTGTGTGCAGAGTATATTCAAGCGCCCCGTTTAGTTTTCAGCTCACTCGAAGTAAGAGATCTCCCTAAACAGAATATGATCTTACACTAAAGGAGTAGATTTTTAGCAGTATATACCTTGGGGGGGGGGAGTATTTGATCCCCTGCTGATTTTGAACGTTTGTCCACTGACAGAGAAATGATCAGTCTATAATTGTAATGGTAGGTGTATTTTAACAGTGAGAGACAGAATAACAAAAAAAACAAGAAAAACACATGTCAAAAAAGTTATAAATTTATTTGCAGGTCAATGAAGGAAATAAGTATTTGACCCCTTTGACTTAGTACTTGGTGGCAAAACCCTTGTTGGCAATCACAGAGGTCAGACGTTTCTTGTAGATGGCCACCAGGTTTGCACACATCTCAGGAGAGATTTTGTCCCACTCCTCTTTGCAGATCCTCTCCAAGGGCCTCATTCTATTATCGGCCTTAGGAGATGCGGGGCCGCAAGGACCGGCCGCAAGCTATTCCGCTATTCTATTCCCCTCCGGCCGGGGATTCCGGCAGGCTTGCGGACGGCGCCTTGCTATCCCTTGCGGCCGCTCACGCCAGAGGAAAGCCTTTGATCTGAAACGGCCGCAAGAGTTTCGGCCGCAAGAAAATCCCGGTTGCAATTCAATTGCTCCGGGAACCCTCTCTGCAAGGCTAAAACCGAGCCGCAGCTTACTTGCAGGAAAAAGGTCCCGCTAGCACCAATTAAGCACATTAGAAAGCCGAAATAAAGCCATCCTGCACTCTGAGGAAACTATAAAGTGATTGTAGGTGTTAGCAAAAATAGTACAACATTCCCCTATACTCAAATCCGTAAATAAATTATTTTTTAATTTATGTCAAAAATCCATGTAAAAAGTCCCGAGGGCTTGGAGCACCTCAGACCCGCCCACGCTGCGGCCTTAAAATAAACAGTTAATGTAAACTCGGATTTGGGCTGATGTGCAAGCTTGAGAGGGGGTTGCTATTAATCCTCATGTCCCCCATTATGATCCCTAGCATTTACAGAGCTGTACAGTGCTGTCTTGAATTTATTTTTGCGTTTTAAGTTTTCTGAGCTTACGGCCGGTTGCAAGATATACGGCCGGCCGTAAGGGGAGATCCTTGCAGGGCCGTATAATTGAATTGCAAGATAACGGAACCCCCGCAAAAAATCGCAGCCTTGCGGACGTTTTACAGCCGATAATAGAATGAGGCCCCAAGTCATTAAGGTTTCAAGGCAACTCAAACCTTCAGCTCCCTCCACAGATTTTCTATGGGATTAAGGTCTGGAGACTAGCTAGGCCACTCCAAATTGCAAAATTAGTAATATTTCATAACGCTAAATAATTTGCCAAAAATTAATTTCATTATGCTTAATGCAATATATACAGATAAAGCATCATGACTTGTGTTATCACTATAGTGTCTCTTTATTGTGCTAAATTTATCTCATAATTAGACTTATTTTACATGGCGTGCTAGTTTATTCCTGACTTACGGGAAAAGAGTATATGCTATTAATATAAAAAGGTTTAATATGTTTGTCTGATGTGCTCCCAGTGTTTATAAAAGGGTGGAAGGTGGAAATATAACTGCTTGTCTAACAATTAGCTGAAAAGGAAGGGCAGACAAAGGCTAGAGAAACCACACCTAGCTAAATTGTACTGCAAAGCAAAATGTACACACTTCCTGAGATACCACTAATTAACAATAATTGTTATACTGTATTATACAGGAACAATTTCTGAAACACAATTTTATTGAGTTACTATAAAAATTTAAAGTTAATGAATCATTCACCTTTTTTAAAAAGGTAAAATAACAAATGTTTGCGCATTTCTAGTGGAAAAAATCTGCACAAACTTTCATCACTATTGCTGTTGCTGTAGAAGACAATCAGTTTCCCGACTCAAGCACTCACTTCCTTCATAAAAAAACAGGAAGACAAGGACAATGAGCAGGAATTGGCAGTAAATCCTAAAATCACATGAAATGGCAGTTCCTGTTTTTGACAGTTGAAAAAAGCTTAAGTGCAACATGCAACACTTTCTCCAGATTTTATTTGTCTGTGGTATATAAAAAAGTGAAAAAATAGACATTGCGATAACAAATATTTAATAATTTTAGACTAATTGAAAGAGAAATGCTTGGAGAAGAAATGCTTTAACTAACAAAAATACACAAAAAATGTCCTTTATACTCATTTATATCAATTTAGCCTGACTTGAAATGGTTGTGTTTGAAACACAGAAACATAGATTTGATAGCAGATAAAACTGGTAATCGAGTCTGTCCATACTCTTTACGTTTATCCCAGTTCTGCATGGATATATCAATAATCCTTTCTTTAATGTAATACTTCACACATTACCCATACATCTTCTACCTTACAAGGTCAAAGCTCTTGTTCTTGGAAGATACTTTCCTCCTGAACTTTATTTCATTATATAATATATTTGACTAGTAAATTGCTTGTCAAAAAAGAAGGTATAATTTAAAATTGTTCTCTTCCTCCCCCACCCTTGTGTCTCTCCCTCTCCCTCCCCTGTGTCTCTCCCCCCCTATGCCCCGTGTCTCTCCCACCCTTCCCTCCCCTGTGTCTCTCCCCCTTCTCTCCCCTGTGTCCCTTCCCCCTCCCTTCCCCTGTGTCTCCCCCCTCTTCCCTCCCAGTGTCTCTTTCTCACTTTCCCCTGCCCTGTGTCTCTTTCTCATCTCCCCTCCCTTGTCTCTCCCCCCTTCCTTTCCCTGTGTCTCTTTCCCCCCCCCCCTTTCTTCCCCTGTGTCTCTCACCCTTCTCCCCTCCCCTGTGTCTCTTTCTCCCTCTCTTCTCCCCTGCCTCTTTCCCCTTCCCTCCCCTGTGTCTCTCCCCCCTTCTCTACCCTGTGTCTCTCCCCCTCCCTTCCCATGTGTCTCTTTCTCCCTCTTCCCTCCCAGTGTCTCTTTCTCACTTTCCTCTGCCCTGTGTCTCTTTCTCATCTCCCCTCCCTTGTCTCTCCCCCCTTCCTTCCCCTGTGTCTCTTCCCCCCCTCCTTCCCCTGTGTCTCTCCCCCCTCTCCCCTCCCCTGTGTCTCTTTCTCCCTTTCCCCTCCCCTGTCTCTCCCCCTTCCCTCCCCTGTGTCTCTTTCCCCCTCCGTGCAGCTCTGTACGGACTTGGGAAGTAATGGTAAGTGTAAATGCTCACATGGAGCTTTACACACTTACCACAATTATTATAGTTGAAGGTATTTATGATATCACCTCTGTTCCTTCTGTTTTCTGGCACATATTATTGGGAAGCAGGCAATCGTCTAGAACTGTCCAAAATATATTTTGTGATGCTTAAGTCTACGACTCTTATTACCACTTCCTACTCCAGTATCAGACAAGGATACAATGCCAGGGTTACGTATATCTTGATAAGGAGAGCAAACCATAGGAAAGTTCCTGGAATACAAGAAGACACCAAATGGAAACAGAGTACAACTAGTGATGACGTTCAACCCTCACCTGGGAGTCTTCATAGAATATTCAGAGAGCTTCAAGCAACTCTTCAAATGGATGAGGCACTAAGAAAAGTATTTCCAAATCCTCTTCTTCTGCCATATAAACAGTCTTCTAACTTGAAAAAAAGTAGTTAGGACCTGACCTAAGAATCTACTACTAGTGGCAAATTCCACTGCAAACAAAGACAATGTGTAACATATACTAGCATATCTTCAGTAGATGAAGTACCAATTCCACAATAACTAACATCATACAGAGATGTCTGTGGGTGGACATTTCTTTTAAAATGGACACAGATTCTATAAGCTGAGGGTCACAATACTGATGGGGAACTTCAAACCTGGGTGTAGGAACTTGGGGAGATAGGTGGGACAAATCCCCCCAGATTTTTCTATGTATGTATGTATGATTATGTAAGCTATTTTACGGCCTGTGTATACAAAGAGCTGTATCTCCCAGAATTATTCTAACTCATACACCCCTGATTCTTTAGGACACAAGTGAATACAAATCCATGTAATGATTTGGAACCTTGACATGTGAGGGAATTTATCTTTTCTTCAAAGAAGTTTCTCATCAACATCGGTAGACCATTTCATTCCTACAAAGCCTGTCTGTACCACTGACCATTTGATTCCTACAAAGCCTGTCTGTACCACTTAGCAAACTTTTCATACCCATTGCATCAAAGACTTCCCTTTTTTCTCTCATGTGATAATGTGAACTTCATCTACATTCTGATCAATTTCAACCTAATCAGCTTGTCTATATGTACTGCAAGCTTTCCAGATTTCATTTGAGAATTTGTTTTGAGAAATTAGCTAGGACCTTGAAAGCTTGTTATCTAATCTTACTCAGTTAGCCATTAAAAGGTATCATCTCCATTGAAATAGTTTTCTACTTCAGCATGTAAGCTGCACGTAAATTTTGAATTATCTGTAATAAATAGATTGAGTGAAACTGTTGGGAATGTCCATTCAGGAAAGGCAATGCCAGATAGAGCTGTTCCCTCTAACAGCCGGGAGAACAATTCTACTGGAGGAGAGGGAGGGCAGCATAGGCAGAGCAACAGACATGTTTTAGTGGTGGGGACTCTTTTATTAGGAAGGTAGACAGGGTTATTTGTCACCCAGATCACAGCAATCAAACAGTTTGCTGTCTCCTGGCTGTTCGGGTTCGGCATATTGTGGATCGGGTAGATATATTATTGGGATGGGCTGGAAATGAAGCGGACGTCTTGGTACTTATTGGTACCAATGACAAAGTTAGGGGAAGATGGTGTTTCCTAAAGAATGATTTTAGAGAATTAGGCAATAAGCTTAAGGGAAGGACCTCCAAGGTAGTATTTTTTGAGATACTACCAGTGCCACGTGCTAGCCCAGTAAGACAGTAGGAGCTTAGGGAGGTTAATGCGTGGCTAAAGATGTGGTGCACTAAGGAGGGATTTGGGTTTTTAGAGCACTGGGATGACTTCTCACTTGGGTACAATCTCTATAGCAGGGATGGATTGCACCTTAGTGAGGGGGGAGCTTTTGTGCTAGGGGAAAGGATAGCAGAACGTCTGGGGGAGTTTTTAAACGAATAGGTCGGGAGGGACTAGATAGAAGTAATGTGGTAGATAGTGTAGATGGCATAAGGGATGAATTAACTACTCATGGGGAGGAGATGGGGGAGGGTTAGTATACTCAATAGGGAGGTATCACTAAGTAATTCAAGTACAGAGGCAGGCACTTCAAAACTACAAAGTCATAACATAAGATGTATGCTTACTAATGCCAGAAGCTTGCCATGAAAAATGGGAGAGCTAGAATGACTGGCAATTAACAAAAAATGGTATTTAATAGGCATTACCGAAACATGGTGGGATGAATATCATGACTGGACTGTTAATCTGGATAGTTATAACCTATTTAGGAAAGATAGGGGCAATGGTAAAAGGGGAGGAGGGATTTGTCTGTATGTTAAGCCGGAATTTAAGCCTATAGTCAGAGAAGATAATTATGCTGGAACTAGGGGTAATGTTGAATGTTTGTGGGTAGAGTGAAAAAGCGGAGCAGTTCAGAAAGAATATTGGTTGGAGTATGCTATAAACCCCCAAATATAATTGAAAGTGAGGAAATACAATTATTGTTACAGATTAGAAATGCAGCTAAGCATGGGCAAGTTCTAATAATGAGAGATTTTTAACTACCCTGAAATAAACTGGATGAATGAGACCAGCAGGTTCTTGAGTACACTCAGAGATCATTATCTGGCTCAGATTTGTGGTAAGTGGGGTTCCTCAGGGCTCAATATTGGGTCCTCTCCTTTTTGACATATTTATTAACGATCTAGAAGTAGGATTGGAAAGTAGTGTCTCCATTTTTGCTGATGACACAAAGTTGTGCAAGGTAATTAAATGAGAAAATTATGTACTTTCCCTCCAAAGTGATTTGCATAAATTAGAGAAATGGGCAATTAAATGGCAGATGAGATTTAATACGAATAAATGTAAGGTTATGCACCTTGGAAGGAAAAATAACTATGCAATCTATAAACTTAAGGAAGCAAATCTAGGGGTATCTGATATTGAAAGGGATTTGGGAGTGCTTGTGGACAACCAATTTTAGAAATGGAAAAAGTACAGAGATGGGCTACAAAACTAATAAGGGGAATGGAGGGGCTAAGTTATGAAGAAAAAATAAACTTAATTTCTCTAGAAAAAAGGTGTCTAAAAGGGGATTAATCTATATAAATACATCCAGGGTCAGTATAAAGATTTGTTAAGGGAGCTTTTTGTGCCAAGAGGTTTTCAACTGACAAGAGGACATCCTTTGAAGTTAAACCTAAAAACATTCCACCTTAAAGAAAGAAAAGGGTTCTTCACAGTAAGGGTGGTTATTCTGTGTAATTCTCTAGTCAGGGTGGTCGTGACAACGTATTCGATAGATAACCTTTAAAAGGGATTGTATATATTTTTTTATTAAAAAGGGCATTCAGGGTTATCCTGGTAAATTAGAGAGTGAGTATTGATCCAGGGAGGAATTCAATCGCTGGTATCTGGGGTCAGGAAGAACATTTATTTTATTTTTTTTGCCTTTTGAGACAATTGACAAAGTTTCACTGACGTTTTTTTTGTAAATTATAAGACATCTGCACCTTCTCATTGGCTGTAAAACTGATTGCATTGACAACAGCCAATCAGAAGGTGCAAATGCCTTCAGCCAATCACTACGTGGGGTTGTATCCCATTGTGATTGGCTGAAGGCATCTGCGCCTTGTGATTGGTTTAAATAAAGATTGGCAGGTGCATTAGCCAATCAGAGTGGGATTTTGGGGTGTATCCCATTCTGATTGGCTCACACATTGGCGCCTTCTTATTATCTGAATTTGATAGACAGCGTTTTCAGCCAATCAGAAGGCGCCATTGCTCTAGGAGGCTCATTAGCATCGGGGAGGTCCGCGAGTGCGAATCTCCGTCGCTGGGGACATCGCGGGGAGGTAAGTACAATATATATATTATGTTTATCTTTTATTTTTTTTATGTTTATGTATGTTGTAGTAATGTAATGTTTTTTTTTAACAGGGGCCGCGCCGGAGAAGAAAAGAAGAAGGACGGGGACAGGCTGGAAAGGTGAGTAGAATATTTTGAATATTTAGATATTCGTATAAAAATTTCGTATAAATATTTAGATATTTATGTTTATTTATTTTATGTAAATGTGATGTACTATTTTTTTTTTTCCTTGGTTGCTGATCTGAAGGGACATCTGCAAAGGTAAGTGGTCTTAATTATTTTATTTTAGCTTAGAATTAGGATTTGTATATGGAGATAGAATTTATTGTATGTTAGATAGGGGTATGTATTTTAGATAGTTAGGATTTATTGTATGTTAGGGGTATGTATTTTAGATAGTTAGGATTTATTGTAAATTATATTGCACTAGCGACATGCCTGTCAAAAAATGACGGCAATAAGATTGTAAGGCAGGTAATTGTCTTTGGTTGAGACATTCATTTTGTTGGTGTTCCGAGATCCTTCGGCGCTCATTGCGAGGCTCACGCTTAGCGACCTTTGGCGCTCATCGCGTGGCACGCAATGAGCGCCTTTGGTCGTAAAGTCCCGCGGCTCGTATTTGTGGATGCTAAGTCCGTAAATTTTGAGGTCAACGTGGGAGCCTCCACCTCCGCAAATGCTGCCCCTTGCTTTCGAGGGTCCGCAATTGCCGGCCTAAAGTCCGCAGTTGCTGGCAAGGAGCTCCTTCGGCGCTCCTTGCTAGCAACTGGGGCCCTCGCTACATGAGCTCACAGCGTTAGCAACAACCCGCATCCTCACAACTATATACTGTATGTGATTTATTGTATGATAGATAGGGTTATGTATATTAGATTGATAGGATGTAATGTATATTTTATAGTATTGCATGTCAGATAGGGGTATGTATTTTATATAGTTAGGATTTATTGTATATTAGATAGATTGGGGGATGTATTTTAGATAGATAGGATTTATTGTATATTAGATAGATTGGGGATGTATTTTAGATAGATTGTATTGATTGTATGTTAGATAGGGGGGTATTGTATTTTATTTGTATTGTATTGTATGTATTCTATATGTATTTCCTTTTCTGGTGTGCATTTTTTTTTCTGTAGTGGGGAGGGGTTGTAGTGTATTTTTTTATTTTCTGCATATTCCTTTTTTTTGTGACTTAGGTTTTTTTATTTTCTGTAATTAGAGTGGTGGGGGTTGATTAGGGGGTAGGTAGGTAGTGTAGGTAGGTAGTTGTGACGAGACCAATCTTGCCACTGTACATTGGAGGAGCCTGGTTGCCCGCCTGGTGCCTTTTGACTATGGACCGGCATTTAAATACTTTAATTTCCTATGCAGAAAGACTTTGGTTCCATGGCCATTGAACTGTATGTATGTGGTCTAAGCGCCATTCAGTAATAATGTGTGCTCAGACCTAAGCTATGCGCAGATATGTTCTGGGTTATAATATGTTGTGGTTATATCTGTAAAAATATTGTATTGTGTGGTATGCAGTCAAATATCTTTGGTCTCATACACTTGGTCAGGAGTTGACCATCTGCCTCTTAATACTATCTGCTAAAACACACAAGAGATAGCAGAACAAAAAGGTTTTAGCAGACAAGATGGCACCATGAACAATGGGGGTAAGGACTCTTGAATAATGAGATGGCCTGGGGTTTCCCCATACTCCCAGCAGGGGAGTAAGTGAGCCTAGGGATGTTACTCTCTCCACCGCCAGAGGTAGAATGAGCAGTTAGCCACGCCTAGTGGGTGGCTCCTGGGGGAGGGGACTCCTGGCTCCCACGCCTTAACCCTGTCTGATTGGCCAGAGGTAATTAGGGGTTGACCAAAGGTAGCCACTGCCCCTTCTGTGTATGTGAAGTGTTTAAAAATGTGTGTTTTTTCAATAAAGGGAGTTCACTGCTTGACCCTCAAACACAGAGCTTATGTCTCGTTCTTGGGGGGATTCATAGTATGCTGTTACAGACTGACTGCCAGGAGTGTAAGCATCTTGGGGTGCTTTTCCTGTTCAGCTGCTAGCAGCTATTCGTGAGGTTCCAGTTCCAGGCTTGGAGCATTTTCCCATTGGATCCAGTTTGGGGGAATGAGTGTCCTGCAGTAGCTGTCCCTATATCACTGGACGGGCAGATCAACTAAAACGGCCTTGGCAACCCCTTATATGTGTGGGGGTACCGTTACAGTAGTGTAGGTTTTAATAGGTTAGTGTAGAGGGGGGTTAGTTTCGATTTAATGGTTTATTGGGGGGTATAGTGCAGTGTAGAGTTTGTACTTAGTGTCATGATGGTCCTTAAGGACCGTCATGGCACTTATGTTGTTAATGTTAGGGTTGTAACAGCCCCATAAGGGTCATAATACTGTATACCTTTATGGGACTGATGGGTTTAAATAGAGGCTTATGAGGGTCTGTAATGACCCACATGAGTGACAGGGTTATTTATTGGCTTATGGGGGTCTGTATTGAGCCCCATGAGTGACAGGGTTAATTAAGTGCTTATAATGGTCTGTATTGACCCCCATGAGTGACAGAGTTAATTATAGGTTTATGGTGGTCTGTATTGACCCTCATGAGTGAAAGGGTTAATTAAGTGCTTATGGTGGTCTGTATTGACCCCCATGAGTGACAGAGTTAATTAATGTATTATGGGGGTCTGTATTGACCCCCATGACTGCCAGGGTTATTTATTGGCTTATGGGGGTCTGTATTGACCCCCATAAGTGATGGGGTTAATTAAGTGCTTCTGGGGGTCTGTATTAACCGCCATGCGTGACAGGGTTAATTAAGTGCTTATGGGGGTCTGTATTGACCCCCATGAGTGACACGGTTAATTAAGGATTTATGGGATCTGTATTGACGCCCATGCGTGAGGGGGTTAATTAAGTGCTTATGGGGTCTGTATTGACCCCCATGCGGGACAGGGTTAATTAAGGGTATATGGGGGTCTGGATTGACCCCCATGAGAGACGGGTTAATTAAGAGCTTATGGGGATCTGTATTGACCCCATGAGTGACAGGGTTAATTAGGGGTTTATCGATGTCTGTATTGAACCCCATGAAGGAGGGGGTTAATTAAGTGCTAATGGGGGTCTGTATTGACCCCCATGAGTGACAGGGTTGACCCCCATGAGGGTTTTTTAGGGGTTGATGAGGCTCTGTATAGAGCCCCATGAGTTATGGGGTTATTTTTTTATTACAGGTCCTTTAAGGACCTTTACGGTCCTTTAAGGTCCCATAAGGCGGGAATTTAGAATTTTGTTTGCATCGGGGGTCCCCGATCGCGTGCAATGTTTAATGTGGAGTTAATGCGGGTTGTCAAGCATATATCGGTAAGTTGTACGTGGCTGGGTGGTCTGGGTTCGTGGAGCCTAGTTTTAATTTTTTTCGTCTGACATATTTTTTCTTGCTTAGCCGCTTTTCGAGTGCCGGAACGGTGGAATTTGGGGTTAAATTTGCTTGTAACCTCACTTCCAGATGTCCTGGCTGTTCCCCCGTGCTGTGGGTGAGTGTTTTTTTTTTGCAACTATTGGGTTTATTAGTGTGTTTTTAGTGTTTTTGTGTTTGCCCGGTTTGGGGGGTTAGTGCAGTGTTTTGTGAGACACAAGGGAGGGAGAGGAGGAGGGGAAGGGGATGACTAAGTGCTGCGAGTTAACGGTTGTGTGGGGTGGTTTAGGGTGCCGTAGGGGTGGTGTTGTTTCAAAGTCATGCGCCGTAAAGCCTCCACCTTCCGCAAATGCGGTCCCTCGATTCGCATTTGTGGACCAAACTGCATCCCTTGCTTCGTGAGGGATGCAGTTCTTGCAAGCTCGCTTTGCAAGCTTGCAAAGCGTGACGATGTTTCGTAGTTTGACAACTATTATATGTGATTGTTGGCACAGTTACTGTTACAGTGCAATAGCCCAGAAAACATTACATACTTATCTTTAGGGCTGGGATTTATAACTTATTTAGATATATCTAATGTTGGTCACCTCACTTTTCACTCTACTACACTCTACTACATATTACACTCACTGAGTCTTCGTAGAGGACTTTTTCAATATCCATGACTATACACTTATGGTATAAGGGAAATACTTGCAAATTATGTTCAATTCTACAGTATGCTGTTACTTACCATGCATTATACACATATATATTTATGTTTGTTTGTGTAAATATTATGTGTGTGCGTATATTTATGTTTGTATGTATGTACATGATGGCACATTGTATAAAACAGATACAACATTATCCAGCAGACATTAGTCCCTTAGTGTGTTGAGTCATAAGGAATCTTGGGAGCGTATTTTGAGCATGACTGCTAACTTGGCAAGCATATCCATTATTTCATAGTTTCTTTCCTGTGTCCTGTGCTACATTGAAAATATTGTAACCAAGCAAAATGTACAACGTGGAAAGGTATTAAACTGGAATTTGAAAAATAACCATCAATGGTATACTGCAGTGAAAGTTCCCCAAAAATAAATGTTTCATTTGAGAAGAAAAATGTTTGTGTTTGTTACACTGTTAGTTTGGGGATTTGCACTCCTTCTGAATAAATTTAGTGACGTAACGTTTTTAAATTCATCCATTGTTTGATTTCTGTGTAATATCCAGAAAAAACAAATATGAAACAGATGAACGTGTGTGAAAGTCTGAAACTTAGAAGGCGTCTAACTGAAAAATGAATGTGCCACAGATGGGAAGGTATCATTTAGTTTCAGAAAGGAAACACAATGTAAAAAATTGGTCTAATTCTGTAATATTTAATTAAATAATAACCCATAAGCAATGGATATAGTGAGGGTGATAAAATAAAACATGTGGGAGCTTTTGAGGAGTGAGGCTAGACAATTTTGGGGCAACATTGTAAGATTATAAGGACTGAATATCATAAGATGAAGAGGTTAGTCTGTCAATATGTGGTGCTTGGTTAGGAGGCATATAAGTTACTGTGTATACTTGAGTATAAGCCGAGTTTTTCAGCCCTTTTTTAAGACTAAAAAGGGCCCCCACGGCTTATACTCGAGTCACTCCCCCCCCCCCGTCTCTCTATCCCCCTGTGTATCTTTAACCCCCTGTGTCTCTTTAATGCCCCCGTGTCTCTCTACCCCCCTGTGTCTCTCTAAGCCCCCCATGTCTATTTCCCTCCCCCTCCTCATCCTCAACCCCCCCTCCTCATTCTAAAACCCCCTCCTCATTCTAAACCCCCCTCCTCACTTTTCCCCTCACTTACCTGCTTCTGCTCCGGCCTCTGCTCCTTCCGTCTCGACCCGGCTCGTATGTCAAAACAGAAGGAACGGAGGCCGGAGCAGAAGCAGGTAAGTGAGGGGAAAGGGAGAGGGGGAGGTATTTAGGGGGGTTTAGAATGAGGAGGGAGGTTGAGGAGGGGGGTTGAGGTTGAGGAGGGAGGTTGAGGAGGGGGGTTGAAGAGGGGGTTGAGGATGGGGGGTTGAGGATGAGGATGGGGGTGGTTGAGGAGGGAGGATAAGGATGGGGTGGTTGAGGAGGGAGGATGAGGTTGAGGGGGGTTGAGGAGGGAGGTTGAGGGGGGTTGAGGAAGGGGTTGAGGATGGGGGGGTTGAGGAGGGAGGATGAGGAGGGAGGTTGAGGATGAGGAGGGAGGTTGAGGAGGGGGTTGAGGATGAGGAGGGAGGTTGAGGAGGGGGTTAAGGATGAGGATGACGAGGGAGGTTGAGAAGGGGGTTGAGGATGAGGAAGGAGGTTGAGGATGAGGAGGGAGGTTGAGGATGAGGAGGGAGTTGAGGTTGAGGAGGGGGTTGAGGATGGGGGGTTGAGGAGGGGGTTGAGGATGAGGGGGTTGAGGATGAGGAGGGAGGTTGAGGATGAGGAGGGGGTTGAGGATGAGGAGGGAGGTTGAGGATGAGGAGGGAGTTGCGGTTGAGGAGGGGGTTGAGGATGGGGGGTTGAGGAGGGGGTTGATCATGAGGGGGTTGAGGATGAGGGGGTTGAGGATGAGGAGGGAGGTTGAGGATGAGGAGGGGGTTGAGGAGGGAGGTTGAGAATGAGGAGGGGGTTGAGGAGGGTGATAAGGGAGGGGGAAGAGACACAGGGAAGGGAGAGGGGAGAAGAGACACAGGAGATAGAGGGGGACACAGAGGGCACAAGAGGGACACAGGGGGCAGCACATTTCCCACCCTCGGCTTATACTCGAGTCACTCATTTTACCCAGTATTTTGTGGTAAAATAGGTGCCTCAGCTTATACTCGGGTCGGCTTATACTCGAGTATATACAGTACTTAATGTTCATATATGTTTTATGTAACTTTCACAATATACCTAACTCTAAAAGTTATCAGAAACAAATTTGTCTATGAAAGGCTGATGAGGAGGGTCTGAGGTATTGTGCTCTGTGTACCTTTTTAAATAATATAGTATGACAACAAACAATATGGATTCAATATGGAGAACTTTTACAAGTAAAGCTCATTGGCTTGTTTACTGGACATAGGCTATTCAAACAGTATTCAATTTAGAATTAATAAAAGTTAAAAAAAAATTCTTAGCCTTTAAATTGTTTGTTCTCTCCTCAAGCAGAGTTGTGTATATCCTCCAATCATTATCTATCAGAGGTGTGGCTAGCTCTGCTTATGTGTTGGACTATCATGGAGGTTGGTTGTAAGCAGACTGTGCTAATGTCACTGTCCCTGCCCAATGACATCATTAGCTCCCCCCACTGCATATACAAAGGCAATAGCTCTATTTTAAAATGCTTGCAGCTGCCACCTAGGCTTAGTCCAATGACAGTGCATGAGCCATCATAGCCCCGCTCCTTTAATGAGCATGCTCAGTCTGAAGTATAACCTAAACTGGTAAGACTTTATTTTTATTCCAGGACAAAAGGAAGAACGGGTTATACCCCTGATAGACAGAGGTAGCAGCTCTGCTTAAGGAGAAAGCAGACAGTTTAAAAGCAAAGAAAACATGTATATTTTAGTACTAGTTTACATACAAGTAGACATTGGGTGTGAATCAACCTTGAAGAGCTTGCAGTCTATTTAGCAGGTCAGATTTACAGATAGACTCAGAGCCATATGCTATGGGGAATTTGTAAGATCCCAGAGTACTTGTACTAAATAAGCTACATCAATATTTCCTTGAGCGTGTGATGTTTAAGAAGTTTCTTGCAGATATTCAGCATGGGGCAATTATAAATAACCCAGCTAAATTGTAAAAGACCACTGAACTGGAATAAAAATTACACTAAATCACAATCAATCTCTTCTAAGATTTTTATACACATTTTATTGGAATATATGGAGAATGTGAGGAAATAAATGGCTGTCCCTACACTAAGTAATATGAATAGCAGAATAATGCAAATAAGCAAAACATATTTCAACTATTTCACTAAAAAAGCTTCTAAAAAAGTATAGAAGGGATTAATTTTGATTTAATTTATGAAAACAATTCAGAGGTCAGTGGTCCCTTAAAGATACTTTCCACTACATTGATACATTACTGATGGGATTGGAACCAATCTGAGAACTGGTTACTTTCTTTTATTTAGAATATACTATATTTCTTAATTTAAATTATGTGTGACTTATTGTATCTTTTTTTATGGAACGATATGATGACAATTTGCATTGTATTATATACTTCAATAACATGTAACAACTTTGCAGATGAATATATGCATGGAAATGAGCACAGACTTTTTTTTTGTTATTTGTTATAAAAATATGTAATAATGTGCTAATAAAAATGATTTTAAACAAAAAGTAATTCGGAAAAAATCATATGGACACAGAGCAGTGGTCTTCACCTTGTCTACTGGTAGATTTCCAACTGGTGACTAGTAGTTCTTGCACACTACATTCCCCTTGCATGGAGATTTAATCTTACTGTGTGGTGATCTTCGGAAAGGTAGGGGAGAAGTAGTGAGCAAACATAAGTTATTTACCATGTTTAAATGTGAGGAGATCTTGAGAGGGTAAATAAATATAGATGCAATGCCACTAAATTCTGAGCACCCTTGGGATAGACTGTCTTTAAAAGATCAGTGTAGTTTGGGAAAAACTCATATGTTAATAGTACAACAGGGTCAGCTATGTAATCCATGAGCATTTTAGCTAAAATAATTATTTTAGTAGAATCTGATTGTGGCTGGAGGATTCCATGTTTGTGTCTTCCACATTCCCTGTTAGCTTGGAATCTGTTGAGGTGTTACCTGCTTTTCTGAAGTGGAAGGAAAGGGATTTCCACACACATTTTTTAGCATTTGTCATCTTCCATCTGTACATGTTCAGTAGAAAGCTTGCAAATAAACTTTCAAGTCCACTTGCCCTGTTCAAACCCCATGATCTCCTTGAAAAAGTATTACTGTCATGGCAGCTTCCATGCACAAGCATCCTCTGCTAAAATAAAGTTTGCCTCATAAATGCTTTATGCCCGTGATCTGCACAGCTAGCAATATTATTTGTTTTTACATACTTCATATACCGTATTGGTCCGTATATAAGCCGGACCTTTTTTCAAATTTTCGAGCTTGTGAGTTACGGGTGTGGCTTATAATCGCAACCGTAACAAAAGGGCTCCTCCGCCTCCCCCCCTTATCACTTTCCTCCTCCTCCTTCCCCCTTTTCATCCTCCTCCTTCTTCCCCCCTTTTCATCCTCCTTCCTCCAATCATCCTCCTCCTTCCCCCCTTTTCATCCTCTTCTTTCCCCCATAACCTCCTCCTCACTTCCCCCTCTCCAATCCCTATCCCCCTCTCCCCTTACTTGTTACTATGCTTCGATGAGCTGCTGATGATGATCCTGACGCCACAGCATATCTTCCTGTTGTGACCGGACCTGCATATGCTAATGACGTGACGCGCATGTGACGTCACGTCATTAGCATATGCTGGTCACAACCGGAAGACATGCTGCGGCGTCAGGATCATCCTCAGCAGTTCATCGGAAAGAAGAGGATGATAAGGGGAAGGAGAAAGATGAAAAGGGGGGAAGGAGGAGTATGATAGGAGATTAGGAGGAGGATGATAGGGGGGAAGGAGGAGGATGATGAAAAGGGGGGAAGGAGGAGAATGAAAAAGGGGGAAGGAGGATGATAAGGGGGGAAGGAGGGAGAAGGGGATGCCTGTAAAGTGATGAATGACATTAGAATTAATTGTGCAACAGCCTCTTTTCTTTTCCTTTTGCCGTTTTACGGTTGTGAGTGTAGCATAGGTAAGTTGTGACTTACATTGGGATATTATCTTTCTTTTCTTTTCTTCTTGCAGTTTGTTCCTAATACTCAGCAGTCCTTTTAATGTACAATATATTGATTTCTTTACCAACTGGGTCCTTTCTAACTTGAATACTAAAACATTGCTTGAGGTCCCTTTCTGAACAATTTTATTCTGCAAGGATATAAACATCATTTATTTGTGATGTGATGATCCATCAGGAATATGTAATTAACAACTGTAACTGGGTGCATTTATAGCAGCCGTGTAGTGCAGAGTAAGATTCCTTTTGAGTAATGCTTATTTTGGCCTTAACTGCATTGCCTCCACCAAACAGACTAATAACTTCCATATGCCTATTTTGGGAACATGGATTCAAAGCATCGAATGCCTTGACGTATTGGCTCATTGAGAGCTTGCACACAGTTACAGACTTCGTGTCACATTTCACAAGACACCCACTGTTAAATTCTGGGCGTGTAGCCAAACTGACCTACCTAATACCTCACTAAATAGCTCAAGAAATTAGATTTAACTATTCTGCCACACTAAAGCATTCAAGATTTTTTCTTAAAACACATGCATGTAGACTTAGTATTTTAATATATAAAAAAAAATTCTTGGGGACTAATAAAATAAATCTTATATACTATTAGGTAGCTATCAGTAACCATAGTTACTGATGCATGTCCCAAGGTGACCTTGAAGAATGTTAGAAATTAATTTAAAGCATAACAGCTGACACACTCCCTAACAATGTTGTAAAAAATGGACAATAAAGTCAAAAATGGCTATTATTCATTTAATTGAACGTTAAGCTTTGGAATGTTAAAAAACATTGTTTTGCATAAAACATAAGTGCTGTAGAGATTAAAAACTTAACTTTAGCCTTTATACGAATTGTTTTTTCCGATGAAGTCAGGACCTCCACCTAATTAAAAAGTCACTTTAATCGTCCATAAATAGAAGTTCTCATACAATAGGTTATTTAGTTACTGAATAACACAAGTCTTTCAGGAAAATATATTAAGGGCCTTATTCAATTGCAAGCCCGCAGATTACGTTATACAAGTCGTATGTCTGCAGGCTTGAAATCTGCTATAATTACAGAGTGATTCAATTGATGAAGTCCGCAATGTACAGGTCGAAAGCTGAAACCATAAACCATGCAATCATAAGTAGCATTTCAGAGCGGGAACATGATCAATTAAGCAAGGCCGTAACTATCGATTTAGAAACAGCCAATAGAAAATGAGACCGTTATCATTACGTCAGTAAAACATGGAGGTCACATGTCAATCAATTAGCGTTTAGGGGACCGATATGCGATCAGACTCGCAATCCGGCAATGTACAAAATAATAAAAATTTATGAAGGAAATGTTCTAGTCCATGTGGGTGGCCTGATATGTATTAACTCATTGATTACCGAGATTGATATAACACGGAAATGAAACATTCCCCCCAAATAAAATGTGATTGCAGATGTGCGAGCTTGAGACTGCTGTGCAATTAATTCTAATGTCTTTCATCGTTTTCCCCGTATTTTAAAGTGCAGTATTGATTTTTTATTTGCATTTACAGTGTGAGTCCTATCTGGTACCGTAGGATTTTCTTCTACATTCGCTATTTATGGATGTGAAAACATTTGCGGGCTTAAGGAATTGTAGCAATTGAATAGCGATTTGCGATTTTAGCGATTGTAACTTTTGTGGGCTTGAAAGATCAAAAGCTTACATGGGTTGTAAGTTACGATTTTGGCAACTGCAGGGATTTTCAGCCTGTAACCTGTAGATCGCTTGCAGCTCGCTAAAAGGCACCAATTGAATAGCAAATTAGTTTACGGGCTACATTACAGACTCCACTAACCAACAATTGCTCAATTGAATAGGGGCCTAAATGTAGCTTTGAAAAGTTACATTTGAACATAAGTGTTTCAGGAACTAGCAGAGTTGCCCCAAAAAATAAAAATCTAACCGGTCTAGGCTTGTCTGCAGTGAAGTGGCTTATAAACACTCCTAACAGGACAGACTCCTATAAGACCCTCTCTATTCCTTGTACACCTGATAAGCGGTAGAGAGAAGCAGATCTGCTGAAGTGTAAAATACTAAAGTTTAAATGGAAGTTTTAAGAGCTGCATCTTTATTTGTCTCTTCAAATACTGATTTTATTGCCAGTTCTTAAATAAACAAGTGAAACCCTATTGTATGAGCACTATAGTGGCCCTTTAAATAGTACACATGTGCATAAAAAGTGTTTAGTTTCAAAAAAAGGTTATACTTATAAACAGTGAAAATAGCTGGTTTCCTCTCATCTTTTATTCATTTCCTAGTACTACCACTTCCATGCAGCTGCCTCATTTTTGCACAGTACAGGACAAGGAAAATCACAATGCTAAGTATTTTCTAAAAGATGGGAAGAAACATTTTCACATTCTTAGGCCCTCATTCAATTGCGATTTGGCCAATTGAATAGGGCTCTAAATAAGCACATAGCATATATTTTTTAGAGAAGTTTTTAGTTAGTAAGCATCTATCCAAAAGCAAGGTCTTCACTAACTAAAAACTTCTGTAAAAAATATATGCTTTGTGCTTATTTAGAGTCCTATTCAATTGGCCAAATCGCAATTGAATGAGGGCCTTATTCTTTAAAAAACAAGAGTAAAACAATTAAAGAGCGATTTTGACTGATCTCAACTGCTTGCAAAGTATGAATGCTGTCCCTCTAACTCAAATTGGGACGTGTCAGGATTCTGCACCAGCTGAGTTATGGATCTCTATGGAAAAATCAGTTACTCCCTTTACTATCTAATATCAGCAACAAATTCAGCAGTAAATCCCAAATTTATTGAAAAAACAGTTGGTACTGGGATAAATAGAGCATTTTTAACTCTTACAGCACAAATTTGACATGTAAAGTTTAAAATCTGTTATTTTATGTGTACCATAGCAAATTTGTGTTTTCAGTGTTTATTTAATATTGAACTGCTAATGTATATTACTGTTTATGTTAAATAATGTTATTGCACAATGTATATATATATATATATATATATATATATATTCATGGAAGTTCAATGTCTATGCAAGGAAAGATGTTAGGATGAGATTTTCTTGAAATACATAGCCTCGTCTATATTCAGGATATCACGTGGCTGAACTACTGCCAGTGCAGCAGGTGCAAAGTACCGGGGTCCACTACAGGGTAATGGTTATGACAGCGTTCTGGAGTAAAGAAAGACTCTTAATGGACCGCTTTAGTGCATTTTAAAGTAAAGCTCATTTATTTGTTTGTTTGTAGACTATTAAAAAATAGTATGCAGTTTAAAATAAATAGGTTAATATTTTGTCTTACTTTTTCAATTGTCTATTTCCTTCTCAAGCAGGGCTACCTTTCCCCACCTCCCTTGGAGTGTGGCCAGCTCTGCTTAGGCTAGATCATAATGGGGCTTGGAAACAGGCTGGGCTATGTCATCACTGGCCCTGCCCTGTGACCTAAGTAGCTCCACTCCATGTCCTATAGAGGTAACAGCTATATTGCAAACGACTTGCCGCTCCCGCATAGATCCCATCTTGTGACAGTGCGTGAGCCATTATATGTCACCACCCTGAGTATGCTCAGTCTAAACCAAAGTCTGAAGGGTAAGCATTTTTTTTAGTCCAGATTTAGTCTTGTCATGCCCCCTTATAGGCACAGGTAGGAGGAGATAAAACTGATACAGTCAAAAGTAAGAAAAATAGTAACTTGCTGTTTTTAATGGTCTATATTAACTGCATGAATTTTACTTAAAAAAAAAAAAAACACAAGCCCCTTTACCACGACAACGTAATGATCCAAATAAAAGTAAATATTTAGTGTGGATTCATATATTGAAGAGCTTGCAGTCTATTTAACAAGTAACATTTACAAATAGACACAGGACCATATGTTAAGAAATAATTTCTAAGACACGGGACTGGCAATAAGACGTTACGGCAATACTTCCTTGAGCAAGTGATGTTTAAGAAGCTTCTGGTAGATATTTAGGGCCTCATTCAATTATCGGCCGTAAATCGGCCGTAAGGCTGCGATTCCTTGCGGGGGTTCAGTTAACTCGCGATTCTATTATACGGCCCCGCAAGGATCTCCTTTTATGGCCGGCCGCATATCTTGGAACCGGCCGTAAGCGGTGAAATATAAAAACTGAAAAATAAATTCAAGCCTGCACTGTACAGCTCTGCAAATGCTAGGGATCATATTGGGGGACATGAGGATTAAAAGGAACCCACTCTCAAGCTTGCACATCAGCCCAAACCCGAGTTCAAATTAACTGTTTATTTTCCGGCTGCGGCGTGGGTGTGTCTGAGGTGCTCCAAGCACTCTGGACTTTTTACATGGATATTTTACGGATATTAAAAATAAAATATTTTACGGATTTGAGTATAGGGTAATTATGTGCTATTTTTTCTAACACCTAAAATCCCTTTATAGTCTTCTCAAAGTGCAGGATGGCTTTATTTGAGCTATTTTATGTGCTTAATTGGTGCTAGCGGGACCTCTTTCCTGCAAGTAAGCTGCGGCTCGCTTTTAGCCTTGCAGAGAGGTTTCCCGGAGCAATTGAATTGCAAATCTCTTGCGGCCGTTTTAGATCAAAGGCTTTCCTCCGGCGCGAGCGGCCGCAAGAGATAGCAAGGCACCGGCCGCAAGCCTGCCGGAATCCCCGGCCGTAAGGGAATAGAATAGCAGAATAGCTTGCGGCCGGTCCTTGCGGCCCCGCAACGGCTGCGGCCGCTAATAGAATGAGGCCCCTAGTATGGGGCAATCATAAAAAAAGGATTTTAGCTGCTAGATTTATACTCCTGCATAAGAGTTTTAGGTGTGAAGGGAGCAAGGAAAGGGCATATATTTGTAATATATCTGAAGAAGTAATTACAGAGCAGGCAAGGTATAATATTGAAAAATGAGCTGTTGTGAGACTGTCAACTTTTTTACACCTTAAACTAATTCTCCATAGCTCTGCATAATGTAAAAGCCCTTATCACACACACAACTTCCACCAATGGATCTCTTCAGGATCCTACACATACATCACAATTATTTTTTTTAATTAAAGGCTAGCTCTATGGTTAATTATATATATCTGTCATACAACTATTCTACTTTTGAGCACTGAATAATGCAAAAAAAAGTTACTCTTTGGAAGGAAGATTTATAAAGAAAATATCTGTTATTTTTAACTAGTAAATTTAATATATACTGTATATATATATATATATATATATATATATATATCATAACCTTTTTTCAAGTAACACCATTGTGTTGATAATCCTTTTTAATTTGCAAACTAGTTGTTTACCCATCATGGATGACAGTATAATATTACATGTGTCTCTTCCACCCCCCCTCTCCCTCCCCTGTGTCTCTTCCCCACCTCTTCCTCCCCTGTGTCTCTTTCCCCCACCTCCCTCCCCTGTGTCACTTTCTCCCCTCCTCCCTCCCCTGTGTCTCTTCCCCATTTGTGTCTTTCCCCTGTGTCTCTTCCCCCTCCTTCCCCTGTGTCTCTTTCCCCCTTTCTCCCTCTATCTCTCCTCCTCCCTCTCCTGTGTATCTCCCCCCCCCCTCCCATACCTGTGTCTCTTTCCCCCTCTGTCTCTTTCCCCTCTCGTCCCTCCCCTGTGTCTCCTTCCCCCTCTGTCTCTTTCCCCTCTGTCTCTTTTCCCCCACTGGACTTCAAAAAAGGACTGCGCATGCGCAGCTTTTCTAGATAACAATAGTCACATTTTATAAGATACACACATAGATGAAACAAAGACTGAAGATGAATAATGTATATCACTCAGAAGATTGTTATTAGATTAATTAATAGCTACAACAGTAAAATCTTGAGGCAGGATCATAGTTCTAGAAAATTGCTATTACTGACTATTGCCATAGAGTGGCAAAAAGTAAAAAGAAAAACAACATGAAATGTGCTTCTTCAAAATGTATAAATACATATCAAAAATATTTTAGAAGACATGGTAAATATGTTAATATTGGTTGTATTAATTACAAAAATGATCTCACATTGTTTCAAGAAACAGGCTAAACATAAAATCATCATGCTCTGATTTACTGTTTGTTGGACACAAGGTTCATTTTGGAAGAGTACAGGTTTGTGACCGTTATGATTATATGATTAGACTCATTTTTTAGCATCTGTGTAATAAATGGGATTGTTCCAACTTTATTCTGCAAGTTTACTGAATGATGTCTCTAGTGCAAAACTGCTTTTAACTTTTATTTTGGTATAGGAGAAAAAGCCTTTAAGCCTGCTTACTTGAATGCCTTACTGCTCAATAAATCTCTATACACCAATGGGACTATAACAAGCAAAATGAAAAGGACGTAACACTGCTGAAAATGAATATAAAAGCTATATAACATGATATCAAGGCCTACATTCAGAATGCAGTCACACCAATATTGTAAATAAGATTATTAGTCTTATTATGCATTATTAGTGCATTACAAACTCCCCTCTCTAAGACCACTTCCCATAACACCGCCCCTCCCTGAGACCCTTTCCCATAGCTGCTCCTCCGAAGACCCCTTTCCATAGTTGCTTCCCTTTCCTTACCTGTGTAAAGCACATATATACACATATATACATATACTATCTCTATATGGCAGCCAGTGTAACTCAGCAGCCATCTTCACATAGCACCCAGTCTCTCTCAACATCCACTTCCACACATCACCCACTCCTCTTAGTATCCATACCTACATAGCACCAAGTCCTGGTCAGTAGCCATTCGCTCTTAGCAACTATCCCCACCCACCCCACAGAACCCATCCCCCTGTCATCCAACCCTCACCTTGTCCCTGATGAACTGCTCCATACTGCCACCAAGCTTCGATAGAAATGCTCTACAGAATTTTTTTTTAAAAAAAACTAAATGACTGCATTGGGCCCCCAGATGAGGGCCCTGGTGCATTGCACAACCTGCACTACTGGTAGCTCAGCCCCATGCATACTGTTAACCTATCAATAAACCCCTTCCTATCTTTACAGAAACAGTGAAAAGAACAACATTTGAAGTTAAAGAATTAAACAATTGTTTCTCAACCAAACAGGAAAGTTGGCTAGTTATAGGAGTAATGTGCTATATTTAGTCATTAAAGTTATATATTTAGGAGAGGTGGTGGAAACAGCTTTAAAAGCAATTAGATTTTGATAATAAAGAACCTTGGTTAAAGTAAATGAAAGGAAATATCTATGAAAGTAATTATATTTAGACATGCTTCATGCCAAGTTGCTAAATTTATTGAATTCAGGAAACATTTCAGGAATTTGACTGATAAACAGGAACGCTGAGTAAGTTATATTTAATCTGTAAAGATTTGGCTGGGTTTTGTTTGATGTGCTATAAGAGTAAGTACTGACTATAGAAAGTTGTTTGTAGCTGGTGTTGGTGTAACAGACAGGCAGACTAGCTCTTTCCTGTATGCCCAGACATTTCCACTGCCTTAAAGTTCCCATATTCCAAGAACTACGTATTTTAATTCTAGATGTCTGGTATGGGTGACACCATGTTGTCATATTGTAAACTCTTCATATTAGGAACCTCCGCTCTATTGTTTGTTTTATTGCATTGCATTATCTGCATTTCAGCATCATCCATCAGTTGATTTACCTTTGTTGTTTGTGTTTACTATACTCTAAACTTGGACAACTTTTGGGAGTTTCCAGTTCTATCTCATGACAACAATCTCTCCTCTGGCAATCATAAGGTGGAAGATGCTTTTTTTTGTTTTTTGCCTTGTACTTAACCCATGGACAGTGCTACAGAATATGTTGGCGCGTTACAAATAAAGATAATAATAAATCCATCCAACCACAATCTTGGTAACCCACCTGGCTGTACGGCCATGATCTCTGGCATCTTGTTCCCAGAATTCAGTGGGTTCTGAGCTACATCTTAACCTAAGTTAACACGAGTATGTTAAATTTTGTTACACTTATTTCAGTATTAAATATTTATGTAGATGTTAAAGGACCACTGCAATAGAAAAAATCTTTATGTTTAAAATCTTTGAGTCTGACAAAGAGCCTAATTAAGCTGGGAAAAGGTTGTATAACTAGTTTTTATTTAGAAAAATAAAAAATGTTTGATGTAGTTGCGGGACCCATAAGTTGTTTGAAGTTGAATGGGCGTTTACATTTCTGGAGAGCTGCGACTGCGTTTTGGTGTCAATTTCTATATTATCAATGTCCCGTATTGGTCCGAATATAAGCCGCACCTTTTTTCCGATTTTTGAGTTTGCGAGTTACGGGTGCGGCTTATATTCGCAACCATAAAAAAAATCACTGCCGATTTGCGAGCTTGTGAGTTATATATGCGGCTTATATATCGCGAACGTAAAATTACTGCCGATTTGCGCGATTGCGAGTTAAGGGTGGGGATTTGTGGGCTTGTGACTTTGGTATTGTAGCAGTTGAATAGCGATTTACAGTTTTAGTGATGCTAACATCCTTTAAGGCCTGTAACACAGGATGTGATGTAACAAACAAAATTGATTCTTGTACTTATAAACAGTCATCATCAATTCGGATTTAACCAAAAAAATGTTTTATCTCCATGGCTGCTAATATTGTTGATTTGGTACATACTTGACAAATAAATACTTTTCTGGTTGAACTACAGTGGTCCTTTAAAGGAACATGGAATCAAAATATATCTATAGAAAACATTTAAAAGAACGTACTTTAAAAAGTTCACATTTGAGAACCCCCACCCAAACAAATTTAGGAACGTTAGCTGTGGGTAATTTGTCTAGAAGGAGTAAATGATTTTACTATAGAGCTTCATTACTCAACCTATGCTGTGCCCTGACAGATTTAATTAGAGTTTGCCAGAAGTAGGCATTAATCTCCTGGTTACAAAATATGTAGGATATACGTGTGGGTTTAGAAATGCCAACTATGTATCTCCAACCAGGGGGCAGCCAAAGCTGATCATGTGACCCTTCTAGTCAGTGGAGGTGATCAGAGATATTTGTGGGATACTTGGGAAGTGGGAAATGACCCCATTCCTCCATTACCAAAAAAACATAAAATATGTGTGACATCAAGTGATATCACACGTGGTCACATGACCATGGATTGGCACAGATGGAGGAGCAGCCTGGTAGGTGAGCACACACCGGCTTACCTCACACTCACTATGAACCAAAGATCGGTTTCCCATGGGCCCCTGGAGATGGGGAGTAGAAAAAAAAAAGATTTTTCCCAAGAGAGGCAATACGTTATTTTTAAACTGATTATAATAATAAAGCAGAATCTGGTATATGGGAGTGTGGAGTGCTAATTTAGCTTTACTTCCAGAGGTCTATCAACAATTGACCATGAGTAGGTTAAACAATCTGTGGTCTTGTCAGCTTTTGGGTAGTTTTGCACTTAAATATACGTATATCGATACATATTTATCATCTTGTTCAAAAATTAAAATGTTTTCATTATTGGCCTAACTTCAAAGATCAAAATGAAGAAGAAAATGTTTTATTTTTTATTGCTAATGTTATATTGCATCATTTATATGTTGCATGCAATACAATTCACAAACATACCATTAGAAATCGAAACTTGGAAAAACTGCAAAAACAATAGTAATAATAATATATTTTTTCATATGTACTTGTAATATACTCACAGGAATGAAGCCCAAACAGCTGCATAGCAGAATTTGAGCATTTACCTGGCCTTTGGGTACTAAAAAGTTCTTGAATCCCGGCACTGTAAGGGTTAATTTCCTTAATGCCAAGCAATGTTAATTTAATATGATAAGCTGACTGGGTTCCCAGGGCCAAGGAAATTAATTTAATGTTCTGGCACTCATGTGTTTATGAGCTCCTTGTGCAAAATTCGGGGAACCGATAACCCACATATTTAAAAAATAAAATAAAAAAGCACTTAAATCCCCCTCCCATTTCTATAATGTGAGTAGGGTTGTGTGAATATATTATATTTTAGGGGTATTCAGATATATTTTTTGAAAAAAAAACCTCCCCAGTATCACCAAAGCATTAACCCTTCTCTGGATACATTAGGGGGAAATTCAGGGGCATCACTGGCGGACAGAGAAGAGCATAAACGTGGCATCTGGTCCTTGATGCTGCAGAAACATAATCTCCATCAATGTATCATGGATCCATCCAGGGTCCTGCAGAACCATTAATATTTATTTTTTCTAATTAAAAATTAGATGTATGATGTTTTTTCATCCTTAATTATGCTCTTGGTCAGACTCAAAGTTTTCAAACATATATTGTACAGTGGTCCTTTAAAGTTTCACCTAAACACAAGTTGCTCGTATAATAAATAGTTCACTTATTACGTGTAAAAGTTTTAGCTCTTGCCTTTTATTAATACAAGACCTCTGCATCTAACTATTACATCTCAGCTACAATGTGATTGGCTCTTGTGGTGGCTCTTCAATTTTTGATCCAGTCAGCTCATCATTCTGTCATATCTAAGAAGATGTGACACCTCAAAATCATTCTTCAATCTTTCCCCTTAGTACATATGGCCTGTTGATTTACATTTATGCTTTAAAGTAGTCTCAAATGTGGTATAATGTTTAATCATTGGTACTTTATCAACAAAATGTTTTCTTACCATAAAATAACATTAACTTTTGCCATTTTTGGCTGTCAGTCAGCCTTTCTGATCTACCCACAAAGAGGTTTAAAGTTTTGTTAAAGGGACATCGAAAACAGCTGTTTTTTTTTTTTTTTTTCAAGCATTTAAAAGAACACATTGTAAACATTACAAAAGTTATTTAACCATCATTCAATCTAACAGGAAATGATGAGAGCATACTATAGTTTGTAGATCTCATTGGCTGACAGTTGACAAGCCCGCAAGAGCAGTTAAACATTTGAATATGTTTGTAGTGCTCATAAACCTTCATGTGAAAAAAGAAAATACACTGAGACACACCTGACTACAGTAGACTCCGAGGTAACCAGAACTCAAGTAACCAGAAAAAAAATTGAATATTGTGCTTTAAATGAAAATTACATTTTACAGGGCTCAGGAGCCAGGTTGTCATGCCTCAACACGCTTACAGGCACCTAGATTTCATCCACTGTATGTCTCTGCAATTCAGTTTTATCTGGAAGCAGACAGGCATGAGTGACTGAGCCAGTGTTGGGGTTACATTTCCTGGGGTTAGCACTGCACTCTCCAGCCAAACGTACCTGTGTGTAAGTGAGGAGTGAAAGCTGCTGCTGCTAGAACAGCCCTCACTGACAAATATACTTAGCAGAGCATCCTATGTGCAGCTAATCTAGGGCTCTTTTAATAGTAACTCTCAAGCCACCAGAAACTACATTTATCCTGCATCTACCAATCCTCCGGCATCTACCAATTCTTGCTGCACATTTCACTTTATACCCCTTGTTCCTTCCCTGCAATTCTCATCTTTTGAAGTTCATACTTGCCACCTCTTCTCACCTATCTCTCTAAATGTTGTTTTGATCTATTGCCTGCCTGGAACACCTTCTCAATTTCTGGATCATTTTGACACCTGGCTCCCTTACTTTCTCTCCTCCAACGTTCCTTCACGTGTTCTTGGCAATTTCAACTTTGCCATTGACACTCCCACCACCCAGGCTGCAGCTAAATTACTTTCACTCATCAATTACTTTCACTCACCTCTTCCCTTTGCCTCTCACAATGGACAGATTCCTCAACTCGTGATGGACAGTCCCTTGACCGTATTTTTTCCCAATCTCTGCACCACACCAACCTTGTCATATGCCCACTCCCTCTATCTGACGACCACCTCAAAAACTTGCAACCTCACCACAACTTCCTCTCTCTGTCCTTCTTCAACCTCAGTGACCATTGCCCACAGATACCTGCAAGCATTTGACCCACAACATCTTTCAATTGTGCTACAACCCCTTCTCAGCCTCCTCACCATCATCACCTGCCCTGACACTGCCACCTCACAGTACAACATGGCTCTTGCATCCACCGTTGACACTCTTGACCCATAACCATATGCATACACCCTTGCTCACTTCCTCAACCATGGCACACTACAAGAACACGATACATACAGAGGTGATCATGCACCGCTGACCAACTATGGAGGAAATCTTGCCCTTCAGCAGACTTCAGTACAAGTTTATTTTGCACTCCTACTTCTCTGCCATCAGCCTTGCCAAACAGAGCTATTTCTCATCATATATGAATCTGTTCTCCAACCCCAAACTTTTGTTCACCACATTCAACATTCTCCACCGCCCACCCCCACCTCCCGCACTTTCCTGTCTCAGACATAAGATTGAAAACATTTGAAAAAAATTCTCCTCTTAACGTGGCTCACACACTCCACACTATCAATAAATTGTCAACTCCTAGCTTTCACCCTTCCCCAATCCCAGATCTAGTATGGACTCTGTCATGCCCAGAGGGGCAAAGGGGACCCTTCTGAACCTCACTTTTGACTGCTTTTCGGTCAACCTAAAGCCACCCTGCAGAGGATTACAGTAAAAAGAACTGTTTAAACCAGGGACTGTTACAATGAAAGTCTATGGGAAGGTGTGTTTATATTTTAGTCCTCAGCTGCGTCTGACTTTCCATGACCCTATGGACTGCAGTACGCAAGTCATATCTTCTGTCTTGTTGTGCTTATCCATAAGGTTCTCTTTGCATAGATACTGGAGTGGATTGCCAGATCCTTCTCCAGTGGACCATGGTTTGCCTGACCTTTCTGCTATGACCTGCCCATCTTGGGTGACCCTACATGATATAACTCACAGCTTCATTGAAGTAAACAAGCCCCATCACCATGACAAGGTAGAGATCTAGAGGGAGACTTTCACGACCTGCTGTTTCAATTGGCTTGACCAGAACCTAGTTCTGACCTACCCAGAGGTTTGTGGGGTTCTTTTAGATATCCCTACTAGCAGGAATAGAACAACGGACCACCAAGAACGACCAAGGGACACCCGAAACCAATAGGCAGGATAGCAGATTTACCGACTGTAACACTATTCAGGCAGCAACAATAACCGCAATAGTAAGGATTATTACTCCACAGAATGAAGCATACACATACATTATGTACATGCAAACTGACAACTGTTTATTGGCAAGTATACAGCATTTTTATGTACATTACTGTTCAATCACATCAGTCACAAGCTTTGAAAATCCTTCATCTATCCAATCCCCATATCCTATTTCCCTAGTCAAGTCAAGATGAAAGCCTTCCCCCCCCCCCCGCCCCCCCGCAGGTAACATGGTGCCTGCATGAGAAATTAGTTAATTGAGTCTTTGTTCCAGGCTGACAAGGGGGTACAGTAGCTAGAACAATGATGGTTAATAACATCTTCATCAACTTCATCTACTTAACTAAATTGCCATGGTTCCTAGAAGTCTGCCAGCTCTTCCCTTGATCTCTGAATTCTTTTCAAGCTCCTTAACCTTGTACCTCGTAACTTTGACCCCATGCCCCGAGGACTCAGGCCATATGATTTATAAAATCTTTTGGGGAAAACATGACATTTTGACTCTAGACATGACTGGGTATACCGAAACCCAAATAAGTAAGACATCACCTATAATAGTTTTCAGTTGTGAGTAATGCCTGCGAGATACGATCTGCGCAGGCGTTACTCACAAGCTGCTATCCTTAAATCAAGGGAAATCTCGCAACTGCTCATGCACGGCATAGAGAGAGGGAGAGAGGGAGGGAGAGGGAGAGAGTCGGCAGAGAGAGAGGGAGGCAGAAAGAGAGGAAGGGAGAGAGAGAGAGGGAGGCAGAGAGAAGAAGGGAGAGAGAGAGAAAGAAAGTGAGGAAGAGGGAGGGGGAAAGAGGTAAGTGGAGGTAGAGAGACAGAAAGCACACAGAGCGCAGAGAGAGGGCACAGACAAAGAAAAAGAGAGAGGGCACAGAGTAATACAGAGGGCACAGAGAGAGAGGATGCACACAGAGAGAGAGACAGCACACAGAGAGAGAGACCGCAAACATAGAGAGAGACCGCACACTGAGAGACAGAGGGTGCACAGAGAGATACAGCACAGAGAGAGAAAGAAGGTGAACAAAGAGGGTGCACAGAGAGAGACAGCGCACAGAGAGATAGAGGGCACAGAGAAAGGGCACACGGAGAGGATGCACAGATAGAGGGAGACGGCACACAGTGAGAGACAGAGGGCGCACAAAGAGAGACAGCACACAGTGAGACAGCGCAGAGAGATAGCGCAGAGAGAGACAGCACAGAGAGAACCAGAACAGTTAATTGAACATAACATATGATGCTATCATTTATGACGGGCAAGTTACTAGTATAATCATAAACATGGGCAACATCAAATCAATGTATGCCAACAGGGCAATACAGATCTATATATCCAGGTGGTTTGTACAATGTGTTTGAGAAAAGGGACCAGTAGTGCCACCTTAACCTGTGCCCACCCAGGGATCAGAGTGGTTTGCTCAGTCCCCATAGTCCATAGAGCCCACTGTGCATCACAGGGACAGTAAAATATGCTGTGGAATAAATTATAAAAATATAAAGGTTGTGTTAATCGTTATTTTAACAAAAATGTTTTGCCCATTATTAAAGGTATGCTGTTGTCCCATCTCGGTTTCATCTTCAAGAGCATTAAAACTGTCTGTATATTGTGTCTGTTTTGTTTTATAGTAAATCATTCCTGAGATATTAGCATTGATTGTGCACTGCTAATGAGTGGCTCAGTGTTCTAATTTGTGTCCACGAGTGCTTGATAATGGATGTAACTGCATGTTACCCTTACGGAGCATTGCTTTGCCAAACAGGGATAGGCAAGCAGATTGTAATCCAAATAAGCACATCAAAGCAGTTAACTGATATTAGCAGCCTCTCCTTTCCCTAACAATACAACCAAAACAATGCTGATTATCTCAGGGATTAATCACTTTAGAATCAAATGGCTTGTATAATGTATTGCTATATTTTCATGCTCTTTAAGAATAGCGTAAAAAACTTGATTTGATAGAGACAGAGGCCTTTTAAGTTTAGTTTTTTCAAAGGTCAATATAAACATAAATTCCACAGAGGTTCTTTGATAGATTGGAGTTAGAAGAGTCCAGTGAAGGCCCACATAAGAGTGAGTTGCAGAAATCAAGGTACAGTGTAAGAGAATGTGAGAAGATTTTCGTCATATCTTATTTAACAAAGGAACCGGTTTTGGATATACAATATTCTCATTCACCATTTTTTCACTAATGTGGCAACTCAAGCTGATAACCATCTCCATTGACTTTAGTGGAAAGTGGATACAAAGTTATTTGCTTAACCTAGTGATATGATGAAGAATGAGGCTTAGCATAACTGTATATCTGGAGGATGTCTAGATTAAGAAAAGCAAGGAAGCTAAGACTTGGAGTTCAAGTGGAGATTTAGTAGTGACCGTTAGGGGTTTTTCTCGCCCTAAGGGTGATAGGGGGAACCAGACATGCACTCCTTGCTCACTGTGCCCTAGGGAGTACAACTGCACCTCACTGACGAGGCCCACAAAGGCCGAAACGCATCTGGGGTTTGCTGTTTCTCCTGTTGCCTGGTATTTCGGGGCTGGATCACTCTTTTGTGAGCTTAAATAGGTTGCTCTCTGAGTAGGTAACCAGACCTATAGGACAAACCTACTTCAGGTATTGTCTGTTCTCAGATTGAGCACCTATAATTTTGTTGTTGTGGAGATTAAGTAGTGACAGAGAATGAGTGGTTATCGAAATAAGATTTGAACCTTAATACTGTTTTACAGAAAATATTGTTCCTTTCACGGTAGTTCAAATATTATCTTGTCTGCTATCAAGTCCATTAAATACCCCACTGTCAAAAACAGTTATTCTGAATGGAGTTAATGTCTTATGCCGCATTGAAACAGGAAGACCAATCTGACAGAAATTGGAAACCATGGGCACAATATAATAATTTAGTTTGAACAACATTCTGGTAATGACCTTCCCATTATATATACATGTAAATAAAGATATACAGATCAGGCTAAAGAAACACAAAACAAACAATGGCTTGACTTTATGAATTGTCATGTAATACAAAGCAACATTTAACTATTTTGTGCTGATTTGTTTTGTTTATAATCACATATATAGTTGTCAGCAGCGCGGGCTTGCCAAAATCCGTTGATAGCGCAATGGGGAAACTGTGGGCTTGCAAAGCGAGCCCGCAGGAACTGCGGCCCTAGCAAAGCGAAAGCCAAAGGCGCTCCTTGCACTGGTGGAGATGAGAGCCGTAGGTGCTCATCCCTACGACCCCACACGACTTAGGCAGAGGGCGCCAAAGGCGATCCCTGCGCTGGTGGAGATGAGCGCCATAGGCGCTCATCCCTACCACCCCGTTGCACTTAGACGGGGAGCACCGAAAGTGATCAATGCGCTGGTGCGACAACCGTAGCACTTTGAAAAAATTGCATACAAATAAAATACAGCCCGTAACACTTACAAAAAGAAACCACTACTTAGAGAAAAAAAAATACAACCTGCAAAAAAATACGAACTTAACAGCCGAACTGCGCACACCGAAAAACACACAAAATACAAACAAAAATATAAAAAAACATCACACACAGCAAGGGGGGGACACCCAGGACGTCTAGAAGTGAGGTTACACCTCAATTTAAGTCCAATTTCAGTATTTAGGCAGTCGAAAATCCCCTAAGTGAGAGAAAAAATGGGCCTACACGACCCCTAAACCTGCAAAACACTGCCAGGCACATACAACATTTACACAACCCTGTACGAGCTCCAAAATACACTATTAGGAAAGACGCAAAATCATCCACACCCGCGTACCACATACACAATCGCCGCCATTTTACAACACTAACTTAGAGAATGCGAAACGACACATCTACACAAACGGCTTCTCTCGCGCACGCAGCCTATTTACACTACACACTGTACACATTGCTGACACTTACACCTCAGCTCAACAACACTCAAAATCTACATTGTATGCTGCAGGAACATCAAAACAGATTGTTAGCTCTTCAGCATATTGGTTGCTGCATATATTCATTACAAATAGGTAAAGTATATTAATTTATGAGTTCAGTAATTATTTACGGTAATTATAATTCCAAAAATACATATACAGAAAAAATTACAAACACCACATGACAGTAACGCAATAAACGACAAAGCCGTTCCCCGCACGCCTCACAAAGAGCGCAAAGGGTGCTCAGAGGAGCAAAACTACACCAGGGGACAGCCTCGCAATGAGTGCCAAAAGCCGATAAGCATGGACCTTGCAATCAGCGACAAAGGGGCTCAGACAACCAAAAATACACTAACCCAGAGGCTCGCTATGAGCGCCAAAGGCGCTCAGCACGAGGCTTGCAATGAGCGCTGAAGGTACTCACACAACCAAAACACTTACTTTTTGTGCCAAACAGCATTCCCTGACTTACAATTCTATTGCCGTCATTTTTTGACGGTCAAGTCGCTAGTATTTTATGTTTATGATCTTTATGTGTCAAAAACAATATACACCAAAATAATAAAATATAGGTTAAAAAATGCAATATCCTTCCACATAAAGGCCTATATGCACTAATTTTTCACAGAAATTAGTTTATTCCATATTGTATTCTGCGCAGCCACTTAATTAAAGTGTAATAGACTTGTAAAGGAGGCATCACAGAATAACATAGAATTGGAGAGGCTTCACCTCATAAGTTACTGCATCATTTCTAGTAGAAAGTGTTTTTATTAGTACGTGTACACCATTGGTAGGTGAGCAAACCATGAGAAATGTAATAACCGAAAAATGTGTTGTGTGGGCGGCCATCTAAGACGTGAGTAAAACAAATCTATATTTCAGCACTTTCCTTTACCACTTATGTTGTTGCAAAAAAGTCTGCAGGATCAGCAACATCAGTAACGTCCAGTTGTAGCATCTCATTACATTACTTCCAAGAACAGCTGGCAGAGACTGCCCTCAGTTTAAATTCATATATTCATTTTCTTTTTTGTGGCTAATTGGTGAATACACAAATCTGGGGGATCTTTGCTCTTTTGCTTGCAATGTTACTTTATGTTCGAGAATTTTATGGGTACGGTCAAGGGGCAATTTGTGATGGATTATCTTGTAAGTTTGTATCAAAGAAAGTGCCTAGTCAACTGTCACTCCTGGTAATGGCGCCCGAGGCTTTTTAATTTAGCAAAAATGGTGCAATAATCATCGCTATAACTTCCTGTTTATACTTTGCTATAAATATAGGGTTCCCTGGTGGTCCAGTGGTTTGGATTCAATGTTTTCAGTACTGAGACCTGAGTTTGAATCCAGTCAGGGAACTAAGAGGTCATACCACCCTGAAGCCGAGCAGGGTTGGGCCTGGTCAGTCCTTGAATGGTAGACCACCTAGGAATGTGCTGTGGGCCACTGGGGAAGTAACTGGCGACCCACTCCAATATCTCTGCCATGAATATCAAGTGGATCAGCATGGTGTGTTGCGGTCCATGAAGTCAAGGAGACTCGGACACAACTGATTAACGTAACCACATACATTTGGGGACCTTGTCATGCGGTGCAGACTTCAACCTTGTACAAAATCTGTGCCAAGCACTGTGTCTCTCTTGCCATCCCGCTGAGTCGATAGATTCAGAGGGGTCCCTCAGTCTTGTGATTGAACAGCCGAAGCTAGGTATATAATAACCATTGCATATATGATTATTGTTATCCTTGTGTCAATATTGGATACATATACCACAAGCCAAAAGATACTCAGGAGACTTTCAATCTAGATGAAGATTTAGGCCCTCATTCAATTGCGATTTGGCCAATTGAATAGGGCTCTAAATTAGCACATAACATATATTTTTTAAATAATTTTTTAGTTAGCAAACATCTATCCAAAAGCAAGGTTTTCACTAACTAAAAACTTATTTAAAAAATATATGCTATGTGCTTATTTAGAGCCCTATTCAATTGGCCAAATCACAATTGAATGAGGCCCTTAGTCTGCATCTGCACAATGGGGCCCTTATTCAATTGGAATTTGGCCAATTGAATAGAGCTCTAAATAAGCACATAACATATATTTTTTAAGAAGTTTTTAGTTAGTAAACATCTATCCAAAAGCAAGGTTTTCACTAACTAAAAACTTTTTTTTTTAAATATGCTATGTGCTTATTTAGAGCCCTATTCAATTGGCCAAATCGCAATTGAATGAGGCCCTGGGAATGTAACAAGTTAGAAAAAGATCTTTAATTCCTTAAATACATTGTTATATTTGGTAATATGTCATTATTAAACATTTTTAGCCCTGCCATGCCTGTGAATTCACTTTTATATGGATTAGTTTCTGCTAATTGGACTGTATAATGTAGTCTTGCTTTGCAATATGCAATGATTTCATATTTCTGCTTTAAATCTTGGAATCACTCTACATTCATTGGACATTTTCGCCTGATATCTATTATTTGTTCCATTATAGTCTCAATTATAAAGAAAGCTAATACTGAATAATGGTCCCTCAGCTTACTAGTAAAGGACATGTGCCAAATTATTGTATTTTACCCCAGTACACCAGCTAGTTATATAGGGCCTCATTCAATTTGCGATTTGGCCAATTGAATAGGGCTCTATATAAGCTCATAGCATTTTTTTTTACAGAAGTTTTTAGTTAGTGAACTTCCATCCAAAAGCAAGGTCTTCACTAACTAAAAACGTTTGTAAAAAAAAATACCGTATGCCAAATCACAATTGAATGAGGCTCAGGGAGTGTGCTGGGCCTGGCCTGTTTTAACCCCCATCTTTGCTGCCTGACCTTTATTGATAAAACTTTTCTGACCAAGTCTTTTTCAGCCATGAATTTCTATTCCACCAATTACAGCTATTCATCTCAGCTGTACTTATCACTTTGTCTTTTATAAAACAGTGTATAAAAAGTAATTGAGGCAAAATAACAGTGTGCACACAGCTTGGTATATTTATCATCAATAATAAGGGCATTCCTGACAGAATTTCTCATATAAGCTTCTGGTGTGAAAATGAGCACCTTGAATTGTCACACAACATATGGGAACGTTGAACAAGAATATTCTAATACTGTGGTACTGCCAACTGCTGCCCATTTATTTATATAATACGGAATTGTGAATCACAATGTAATGTAACACGAGTAATGCGAGAATTACATGGAAATCCTTCAAATGGTAAAGGACCATTGCAATCCCCCAAAAAATAGAAATGTATGTGTGAATTTTGTACCAGACTAATAATATTAGCAACTGAGAAGACATAGACATCATTTATGTGGGGGGCTGAATCTTTGAAGACTCTGTTTTGGAGTTTAGGAATACATTTTGTGTTTGTTACATCACTTCCTTAGAGATGAATCATGAGAGTGTGTTTGTAGTTATCAGTGGAGAGAGGATGGGGAAGCAGTGAACAGAAAGCTTTTGTTAAGATAATTTGTTAGTACTGAAATTGATTGCTTCCACTCACTAGCCCAGAAGCAGACTCCTTGCTTCAGGAAATGCAACCAAATCTCTCCAGAAATGTAAATACCCTGCAGAGGCATCAAAATGTTGCTCTTAGACTCAACAAATGTAATACTGTATGCTTTTATTAAATGTAGAACTTAAAGCGAGATGGAAAGATTTTTTTCTTTGTTACGTTATAAAGTGGATAAGGTCACTGTGTGTTTTCTTTTTTCAAATACAGAATTCAGAGCATAAAAACTTAACAGCTTGCAATATTTTCCAACTATTTTATAATGGGATCAACTCCACTAGCAGATATTGCTGAGCAGAGATAATAAATTTATAGTGTTTAATCTGCATGAAATTAAATCTTATAGCAATTTCAAAAAGAACCACAGTGTGGAAGAGTGTCGGGTTATAACAGACCAAATCACATTACTGAGCACTGACAACCATGAAACCTGATCCAGTTCCAATAAATCACGTATGTTATGTGCACTGCTTCCATAAGGGAACCCCTCTACTACCCCCAAACAAATTATCATGCATGATTTAGTAAATATATAAAATAGATTTAATATCTTTAGATCAATTTATCTGCCCATATCATATGCTGCCCCTATTCTCTGGAACTCCTTGCCTCACTCCACCAAACTATTCTCCTGCCTCAAATCCTTTAAAACCTCACTAAAAACACATTTTTGTTTACAGAAGCCTATCAGCTGCCACCCTAACATGCACCTTTTCTCTTACCCTCCTGAACCACACCCAAAACTTTTACAGCCTTATTAATTTGCAATTCGGCAAATTCTAAAGGGCCCTATATAAGCACACAGCATATTTTTTTACAGAAGATTTTAGTTAGTGAACTTCTATCCAAAAGCAAGGTCTTCACTAACTAAAAACTTCTGTAAAAAAATATGCTGTGTGCTTAAATAGAGCCCTTTTAAATTTGCCAAATCGCAATTTAATAAGGCTGTTAGATTGTACGTTTTTGAGAGTTTTCAATCTTGCACGGCACTTTAGGGAAAGCTCTATGGACGCCGGATTCTAAATTCAATGACAGGGCCTACCACGCTTTGCAATGGGTGTGTTAATATTGAATTTGTCTTTGCTTGGAACTTAACCCCTGTAATAATAATAAGAATTTTATGAACATGTGTTAAAAATGGCAGTGCTTTATTTGGTAGAATAAAGCTTAAAATACCACTTTATGTTTCAAAGTTTTAACAGAATAACAAAATTAGCAGCTGGGTAAACCACTAACAGTAAGACACTTTTAGAGAAATTTGAAATTTTCAATTGAGCAGAAGCCCGTAATAGAGCCCGAAATGGAGCCTGTATACTAATTTGTTATTCAATTGGCATCTTTTCGCTAGCCGCAAACTATTTGCAGGTTCGAAGCTCGAAATCCCTGCAATTGGTAAAATCGTAACTCCGACCAAGCCTTTGAAATTCAACCCCGTAAATGTAACAATCGCAAATTGAACAGTTCAATTGCTACAATTCCTCAAGCCCGCAATTGTTTTCACACCCGTAAATGGCAAATGTAGAAGAAAATCCTACAATTACCAGATAGGACCCGCAAGGGGGTTAAACACATGATCGGAGCACTATAAAAACAAATAAAAAATCAATACTGCACTTTAATAGACAGGGAAAGCGGTGAAAGACATTAGAATTAATTGTACTTGCAAATCTGCAATAATTTTTTTATTTTTTTTATGTTTCATTTCCGTGTTATATCAATCTTGGCAATCAATGAGTTATTACATATCAGGCCACCCACATGGACTAGAACAGTATCGGCATTCATTTTTATTATTTTGTACATTGCCGAATTACGAGTTTGGTCGCATATAGGACCTCTAAACGCTAATTGATTGACGTGTAACCTCCATGTTTTACTGACATAATGATGACGGTTTCATTTAATAATGGCTGTTTCTAAATCCGTAGTTACGGCCTTTCTTAATTGATCATGATCACGCTCTGCAATGACACTTACGATTGCATGGTTTACGGTTTCTGCTTTCCCTTAAATTGCGGGTTTATTCAAATGAATCACTGTAGCACATTTCTTGCAATTGAATAGTTGCCCATGGGCCAAATTCAATTGCCCAATTCATAAATTTATTCACACTTAAAATCACTCTTAATATTGCTACATATTCCACAAATATAACTTATTAGCCGTAATAAATTCCTAAGTCAATAGAATGCATATAAACATTTATAAATAAAATAAAAAAACACCCAAAGACAAATTTATTTCAAGGCATTTGCAAGTAGCTAATTTAAAAAGGCTATATGTTGGTATATAGAAAGTTTCCATCTTGTATGACTTATTCATAGTTTTAGCCTGAGAGCAGTTCTTATCTACTAACAGTAAAAAAGATGGAGGAGGGAAGAGAAATTGGAGGGCAGGTTCATAAATCATTGCATTCTTTGGAATTTGACACCTACCCTTCTCTTGTACCTGCTCAGAAGCAGGCAGTTCACATGTATAAAAAAACACGCCTCTTACACCTTCACCAATGTATCATAGATGCCTCCAAGGTCCAGTAGAGGCAACAACATGTTTTCCTTTTTACTTAAAAAAAAAAAATTTATGACATATTTCTGCCTAATTTTGCTCTTAGACTTCGTTTTTGCAAATTGCATAATTGCATAGAAAAGTGGAAAACTTAAAGGCTGCATTTAATTTTTTTACTTTCTAAAAATATTACCCATCAACAAGTTTTGCTATTCAAAGACTTAAAAATAATCTCCTTGCAACATGTAACAAATAACCGTATAATAATAATAAAAATGATTTTTTAAATAATTACATGAATAATAAAGTATTATGTCTAATAAAATATGTAGTCAAACAGTAAGTGACAGGTACATTTCATTCGGTGTCAGTGTATATTGTATTTAACATGTCACTTGTGCTACAGTCATATAATTCACTATTGTTGGTGTTGGAATGTAATATTGCTGATCTATGGGGAAATTCAGGATGCTCCTGCTGTTTCCTTTTAGAGAGGATTATTGAAGTTTCCTCAAAATGTTCCATCACTTTGTTCCTTAGGGAAAAGTGCCAGAGTATATTATCTGCCCAGTGTAAATAAACGTTGTGTAACGCTGATCAGTTGGGTAGTACAATTTGCTGACACAGGAATAATTGTTTAGCAAGTAGTTACAGGGTGTGTTACAGCTGTTTATGGGACAGTTTTATTGGCAATCTGACTTTACAATAAAAGTAGATGCATTGTTTATGTAAATATGTGACATATAAGGATGAATAATAATAGTGTTGCAGTATAAAGTGATACCCTTTTTTTTATTGGGTAAACATGTTAGTTAGAATTTAAAGCTTTTTAGAGTTGTACATCTCTTTATCAAGTATATTACTAATCTTTCCTCTTATCTAAAACCTTGTGTAGAGACTTGTACACTTGACTGATCAATACATAATTTATGATGACTCTCACTTTGAATATCATCTCACTATTCCACTACTTGCCCTAATCTTTATTGCTTCTGACTTGATAAGGAGAGGAAATATATATATATATATATATATATATATATATATATATATATATATATATATATATATATATATATATATAGTAAAGAAATAGTATCTGTGTTCACGTTTGAATGTCTAGAACAAGTTAAAAAACCTGCTTCCAGCTCAGAATTCTGAGAAAAAAATTACACTGCATTCTGGGAAGCTGAGCTGGGACATGCAAATGTACCCAAAAATGCCTCGCTCTTCAATCCATAGCCATTATCAAACATGTCTTCTCATCAGCATGGAGCGGGATCTCAGCTTTATGAGTAGGTAGTTCACCACAACAATCATTTATAATATGGTGGACAAAAGAGCGATAGAAACCCTTCACAATACAGTAGTACAGTAAATAAATAGTACATCTGTGTTCACACTTGAATATCTAAAACAAGTTAAAAACCTGCTTCCAGCTCAGAATTTCGAGAAAAACTGTTATTACACTGCATTCTGGGATGCTGAGGTGGGACATGCAAATGCTTTTAGCATGATATTAGATGCATGTTAACAGTAGATAAATACTTTTTTTCTCATGTTATGATGTTCAAATGCTACATATATACCACTGTCAACATTTTTTGGTATCTTTTACTCTGTTAGTGCTAGCTTTTAGTGCTAGGGACCAAGAAACTGTATGGCATCCCAGAGACCTTGAACATTTTCAACATTTGTGCTAGGCATCTCCTTAAAATTCATGTGGACTTATTTTTATTTACTATGTATTGTTTTTTCAGCATAAATTCAGCTTTCTGTTGGTTTCATTATTTTATGTATTATATATATTATGAGTAGGGAAAATATGTAATACAACTGGGAAAATTTGGAAAAATCTATTTATATAAATCATTTTATATTAGACATTATTAATAAAATCAATAATGGAACTGAAAGTTAAACTTAACGCGTAGCTCTTAGACAATGAGCACCGAAGGCGTAGCGAGGCGAGCAATGAAGGCAAATAAACACGCGGGACTTAGCCACAAAACTCTTAGTAAACGCACAGTCGCATTAGCCTTCAAGCACTTGACAAACGCAGGACTTAGAAAAAAAAATACGAGACGCAGAGCTTTTGAAAAAAAAAAAAATAGATAGCAAAAATACGAGGTTAACGGCCAAACCGCAAACATCCAAAAAACACAAAAAACACAAAGAAAATAAAAATAGAAACAACAAAAATATTACCCACAGCATGGGAGAACAGGCAGGACGTCAGGGAGGGAGGTGGAACATGAATTTAAGCCGATTTCCACGACTTTCACCACACGAAAATCGCCTAAGCTAGAAAATAAATGGCTGCCGAAAAAAACGAAAATGAGGCTATACGACGCAGGACTTTGAAAAAAAAAATACGACATAGCAAAAATATGAGGTTAACAGCCAAATAGCAAAAAAAACTAAAAACACAAAAAACACAAACAAAATACAAATAAATACAACATAAACATCAGCCACAACACGGGGGAACAGTCAGGACGTCTGGGAGTGAGGTGGAACGCGATTTAAATGCGATTTCTACGACTTTCACCACACAAAAATTGCCTAAGCGGGAAAAAAAATGGCCGTTGAAAAAAATGAAAACTAGGCTACAAGACCCCGGGCCACGCCAAACGTGTAGCACTTGCACACAGGAACGAAAAAAATACAAAATACACTATTACAAATTACGGAAAATGCTTGCAAGCCGTGTAACACATTAATAACATTACGAATCTACAATGGAGCTTTACACAACTGCACCAACTGATTTCCCCCGCGCACACAACCAATTTAGAATACACAGTTGGGACATTCATTACACTTTATCATCAGGGCAACAACACTCACTGTACATTGTATGGTGCCGGAAAATATAAACAGATTGTTAGCTCTTCAGGCTATTGTTTGCTGGATAAATTAATTTCCAATAAGGTAAAGTATATTAATTTATTCAAGAAATAATTAATTCCTTATTGATTAAGTAGATATAGATAAATATATATCTCTCTTTATAATGAGTGACGAAGGTGCTCAGAGGAGCAAAAATAGACGAGACAAGAGGCTCGCCATGAGCGCCAAAGGCGCTCAGCGCGAGGCTCGCAATGAGCGCCGAAGGTCCTCACAGTACAAAAAGCTTTACATTGGGTGTCAAACAGCATTCCCATGGCTTAAAATTGTATTGCCCCATCATTTTTGGACGGTCGCTAGTACTAAATAAATATGGCCTTATTTTTCTTTGTGACAAGTACAGTTCACAAATTAGCATGGCTGTAAAATTATTTTCTCAGTTTGCTCTTTCTGTTGCAAAACTTATTGGATAATTCTCGACAATTCCCCCACTGGCCACCAATTGGTTAATGTTTAATTCACTGGAGATGCCAGTAGGGTCAATTATAGAGGGTTGACAGAATTAAACAAGCATGGCCTCATTGCCCAGGATCCTTTATATCACCTTTAAAAGTAAATCCTCTACCAGACTGTATCAAATAGGTGCTTGGCACAGCTGATATGAAGTGGGTATCCAGAGGGTTTATCAAAGTTGGCAGCTTTGCTTTGCAACACTGCAATGAATCATGTCTACATTCCCCATAATGTTATGCATCAATTGATTCTTAAAAAATCTGGTCAAAATACACATTTATAAGGTATTAAAGCATTTAGAAGAAAACTAAACTAAACTGAAGCAACAATTTATTTTTTACAACATAATATGCAGAACAGTACAATTCTGTGTACATTTGCATTTATCATGAGGGCATAAATGTAAATCACATTCCATGTGGCTTAACAATGATTTAAAGATCAGTAAGGAGTAAAAAGCAGGCATTTAAGCTATACAAGAAATAGGGAACAAAGACAGCTTGACGTGAGTACAAGGAATTTAACAAGGCTTGAAAACAAGCTATTAAATTGGCTACCACAGAAAATGAAAAGTTATTTGCAAAGGAGCATAAGACTAATCCTAAAAAAATATGAAATATATTAATGTAAAGATGGCCAGGAAGGAATCTATAGGAACATTAAAACAAGCTCACTCAATAGTTACTAGGAAAAGGCAGATGAGCTAAATAAGTTATTTTCTTTGATATATAAAAAGGAGGTGTGGTTGGAACATAATGGGGCTACATTACCTTAAATAATTGGTTAATGCAGGAAGACATCCAAAAGAGGTTGTAATACATGCACTGGTACTGAGGGAACAGGATTATAAGTAGTAGTCGACGATTTATAAGGGACATGTCATATCAAACAAATCAAATTTGTTTCTATGAGGAGGTTAGTAGGAACCTGGATCGAGGCAACTCTGTTGGTGTAGTCTTTTTGGATTTTGCAAAAGCTTTTGATACAGTGCCACATGGGAGACTATTGTGTAAAATAACGGATACAGCAATAGCAGTAAATATCTGCTTATGAATGGATAACTGTCTAATGGCAGGAAGCAAAGGGTTGTTATAAATGGAATATACTCATTGCACTAATGTCATTAGGGTTCCTCGTTGTTCTGTGTTAGGTCCTCTTGTTTTTAACATATTTATTAATGACTTACAGGTAGGACTGGAAAGTATTGTCTCAATGTTTGCTGATGGCAATCAGTTGTGCAATGTAGTTAAATCAGAATATGATATCCTTTCAAACCAAAGAAACTTAGAGATATAAATTAGAAGAATGGACACCTAAACAGCAGATAGGGTTTAACTCAAATAAATGTAAAGTTATTTGGGTATGAAAATAAACATGCAATTTGCAGTATTAATGGAGCAAATCTTGGGGTATCAGAAATAGAAAGGGATTTAGAAGTGCTTGTGGACAACCACCTAGGTAACAGTGCTCAGTGTCAGGCAGCAGCTGCAAAGGCAAGTAAAATATTAGCATGTATTAAGAAGGGTATAGAAGCCATGGAAGCAAATATAATTCTGCCACTATACAAATCTCTACTACACCCTCATTTGGAAAATGGAGTACAATTCTCTGCAACACTTCACAAAAATGACATTTTAAAGCTGGATAAAGTACAGAGAAGGGCAACAAAACTAATAAGGAGAATGGAGGGGCTAAGTTATGAAAAAAGACTAACCAAATTAAACTGTTTTTTTTCTATAAAAAAGAGGGGATATGATTACCTCATGTAAACATATTCTGGGTCAGTATAAGGTTTTGTCAAGGGAATTTTTTATATCAAGATGTTTTCAACTGACAAGAGGACTTTCCTATAAGCTAGAAGACATTCTAACTTCCTTAAACTGTGAAACTCTCTTCCAAAGGTGCATGTGACAGCACACTGCATAGTTAACTTTAACTTTATATAAAGGTTTTGGGTATATTCTTAAATAAAAATACATTCAGGGCTACCCTGCATACTAGGGAAGGAGGCGTATTGATTCAGGGTGTAATCCAATTGCCAGTATCTGTGGTTCTCAAGATTTATTTTCCTTATGAAACAACTACAGTATTTTAATGTTTTTTTCTGTTTCCTTTCTTCTGGATTAATTAACAATTAATACACTTATTATATGGTTCAGAGGAGATCTAAAAAGGTTGAACTTGATGGACTAAAATATTTTTTTCAACATTAATTACCATGCAACTATGTAACTATGTAAAACAGGTTACAGGGCAGGGACAATCAAATGAGCTCCTAATATGATTTACCTTTAATCAAAAACACTTTATACATGACCTGTTTATAGTATATACCTGCCATTAAACACAGTTTTTGAGCATAGCACAGGATGTTTTTACAGTTGATATAAATTCCAAAGCAAGCAGCTTCTGAAAAACATAGCTTGAAATAAAGATATGCTTTATATTGCATGTCAGTCTTCCTTAAAAACACTGCTTTTTATTTATTCCAATGTTATTTGAAGCTAAGTTTTTAAAACATAAATGTGCTCTGTGGAGTTAGAGATTTGCCAGCTTAGATCACTCCATTCTACTTTCCTCTCTTAATTAAACTATAATATACTTGGGAGAGGAAGTAGGCCTACAAGATGGCCTACGTGACGTGCGTGAGTTCCACAGCGGTACCCACTGGAAGCCTCATTTGGCTCCTCATAGGACTACTTACTTACCCAGGTATATTATTGTTTAGAGGAGAGGGCAGGAGTTGAGGGGGGAAAGGGATTAAAGGAGAGAAAGGTTGGGGGAATGGAGGGAGGACAATGATAAGTGGAGAGGAATGTGAAATGGAGGGGATACATAGTTTTATCTCACTCTATGTAGTGTATATATATATATATATATATATATATCACATATTATAATTGTCAAACTGCGAGACGCCGTCATGCTTTGCGCTGTTGCGTACGACTTCGCCTGCGAGCCTCGCTAACGAGGTGAGCAGTTCAGCCATTAAAACTTGCAGCACTTAGGCGTAGCGAGACGAGCAGTTGAAGCAATGAAAGACGCAGAAAACACAAAAAAAGTAAAATAATATACAAAAAAACATCACACACAGCACGGGGGGTTTCAACACTCGAAAATCAGCCAAGCGACCAAAAAATGGTGGCCAAATAAAATTAAAACAAGGCTACACGACTCCAGACCCTGCAAAACTCAGCCAGCCGCGTACAACTTGTACCCAGGGACGTACGAGGTACAAAATACACTATTACAAAGGACTGAAAATGCTCGCGAGCCGCATACACAATACACAATCGCTGTAATTTTACAACAATAACTTGCAACTAGTAACATTACGAATCTAAAATGGCGCTTTACACAACTAAACCAAAGGTTTGCCCTCGCGCACGCAGCCTATATATACTGCACAATTGGCACATTGATGACATTTTCTCCTCAGGGCAGCAACACTCCAACTGTACATTGTATGCTGCAGGAAAATAGCAAGAGATTGTTAGCTCTTCAGGCTATTGATTGCTGGATATATCAATTAGAAATAGGTCAAGTATATTCATTTATTAAGTAAATTATTAATTAATGAGTGCCAAAAGGTGCTCAGAGGAGAAAAAATACACAAGAGGAGAGCCTCGCAATGAGCGCCGAAGACCCTCAGAGTAGAAAAAGCTTTATATTTTGTGGCAAAGAGCATTGCCATGGCTTCACATTGTATTGCCCTGTCATTTTTGACTGTCAAGTGCACCCTGGATTGTTTTTGGTATATTATTTTGGAACACAGGCTAATATAGTAAAATTTGGAAAAACATTTAAGCCTCCTTTAATTCCTCCATAAAAAGTGTTGGAAACAAAGGGAAGACTCATAACTCGTGTTACAAGAGGGTTTAAGCTGCAACTACTGTAACTTCAGAGATAAGTGGAAGTATTAAACCTTATCTCTTCATACAGAAAATGAATAGTAAGAATAATGTGGAAACGTACCTCATGACCTTTGAAAGAATTGACACTAGAGAAGCTTCCTTCAATATTTATTTAAGTAAAAAAATCCTACGTTGTTCTGGATGAAGAAAATGCAATGAATTATGTTGATCTTAAAGTAGAGATCCTTGACAGAGTTGGAGTTACCAGAGGTATCTTAGTACAGAGATTCCATTCATGGATGTTTTTGGACAGGATGAACCTGCATTTTTAAATCAAGAAAGTGATATTGGACTTAAAGGAGCTTCAGCATTCTAGACAGCAACCTTCCCGTCTTCTAGATAAATATAACTATGATGGTGTATGGGATGCTGAGAAGTTGAGGGGTTAAGTAAGAAACCTGATGCAGAAAGACGCATTGCAAATGTGGCTGAAGTTGTGAGCAAAGTTCAAAGAGTAAAGTGCAAGATGTTGTCAATCACTGGGTACAAAACCAGCCTAGGTATAAAGGATTTTGATAAAGATACTGGGGAAAATATAAATCCAAACCAATGGAGAAACCTTATGGGTATGAACAATGAGGAGGCCTCCATAAGAAACCAGGACAACCCCAGAAATGAAATCTAGTGAAATTTTGTGACACAGAGAAAGTGGAGATAAAACAGATGATTGCAGCCAATTTACTTTCATAGGAAAAATGTACTAATTTTAATGAGGGTACTGGAATCCTTCCTAAAGTGGATGATGAGGAAGAGAATTTGGAAATTGAGCTGTGGAAGAGGAACCCGCATCTCTGAGGACATATAAGGCAGTGCAATGACATGGGTCTCATATAAATTGTGAAGTATCCCAGCAGTTCTCTGTCTCATAATAAAGAGCGCAATTAAGAGGTAAGAGGAGAAACAAGCACAGCCAGAAGCAGAGATAGACTCCGTCCCAATGGGATTAAACAAATCTGACACTGAATGCAGGCAAATAGCTGCTAATATGAGGGGTATCATGATGAACATGTTTTTGGGGGCAACACAGAAGCCTGGAGAAGAGGGGGAGTCTTCCCATATATGAGCTGAAAGAGCAAGTTGTGCTGGACGTGTATTACAGTAACCAATAGTAGGAGCGAGATATCCTCACTAATGGTTTGTCCCTAGTGAGTCACTAGTCCTGCCTCTCAGCCACAAGAGATAGAAGATTCCCACTCAAACCTCCAAACACCATACACTCTCTGGGTCTCTGGACGCAGCCAGCAAGCAAGCTGTCTGAGCCTGATACCCCTCGCTCAAACTCTAAACACCCACTGAATATACTTTCTGGGTATCTGAACACAGCCAGTAATCCTCTCCCTGCCCCCGTCTCACCCGCCCCTGGTTAGCTTTAATTTATTTAATTACTCAAATTACTTGCACCTGATCAATCAATTGTACATGATGAATACCCCTACTTAGTTATCTTAGATTACTCTATCTCTCCTCTATCTATTGACCACTTTGTTCCCTTTTACTTTCTTCTTCATCTTAAGCACCTGCTTGTGTCTCAGACTATCCTCCCCACTTTCTCCACATTATTAGCCCGATTCAATTGTGCGAATTTGAGATCCAGAGGCTCGTAAGTAAGCTTGAAGGCAAATTTGCTATGAAATTGACGGCTTTTTGCAGGCTCGGATCAGGTTACGAGTTACGAGCTTGAAAACATGGCGTCAAACTTGTGACTTACAACCTCCAGAAGCCTTTGATCTATCACTTTTTTGCAGGGCTAAAATCACAAATCATTATTCAATTGCTCCAATTCCCCATGCTCGCAAAAATATCCACACTGGTAAACCTCAAATGGAGGAGAAATTCCTATGTGTTACATAATTACATAGTTACATAGTAATTGAGGTTGAAAAATACTTTTATCCCATCAAGTGCAACCTTTTATGATATCCTCTGATCTGATTAGTTGTTAATTGATGCAGAGGAAGGCAAACAGAAAGAAAAACGAAGTGAAACTTTGCCAATTGTCTCAAAAGGGGAAAAAAATAATTCCTTCCTGACCCCAGATACTGGAGATCGGATTCCTCCCTGGAGAAATACTCCCTCTCTAATTAACCAGGATAACCCTGAATGCCCTTTTTATTTAAAAATATATCCAATCCCTTTTTAAAGCTATCTATTTAATGCACTGTCACCACCTCCCTTGGTAGAGAATTCCACAGATTAACTGCCCTTACTGTGAAGAACCCTTTTCTTTCTTTAAGGTGAAATATTTTTACATCTAACCTCAAAGGATGTCCTCTTGTCAGTTGAAAACCTCTTGGCACAAAAAGCTCCCGTGACAAATCTTTATACTGACCCTGGATGTATTTATAAAAGGTAAACATATCCCCTCTAAGACATATTTTTTTCTAGAGAAAATACATTTAATTTGGTTAGTCTTTCTTCATAACTTAGCCCCTCCATTCCCCTTATTAGTTTTGTTGTCCTACTCTGTACATTTTCCAGTTTTAAAATGTCCTTTTTTTGAAGTGGTGCCCAAAATTGTACTCCATATTCCAAATGAGGGCATACTAGGGATTTGTATAGTGGTAGAATTATATTTGCTTCCCTTGCTTCTATATCCTTCTTAATACAAATCCCTTTCAATATCTGTTACCCCTAGATTAGCTTCATTACGTTTTTAATTTGCATGGTTATTTTTCCTTCCCAGATGCATAACATTACATGTATTCATATTAAATCTCATCTGCAATTTAATTGCCCATTTCTCTAATTTATGTAAATCTGTTTTTGGAGGGAAAGTGCATAATTTTCTGATTTAATTACCTTGAACAACTTTGTGTCATGAGCAAAAATGGAGACAATACTTTCCAGTCCTACTTCTAAGTCGTTGATAAATATATTATAAAGGAGAGGACCTAATATTGAGCCCTGAGGAACACCACTTAACACATAAATCCAATCCGAGTATGTTCCATTTACAACAACCCTTTGCTTCCAGTCTTATAGCTAGCTCTCAATCCATGTGCAGATATTTACTGCTATTTCTGTATCCGTTATTTTGCACAATAGTCTCCCATGTGGCACGGTATCAAAAGCCTTTGCAAAATCTAAAAAGACTACATCCACTGAGTTGCCTTGATACAAGTTCCTACTAACCTCCTCATAGAAACTAATTAGATTTGTTTGACATAACCTATCCCTCATAAATCCATGTTTGCTCCTACTTATAATCCTGTTTGAATAGACATATTCTTGTATAGTATCCCTTATTAACCCTTCTAAAAGCTTTACCACTACAGAAGTGAGGCTTACAGGTCTATAATTTCCCGGATTTGCTCTTGCTCCCTTCTTGAATATAGGTATCACCTCTGCTTTTCTCCAGTCATCTGGTAGCGACCCAATGTTGAGTGTCTATTACAGAACCCAGTTCCCTCAGTACCCGTGGATGTATTCCATTAGGACCCGGGTATTAAAAACATTTATTTTTTCAAACCTCTTTTGAATTTTTTCCTACTTTAACCAATTATTTGGTGAAGGTAGTGCAGCCCCATTATGTTGCAGTGTGCCAACCACCACCCGTGTGTATACAGAAGAAAATAACCTATTTAGCTCATTTGCCTTTAACTGGTCACTAATTGTCGGACGGCCTGTTTCACATTGTAATGTTCCTATAGCAAAGGACCCGCAAAGGGCTTAAACACCAATTCGTAGCACTGTAAATGCAAATAAAACTGTAATACTGCACTGTAAATTACGGGGAAAGCGATGAAAGACATTAGAATTAATTGCACAACAGTCTCAAGGCCGCAAAACTGTGGGAAATTAAATTCTCGGGTAACAATGAGTTATTACATATCAGGCCATCCATATGGACTAGAACAGTATTGGTATTAATTTTCATAATTATGTATTTTCTATGTTTTGCGAGTCTGATCGCATATTGGACCCCCTGAACCTGATTGATTAACACATAAATTACATAAGATATAAACTTGGACGACTATGACGCTGATGTTCAAAAACAAAAAACAGAAGACAAAATTGCCACTTTAAATGATTTGCAATTGCACGCTTTCAATGCAATCCAACAAGCACTAGATGATGACTTGCTCAAAGAGCGTTATTTTTATCTAGATGGACCCGGTGGATCTGGAAAAACTTTTCTCTAAAATTTGTTGATGAGTTTAATTAGAGATAAAGGTCAAATTGCACTTCTCTTTGCAACAACTGGAATTGCTACACTATTGTTAGAAGGTACCAGAACAGTACATGGTGGATTTAAGCTTACAGTTCCAATTTTGGAAACATCAGTGTCTGATATTAGAATAAAATCATCTCAAACAAATACATTTAAGAAATCAAAATGAATTATCATAGATGAGGCCACTATGATGTCGTGCCATGCTCTGCAATGTATTGATCGTTTATTGTGTGGAGTCATGGGTAATAATTTTCCTTTTGGTGGAAAAGTCAGTTTATTAGGTGGAGATTTCAGACAAACGTTACCTGTGGTTATCCGTGGAAATCACACAGTCATTGTGGAAACATGTATAAAGTCAAGTCCACACCTTAGATTAGAAAAAAAAATTAGATCTGAGAGCCAAAATGAATTAAATGATTGGCTAATTAAAATTGGCAAAGGAAACAACGACATAATAACTAATTTACCTGATGATACTGTTGAAATCCCAGTGCAAATGATTTGCAAAGATTCACTCATATCAGCTGTATTTCCAAATGGAATAACTACAGAACATTCTTCTGACCTTGCAAAGAAAGTAATATTAACATTCAAAAATAAAGATGCTTTGGATCTCAATAACGACATTTTAAAATTAATAAATGGCAAAAAAAAAAATATTACAGTGCAGATTCTGTTCTGGATGATGACAGAGTGTATCAAATTTCACCACTGAATTTATAAATTCATTAACTCCATCAGGAATGCCACCCCATGTTTTGCAACTCAAAAAAGGAGCAATTGTTATGTTACTGAGAAATATGAACCCAAAAGGGACTTTGTAATGGGACCAGGTTAATTGTTCAGGATTTAAGAGACCATTTCATACATGCAAAAATTCTGAATGGTAGCCATAAAGGTGAACTCGTTTTCAAACCAAGAATTGATTTGGCTCCAAGTGAGACTAGCTTGCCTTTTGTACTTCAAAGGAGACAATTTCCAGTGACCATGGCATTTGCAATGACCATTAATAAATCACAAGGACAAACATTTAACTCTGTTGGCCTCTTTTTAGAAAAACCTGCATTTGCCCATGGACAACTCTGGCATTTTTACAATGCAAAAATCAAGTAGCAATTAAAGTATTCATAAAAAAGAAAAAAAAAGAAAGTCAAGGTGAATTATTAGATGATGGGTGTGTATTTACTAAAAAATACCCTCTATTATGAGAAAATTAACAAGAAAACAAGAAAGCAGAGCCTGTGGAAAAAAAACACAATGAATACACAACAAAAATAGTGGTTACATCCCAAAGACACAATTTAACGTCTGTTGGGCTCTTTGTAAAGAAACCACTATTTCACATAGACAACTCTTTGTGGCATTTTCAAGGGCTGCAAGCCTAACCAAAAAACTGTGTTTCTACAAAACAGAAGAAAAACTACAGATACAGAACATTGGTTATATCTCGAGGACTAACTTTTATGTCTCTTGGGTTCTTTTGAGAGGACCACTATTTTACAGAAAATTCTATGTGCCATTTTAAAGAACTACAAGGCTAACAAAAAAACAGGGTTTCTAGAAAAAAGAACAACAAACATACTTAACAGTGGTTATATCTCAAGGACTACCTTTTATGTCTCTTGGGCTCTTTTTAGAGGACTACTATTTCAACAACAAAAAACAAGGAACAGTACAGTGGTTACATCCCAAAGACAACAGTATACATCTGCTGGGCTCTCTTTAGAGGAACCGCTAATAACTTCAATAAAAAAACATAAACCGCCGTTCAGAAAACTTGACAAAGCACTGCACAAAAATCCAACAATCAATTGTTAAGAACCATCTTAAAGCAAAGAAGATGTTTGTCAAATGTTATACTTATTGGTTATTGGTTAGTACTTTCATTGTATGTACTTCTGAGTTTTAATGTATGTATTTTGACTTTGTAGGTCCTGTTATTCTGGGTTTGATTCCAAGTATCAATTGGATTATAATTAGTTATGGGTTTGATTGTATGTATTTAGTCGTTTTTACCTTTTTCATGTATAATTGCAGTGAGAGTATTGATCCAGGGAATAATCAGATCGCCAATATCTGGGGTCAAGAAGGAAAAAAAAATCCCATTTTAGACAATTGCCAACATTTTACTTGGGTTTTTTCTGTTTGCCTTCCTATGGATTCAATATAAACATTTACACATGTGTTAAACAACATGTAATGCATGTTATAAGTAAGTTGCATGTTATAAGAATAAACACATTAACTACTAATTCAATTAATTGTTGGAGTTTTTCATACATATATGACATGTACACTTTAAAAATATAAAAACATAAAAATACATCATGTAAAAGGCGTAGAGACTCGCATTGGGTGGCAAACAGCTTTTCCAGGCTTACAATTTTATTCCCGTAATTTTTGACGGACAAGTTCCTAGTCACATATACAGTTGTTGTGGATCTAAACTGCGTGCCTCGCTTTGTGAGGGCCGGGATTGCGTGACCAACATCGCAAACGTGACCAACATTCATGAGATCCACAACTATATATGTGATACTTAAAGGGGCACTTCATTCATCCAAACTGCTCATTATACAGATAGAGCAGTGAAAATAAAGTAGAAATGCACCTACAGTTTTAAAAATTATGCCTTTTTTCACCATTATATGGGCTTCTGATGCTCCTTATAGCCATCCTCCAGAGTCCTGTATTAACAATGAGCAGGGGTGTTTAGCAGATATAGCCAACTGGTTGTTTACTACTGGTATATTGGAATCTAAAGATCTGGCTGTGACTAACAGCTCTGTCAGACCCTCCCAGCATATTCAAAACAGTGGTGATATCACTACTGGTGGGTTTCCTAGCCTCTCATTCCTCAGAGACAAAGTGCCTTGCATGACAGAGAGTTCGTAAGCTTACAAACTAACGCATTAATGAAAGAAATGGTTGAGTAATTAAAAGAGATAAACAAGGACTTGGCAAGTAAGTAAAAAGAGAGCAGTGGATTAATTAGTAACGGGTAGTGTATCAGCTTTGAAAAATGAAGATGATAGTGCAGAAACCTGCAATAGGAATTAACACAAATCATAGGTGGGTGGGTGTGGAAAGAGAAGATGGGAGGGCATGTGAGATTAGATCAGAGACAGAAGAATGGTGGTGTGAGGCTCTAGGTCTGGTGGTAAAAGAAACTAAGCTGAATGGAACTAGGAAATATTTCAGTTAGTCAGTGCCTCTGTTCAGGTGAATGGGCGGAGCCCCTGTAGAAGTGACTTCTCAGTCTTGATAGTCTATCTATCTATCTATCTATCTATCCTTCGTTGTACTATAGTACAATTGTTTGCTGTGCTCTAAGCAGTAACTATGTTATCCAACTTAAGTGAACAGAACGGATAGGCAGAAAAGATATCTCTGGGCAGAAAAGACATCTGATTGGCAGCAAAGACATCTGATTGGGAGGAGCATTAGCAGTGAGGAAGCAAGAGGGAGGATTGGAAAAAAAATAAAAGTTAATTCAGCTAATTAAGCTTCAATTTCACAAATTCAAAAACCATTTCCACATATTTTAATATGATCTAAATTATGCAATTTCCCCCAAATATGTGTCGCTTTAACTGAATATCAAATTTGTGATTGTTGCTATAGAGGTAAACATCTAAAACGAAGTGAAAAGGTGTTTTTCAAATTGATGCATATTTCACTATGTTATTATAGCTGCTAATAACTAAGTGATTCCTCTAAGCTGGCCTGCACTGCTGGCTGGAGACTGTTTATGTCTGCAGGTTATGTAGGGAGCAATCATTATAATTATAAGCTTTGAAATATTCAAGTACCCTTTGCTATAACAACAAAAAACTGCCTTTGTGGCATTTAAAATCAATTCTAAAACAGTGAAAAGAGTTTTCAAAACAGAACATTTATATTGACAGATTTATATTGACTGCCCTACATAATGGTGCAGATCAGTGTCCAAAACAACTAACCCCCTTTGGGTTTCTCCAAATCTTTCTTAGGGTCTCATGGTACTGCATTGTTTCCCTATGTTGCAACTAGTGTTTTTCTTTATATTTATATGACTTATAAGTAGTACTTCCCTGTCTACAATCAGGATTATCCTATTTAACATTATTGGCTCCTCCTAACCCCTTCCTAATATCCCCTTCTCTGGATCCTGAGACTACCTCGGCACCTCTGCTTCTCTTCCAGACATTAAGCCTACAATAAAAATATAAGTTATAATTTTAGAGATCCACTGTCCTTCTTTTCCACACCATCTGTTTCTAAAATGTTTGGTCTATTACTGGGTTTAATTGAAAAGATAATGAAGAACAGTAATTGCTATAGATGCGAACTAAACATAATTGGAAACAGTCTAATTATTTTCATGTGAAGCAAAGAAAACAATTTTTGTATGGGTGACTGTTTATCTTCTTATTTTGTTTTTCCCGTGAAGGCTATTAGATGATTTATAAATTAGTCTGCCAAAACTAAAACTTATTAATGTAAGTAAAATTATGTTAAATTCTTAAAATGGCAACTTTGATAATTTGCGCACTCTCCACTATGTTGCAGGGCACAGTAAGCTAGACAATTTTGTTATATACTTTGGTATTTAAAAAATACTATTTTTAGCGAAATTTTATTGAGAAAATTGCATTTTCTACCTTTGATCGAGGTTTTCCTCCTCCCCAAAATAATAGCTTCTGGTAGGCGTGGTAAGAAGTAAAATTTGAAAGGAAGTTAGCTGCAGAACAAAACTTTGAGCATCCTCCCAATGTCTGAGCATTCCCAGTCTTTTGTTCTACAGTTGACTTGAGCTATAGACAATGGACCCAAACCCCATGAGGTAATTAGTACATATTGATCTTCAATTAACAAGAGATATGAATTTAAAAGGCTGACCTACAGGTACGAATGGCAAACTTTAATGTTAGTTTACTTTCGGAATATAAAATATTTAAAACAATACAATAAAAAAGCCCCCTCTTATAACCTATAGTTTAAAATTGTACAGTACTATATTTTGAACCTCCATTGTGTCACTTTAAATCATATCTCACAATATTCAGTCAGACAGCATAACACCACAGGAAGTCTACTATAGCTGCCTGCCACCAATTATGCAAAAGGGGCAGAGCTAAGCAGCACAGTACGTCAGCCAGAAACCGATAAAAGTAAGAGCTTAAAAAAATTCTAAGCCCAAAACAGGACCATTATTTGCAGTTTGTAAATATTGTATTTTCCCCACTCTTATCCTGTGTACAGCACTACAGAATATGTTGGCGCGTTACAAATAAAATGTAATAATAATAAAAATAACTACTAGCATTACAAAGTTTAAACCTTATAAATCAAGTATACTTATGCATGTACTTTCATTTTAACAGTGATTATGTTTGTAGTACAGTGGTCCTTTCATTATGCTTTTAGATTCAAAGTTTTCAAACATGTTTTTTTCATTGTACAGTGGTCCTTTAACATTTATATATCAGGCAGTCAGAATGTCTGACAATGTAATAAATCAGTTATATAGGACTAGTAGTATTTTCTCACTAAGGCTAACATTACACTGTTTAAGAAATCAAGATCTATTTGTGTAATTGTCTTTTAAAAAAATATCAGTAATAAGTGAATATAAAAAGCAACTTGTAACACAAAATAGCCACTTTTAGCATGGTCTATGAATTATGGATTATACAGCAGTGGTGTAATAATTTAACCTGTTGTCTATTTTACATCAGGACAAACTGTAGGAAGTACATAATGTTCATAAGAAGCAAGAGTTCACACTTAGCAGCTTGAGTGGGTGGAAAGGAAAACATTTGTCAAGCAGCGATATATTTCTTTGATTTTATAAACCTTTCTAACACATATAGTCCTCCAAGGGAGATCTATGTTTCAAATGTAAGCTGCAGCATCTAATTGTGTTCTCGTTAAACCTACAAAATACTGCTTATTAGGCAGGCTGCTGGTAAATGTTGATGTAAAGTTAGTGTGAAGGTAATGAGCCGAATAGCTAACATGTAATTCAGAATTTATGCACTTAACCTGTAATGCTCTTTATAAATTGAGATAGGACTTTAGAGTAATAAAAAGCCTGGTGAAATGTTTGCAGATGTCTGGAATGCTATTAATTTATGTTCATACATTAAAATACAATGGACTGTACTTGAGCTTGTCTGAACATTTCTTTTAAATGCAATTATGTCAACTCCGAGACTATGTATCAAACATGAGTTTAACATATCCTTGCCTTTTTATTTTGTACATGAATTAATTAGTGCAATTGAAGACTGAAATATTAAATACCAGACAATAATAGCTTTTTTAATTTTTTTATGAAGTTAAAATGGACATATTTTTACTTTTTTGCATCTAAAAAAGAGGGCATAGTAAACGGATTAACCGTAATATAGATATGAGTCATACTTGTTTGTCAATCAAAGAAGTTTAAAGGGTCACCCAAACAGGAAGCTACAATAAAATAATTTCTGAAATATTTAGAATTGAGTTTGTGGTTCCTGTATGTTAATGTGTGGCTCAGTATGCTAATGTGTAGACAAATAAGCAAATGTTGCAGAGATGGAGCTACTGCCGTTGCACCTGGTGCAACGCACCCGGGCCCTGCTCTGGAAGGCCCCAGTGCGATGAAAATATTTTTTTAACTTTATTCAAAAAGTGCCTTGGCTTGACAGCTTGCTTAGCGAGGGGGGAATCAGAGCCATTCGAATAGCGATTTGCGATTTTAGAGTTCGCAACTCTTGCAGCCTTGGAAGATCAAAGGCTTGGAGGGGCATTAACTTGCAATGTGAACCATCGCAGTGAATCGGACGGCGGAGCCCGTAACTAGATCGGAGCCCGCAAAAAGAAGTCAATTGAATAGCAAAATAACATTTCCGAAGCCCACAAAGCCTCAATTGAATGAGGCTCATTGTGTTCAGTGTATCTTTATGGATGTACTGCTTTACAGAGAGGATGGTAGATTAGGAATGGATATTGGGCCAAATATAAAAGTTTATGTAAATTTACTATTTCAAATAAATAAAATGGACGTGACAGATTGGCTTTACTGGAATGTTATCTCACTGTTAGTTTTTTCACAAGAAAAGTCTGTGAACAAAATGTATATTTGTGTGTGTGTGTTCATTCATTACTCATCACTTTAACTCTAATTTTATTAGATATCTTTGATTTGGCTGGATTGGAATTTGAAAACTAAACATAGTAGTGTTATAATAGCTGCTTTTCCATTAGTGTCTGGTATATCTGTAGGATTGTAAAATAATAATTTGAAAGACGATTAGAGAAATGTATGTAAAAAATGTTTATGGGCTAAAGGAGAAATATGAAGAGAGGGAGGAAGATAGAGGAAACCTTGCATTCAGTAGACATGCCACTTCCATAGAAGATATATATGGGTGTGCTAAAGCATATATAACTTGATAACTGTAGTGTTTCTATTGTGGTATCTCAAAGTGATTACTTCTCCAATGATTTGAATGCAAAGTGGGCAAAGTTTTTTTTTTATTTAAGTGAATAATATAGTACTGACAGATGAAAAATGCGGGTTCAGTTGGGGAAGTGGGGAGACACATAAATACCACGGTTGCATTGGGACCCCTAAGCCTTAGGTTGGTCATTCATCGCTAAAACGTATTCTATTTCTGTACTATTTTATAAATAAGCCACTTTTTATCTCCTTTCCTTTCAAGTCAATGGAGTTGCATTTCACATGGAGAGTAAGCTTTAATTCCATCAGCATTTCTAAAATGACATTGGGAGTCTCTAATGAACTTCACCACACATTTTAATCACCACTCTTCCATTCCTTAGAAAGCTATTATTTTATTTGTGGCCTTATCTATGTCACAATAGGAAACCACAAGATACTCAAGCATAGAAAGCTCAAAAAAAGATTTAAAAAGTTCAGCTTTCATTTAACATGAAAAATATGGGGAACAATGATTGTAACATAGATTGAACATGGCTCCTCTCCTTATGCCGCAGGTCAACTACAACTGTCAATAATTATTCTATTAACTAGACTTGTTAATGTGTTTTGTTCCAGATACATTAAGTCAGTTACTGGCATGAACTCATCTTTCAGTTAGTGCCCTATTAACATGTGGTTCTCTTGATCTATTTTCACATTATCACCCGAAAATAATTCGTCCTTATTATTGACCTCATTCACTACCCGGCATTTAAGGAATATAATGTTTTACTGACAGCAAATAAGATGCTATTTGTATCAATTTTAAAAAAAAATAAGCTAAATATATATTTACATCCTGGTTATTCAACGACCATCATTGCTGCTCAAAGGCAGATTATCCAATATACAGAAAGAATCCATCATACCCAATAAAGACAAAACTAGACTTTTCAGAAATCCGTGATATTCATTTTTATCTTTGCAATACTAATATTATAATCTCTTTACATTTGTGCCCATGCCCTAATCACTGGTTTACAGTATCACATAGGATTAAATTCAATATCCAGTCTCTAAGATCAACAGGACAACATCATCCTAAAATATAAAGGCCACTAAAGGTTAAAGAAAATTCAAACTCATAGTGTTGATGACTAGCAGTTAATCGGCCTATATACAGTATGTATTAAAATGTACCACAGCAAAATGTTCCCACCACCCATTATGTTCAAGAGGAAGATTTGCAAAGCTATTGCAGGAGCTGAGAGGGACATGACTGGCTGCAATGGCAATTTTGCTTATATGAAATAGAGCAGATCATCCCTTGCTCTATAATGTAATAGAGCAATGTACTTAGTGCTTAGAATATATCCCTTCAATTCCTTCAATTCTGCAAAGGGCGTATCTGTTCTTGTGTTTGTTGTTTTTCAATCTTGTCCGACTCTCCGCGGCCCTATGGACCGCAGCATGCCAGGCACATCTTGTGTCTGGGTTTGCCAATCTCTAAGGTTTTTATGGCAGAGATACTAGAGTGGGTTGCCATTGTCCTCTCCAGTGGACCACTATTTGTCAGACCTCTCTGCTATGACCTGCCCATTCACCATGACAAGGATGCGATCCAGGAATGGGTTCATGTATTAGTAGCAGCGATTTTTGACCAAAAAATTATATTTGCTGCTAAATTGTCTTTTTCTTCATAGATTTAACCTATAGATAATATGCAGAGTGTCTGACTGTTGCTTCTATCTACCTATAAAGACTTTGCAAAATCAAGCATTTCACAGGAATAGTTAAATTCCTTTATTTTTGCCTCTGTGTCTTCTGTTGGTGGTTCTATTTTACTTACCGACCACACTTCTACGCCAGTTAGAGTTCTTGAGTAATTATCTGAAACGTGTCTCATTATAAATGGGCCTGGTAGGGGGTGGAGTAAACATTTTGTCCTGGTCAATTTTAGGATAATTTTATAGAAACGTAAAAGTATTTTTTTGTATGAAATACAATAGTGGGGAAAGGAGAACAGAGCAAAGGAGAGCAGTATTGTGAGGCGCCCATCTTGGAAGCAGCCCTATGCTGCCAGGAATATCAGTAGTGCAAGGATGACCTATAATTCAAAAGTCTATGAAATATACTCTCTTGAAAAGCAGAAAAAAATTATATATTTCTCTACTATATTTGCAGTTAATATAAAGTCTGGTAATGGAAAGGCCCAATGTGCAAAAAAACATTTTTGGGCCGCAATTTTTTTGGGGGCGCTTCCCGGTCTTCCTCCAGCATCAACTCAAACAGGATGCACATTCGCACTTACAGACACAGGCTGTAATTTGGCTCCTGCAAACACAGAATGCATATTAGCACTTATAGACACAGGCTGCAGATTTGCACCTAGAGGAACAGGATGCAGATTGGCACTTATTGGCACAGGATTCAGATTGGCTCTTACAGACACAGGGCCTCATTCTATTATCGGCCGTAAAACGGCCGCAAGGCTGCGATTCCTTGCGGGGGTTCTGTTATCTTGCAATTCAATTATACGGCCCCGCAAGGATCTCCCCTTACGGCCGGCCGTATATCTTGCAACCGGCCGTAAGATCAGAAAACTTTAAACTCAAAAATAAATTCAAGAAGGCACTGTACAGCTCTGTAAATGCTAGGGATCATATTGGGGGACATGAGGATTAATAGCAACCCCATCTCAAGCTTGCACATCATCCCAAATCCGAGTTTACATTAACTGTTTATTTTCCGGCTGCAGCGTGGCCGGGTCTGAGGTGCTCCAAGCCCTCGGGACTTTTTACATGGATTTTTGACATAGATTAAAAAAATAATTTATTTACGGATTTGAGTGTAGGGGAATGTTGTGCTATCTTTGCTAACACCTACAATCACTTTATAGTCTCCTCAGAGTGCAGGAGGGCTTTATTTCGGCTTTATAATGTGCTTAATTGGTGCTAGCGGGACCTTTTTCCTGCAAGTAAGCTGCGGCTCGGTTTTAGCCTTGCAGAGAGGGTTCCCGGAGCAATTGAATAGCAACTGGGATTTTCTTGCGGCCGTTTTAGATCAAAGGCTTTCCTCCGGCGCGAGCGGCCGCAAGGGATAGCAAGGCGCCGGCCGCAAGCCGGCCGGAGGGGAATAGAATAGCCGAATAGCTTGCGGCCGGTCCTTGCGGCCCCGCATCTCCTACGGCCGTTAATAGAATGAGGCCCCATGTATGCACATTGGTTCTTACAGACACGGGATGAACGGGGCTACAGGGGGCCAAGGCAGGCCATGTCAGGGACAGCACTTGCACCCCAGAGCTAGACCTATTTGCATCCAGCTACTGCTGGTTGAAGAGGCATGTAGCCTGTAGTGGAATCAGGAGCATTGCACCTGCTGCACCTGTAATATAGCCACCCCCGAATGTAATAATTTTTATTACACCATTTTCAACACTTTTCTTAGCTGTAACCTCAAACTGGAATAGAGAACGAAAACTACACTACTGATCTGATTTGCAAAATCTGCTCAGCAAACCCACCCATTTCAAGTAAGAAAGTGTGGTAGGAGTGTAATGAAAGTGTATTGGAGCTCGGAAACTGCCTGGGGGAGGTGAATAATTTAAATAACATGTCACTGTGTCACCATAATGGAGATACTGGATGGGTAAGATGCATTTATTTTAAAAATAGTAAAGCAGATGTAAATATCTTTAAAAAAAACAAGTAGTTTTAGCTGTTCTTTCATTGATGTAAAAACACTCATGACAGATCCACTGTGATTGCATTAAACAACTTGACAATGTAGCATTTTTAAATAATAAACTGTAAGAATAATTTTAGAGCTTTTATATAAGTATTTTAAGTGACTTTTTCACAATGAAGCCTTGAAATATAGAAGAGGTGAAATTGTTTACACAAACTTATGATATTTTTCAGTATGACTCAGATGTAATTAAGATTTAATTTCAGCTGCAAACAATATACCTGATTTCCTACAAGGTAATGATTTACAGCCTTATTTGCAATTTGGCTAATTAAATAGGGCTCTATATAAGCACATAGCATATTTTTTTACAAAAGTTTTTAGTTAGTGAACTTCTATCCAAAAGCAATCTTTGCTATCTTTGCTTTTGGATAGAAGTTCACTAACTAAAAACTTCTGTAAAAAAATATGCTATGTGCTTATATAGAGCCCTATTCAATTGGCTGAATTGCAATTTAATAAGGCTGTTACTCGTTATATTATTGTAATCTAAATACAAGCAAGGCTAGACATATTGGCCGGCGCGGAGGCAGCCCAGGTGATGCTGATTGGCTAGGAGGAGCAGGAGGGACTTCAGCCCGTTTCGCGGGCTTCCTCCTCATCCGCGCCGGCCATTGAGCTGATCTGAGGTCTGCACGCTGGGCTCTCTGCAATAAACATAAGGGTAAGTAGAAAAGGGTCACTAAATTAATAAAGTGACCCCCGATCCCTCTCCCAGCATTAGCCTTCCCTCTACCCCTTATAGTTACCCTGGGCACCCCACTAGTAGAGCCCTTCCCTGGCACTTGGTCCTGGCAATAGGGACCCAGGTTCACAGCATTAGCATATATTTCCCCATAGCAGAATTCCCGGCTCTGTAGGTCCCTGGGGAAGGTGTTACATTTGTAACAAGTGGGGTGGCAGCTTAATATGGACCCTGGGGAGTTAGAGGCCTTGCTGACCATGGTCAGAACTAGGGCATTGAGCCATGGGGATAGATGGGTCCAGTACAGAATGGACTCAGGCCGTCTAGGGGGGAGGCTGATTCCACTGAGGCACAGGCCCGGCCTGCAGTGACCGGTAGCCTAGGCCAGGTGGACAGGACTCATAGCCTAGATAGCCTGGCGCTATACCAGGGTCCGGAAGTCAACGAGCAGGTACAGTCCTTTGATTTTCACCTCAACACCAGCCAGGAGACAGAAATCCCCTGACAGGAGAGCTAGTCCACAGCACAACTCACCCATCCCTGACATTATTACGAATACAGGGACGCCCATAGTGACTCAGGGGCAGGACCGGAGTAGGGATAGCATTGACCGCCATAGGCCGCCGAGCCGGAGGGAATCCTTACGCCCTAGCGTAGCCGCTGAGTCGGAGTACTCCTTTGGGGGGGAGCGGACTGCACGTTCCATAACGAGGGATAGACGCAGGAGAGCTAGTGATTGTTCTTCATGCTTCCCCAGAGCCAGAGGGAGATCCAGGTCTCGGAGCAGATGGTCTTGCGGCTGCAGCTGTGCTTGCACAAGAGGGGGTGAGAGGAGCCCACAGCGGTCAAGATGTGCAGGGACGCCCACTCGTCCAGACCGGCAGGTTGCGCCCAGGATGGCAGCCGCACAAGGGCAAGGAGAATCAGGTGAGAAGCTGGCAAATTTCAGGGAGACGGGGGTGGCAGTACATGGAGCCTCTCCCAGGGAATCTCAATTCTTGTCGTCCCTAAAAGCCCTTATAGAAACCCATAACATTGCCGTCTCCGATGCAGAAGTTGGGGCATGGGTGGGGGGCTTGGCTGGAAAGGCGTGGGCGGAGCCATCCCTTCCCGCTAGGTTGCCCCAAGCGGAGCTTACCAACCCCACTACAAACACGACGAGCGTGGCGCCGCACACCGGAGGAGCGGAACAGGACAGGAGCAGAGGAAAGGTGCGAGATGCCGCTGCAAGGCCGTCCATCGTTTGCGCCCAGGACAATCTGGGGGCGCATTTAGCCTTGGACGTACACAGAGATATTTTCCTTGTTGCCTATGTCACGGATGAACGAGAATCCAGAGAGGTTTTACAGGGAAGGAGATGACACTTTCAGGCGCGTTCGACAACTGGTTACAGGCATTTGCCATCATGGCCTGTGTCATGGGAGAAAGACACCCGGAACAATGCTCCGGGCTGTTCGTGTATATGGAGGAAATCAGGAACGCATATCGGACGTATGGTGGAAAGGCGTGGTGGGGATATGACGAGGAATTCCGGCAATACATGTCCTCCCGTCCGGAGATGGCATGGAGCGATGATGCGGTGGCCTATTGGCTGAATATAATGACACCAATGCGGGCAGTGCCACCCTTATGCAGGAACCCAGGCGGGGCTAGAGGCCCCGCCACTACGAGCACAGCTGGTCGAGGCGTCTGTCACTCATTCAACAAGGGCAACTGCAAGTGGGCACCAAACTGCCGTTCCAAGTGGGAGTTGTGGAGGGGATCACGCGACCTCAAGATGCGCCAGACAAATGGACGGATCCAGGGCTGGAGAGCCCGCACAAAAAGGGACGGACCCCCATACAGCTGGGCGCAATGCTGCCGTGGCTAGAACGCTACGGTAGGTTGGCAACAAAACCGGGGGCGGCCGCCCTACTAGGCGAGGGTTTCCAGGAAGGGTTCAAGATTCCATGCTCTCTCGTCCCGCTTGAGTCACGGCTAAGAAACCTGAAATCGGTAAAGGAGTTTCCTGGGGTAGCGGCGGAAAAAATCCGGAGCGAGGTAGAACTGGGTAGGATGGCGAGGCCCTTTCCCTTCATCCCCTTCCAGGGTCTGGTAATTTCCCCTCTGGGCGTAGTGCCGAAGAAGGAACCAGAAAAATTCCGCCTCATCCAGCATTTATCCTATCCTCCAGGTGGTTCCGTCTTGACAAACAGTACTCGTCAGTGTCGTATGCCCCTTTCGATCGGGCCACGGACCTGGTCAGGCGGGCATGCGTCAGGGCTAAGATGGCGAAGGTGGATATCGAATCTGCGTTTCGTTTGCTCCCGGTGCATCCTCAGAGTCATCGGTTCCTTGGTTGCATCGTGGACGGACAGTACTTTGTAGATCTGTGTCTCCCCATGGGACGTTCTATTTCTTGTTCCTACTTCGAAGCCTTCAGTACGTTCCTGCAATGGGTAGCACACACCGAGTCGGGCTGCCAAGGGATTACCCATTACCTCGATGATTTCCTTTTTGTGGGACCGATGGGGTTAGCCACATGCGACTTCATACTGCGGACCTTCTCAAGGATTTGTCAAGATTTTGGGGTTCCACTAGCAGAAAAGAAAATAGAAGGACTGACCACGGATCTGACTTTCCTGGGGATTCGGATCAATTTGGACAAGAATGAATGCAGCTTACCGATGGAGAAGGTGTTGGACCTGTCTGCAGAACTGGCTGCCCTGGAAGGCGCAAGGCGAGTGTCACTGCGGTGGACACAATCTTGAGAAAGCTGAATTTTGCGTGCAGGATCGTTCCCGTGGGCCGTATATTCAGCAGAAGAATGTCGTTGGCTACAGCCAGGATATCTCAGCCGGATCATTTTATAAAGGTGTCCGGGGCCATGAGGGAAGATGCACGAGTGTGGACCGCGTTTCTACAGAACTTCAATGGGAGCACCCGGATCTGGCAGAGCAGGGTGACGAATGGGCAGCTAGACCTCTATGCGGGTTCAAGTATGGTCGGAGCCTATTTTAGAGGCGCATGGTGCGCAGCACCATGGCCCGAATCATGGGTCAAAGGAAGACTTACAGAAGATCCTACGTTCTGGAGACGTTTGCCATCACAACGGCGGTTCATCTGTGGGGCAGGGGCTTCAGGAACCGGTAGGTCCTTTTTCAATCAGGCAGCCCGAAAACGGTCGGGGTAGTTAATAGCTTGACGGCTGCATCTGGGCCATTGATACAGGTCATACGGCACTTGGTTCTTTGTTCCCTGCGGGCTAATATCTGGGTGAAGGCGGACTGTATTCCTGGCCTTAACGTAGGGATGGTTGATGCCCTTTCTCGGTTACAGGGAACCCGGTTTTGCACACTGGCACTGGCGGCGAAGGATCAAGGAGAGGACATACCTTCAGAACTTTGGGAGCTTGGAGTGGTACAGTAGCTGGTTACATTAGGCAGTCGGTAGCGCCAAAGACGTGGGTGGCCTACAGGAAGGTGTGGAACATGTGGAGCGACATGGTTGAGGAGTCCGGTGGCGAGGGTTCAGCAGAGAAAGCCATAGGAATTCTGCTGGGGTTTTTGCTTCGGAGCGCAGAGAGAGGTGCTTCCAGGGCAACGGTGGCTCGGCAGTTGACGGCCCTAGCATTTATGCTCAGGTTGGCAGGGCGGAAGGACCTAACAAAGGCACACTGCTATTGCATGCCAATGGCCAGGCCTTGTCACGATTTCAATTCGAAAGGATGATGAAGAAGTCCTTACGGCAGTTAGGCTTGGACCCGGCAGACTTCGGAACACATTCGTTACGGCCAGAAAGGGTTGTCTGATTGGAATTTGTTTTATGTGTTGCAGAAGTTTAACAGCTGTGGATCGTCGGCCATTCCTACATGTATTTGGCTCACCGGTTAGCCACAGTCACTGGCAACAAGGTCCAACTGGGCTTTCTGGAGACGAGCATGCAAGTAAGATGGTTCGGGTTTCGTGGCTTGGGATGGACACAGGTGAATGGCCTGTTGGAGAGCAACGCTCAGCATCACGGTAGCCAACACATTTTAATTATACACGCCGGAGGCAACGATTTGGGGGTAATGCCTATGAGAAAAATGTTGAAAGAGATGAAGAGGGATGCGAAGTGTTGGCTAGAACGGTTCCCAGGCTTGTTCATAGTGTGGTCCGAAATGATCAAAAGGAGATCTTGGCGGAACGCAAGGGATCCGGTTTCGGTGGATAGAGCAAGGCAAAAGATAAACAAGCAGATGGCTAGTTTTGTAAGGAGTTTGGGTTTCATTACCATTAGACACCAAGAATTCGAAGGCGTAGGCGCCGATGACTTCTTTCGCCCAGATAAGGTCCATCTAACGGAGATAGGATTAGAGCTGTTTATCCTGGAGCTTAAGGATGGGGCTAGCCAGGCCTTGGCTTTATTAAGAGAGCAAGGGGGGGATCACAGCCTCAGGAGGTATCCATCGCCTGCTATGTGGCGGGAGGTGAGGCACCCTGCCCACGGGCTTAAGTGGGCGTTGCCCTGCCTCATGGGCGTGCTTAAGAAAGCACTGGGAGGCTCTGGGCACGGGCCCAGGGAGTGAGGTTACTGACCAGGCCAAGCTCCTCCTCCGGGATGTTATTTGAGCTGTGATTTAACAATGTTAATTATGTTAATTGGTTATTGGTTTATGGTTGCTTTAATAATAAATGTAATTTTCCCAAGAAACGCTGTTTCAGTGTGTTTATTTATTCTAAAGCCCATTGGATCTTGCCAGGGTCATGGCCGGCACGGAGGCAGCCCAGGCTCGCCGGGTCTGACGCAGCGCTGCATGACCCGGCGGAGCCTGGGCGATGCTGATTGGCTGGGAGGAGGAGGAGGGACTTAAGCCCGTTTTGCGGGCTTCCTCCTCACTCTACACCGCCATTGAGCTGATTCCCTCCCAACCTCCCCTTAAATGGTGGTCAGATAGGAATGTAGCAGATAAGGAAATAGGTTACGCTGGTTTGAGCAAAGTTCAGGAAGCTAAAGCTATGTTTAAAAAAAAAAAGGGGTGGAAAAGCTTTAAAGGGTTAGGATTCTGTGAATTCTAAGTTAGGATGCAAATAGGAATGTCTTTGGTTGGCGGGAGGTAAGGCACCAGGCCCACGGGCTTAAGTGGGCATTGCCCTGCCTCATGGGCGTGCTTAGGAAAGCACTGGGAGGCTCTGGGCGCCGGCCCAGGGCGTGAGGTTACTGACCGGGCCGGGCTCCTCCTCCGGGATGTTATTTGAGCTGTGATTTAACAATGTTAATTATGTTAATTGGTTATTGGTTTATGGTTGCTTTAATAAAGCTGTGGCCCGTAATTTTCCCAAGAAACGCTGTTTCAGTGTGTTTATTTATTCTAAAGCCCATTGGATCTTGCCAGGGTCAGGCAAGGCTTGGCTGACTCTCACCCACTGTTTGTACTTTTCTGGTGATGGATCATTTATAATATGTGAACATTTAAATGCTGCAACTTTTTTCATAAAAATATAAATATGTTTTTAAAAATGGAAGATACAGCGAATCATGTATTGCTATATATTAAGTGGATGCCCAAGCTGAGGTCTGTTTTTCAAATAGTCGTTCAGTTGTGTCCGACTCTCCGTGACCTTATGGACCGCAACATGCCAGACACATCTTGTCTGGTTCTGTTTTTCCATAAAGTTATCTTGGGAAAGATACTGGAGTGGGTTGCTAGTTCTATCTCAAGTGATTTGTCTGACCTCTCTCCTATGACCTGCTTATATTGGGTGAGCCTGCATGGTATAGCTCACAGCTGTATTGAAGTACACAAGCCCTTCAAAGCAAGGAAGCCATCCAAAAGGGGAAATTAACTGTATTAGCTACCATAACAGTCATTAATATAAAACTATTTTTTAACATTTGAAAAGTTTGATTATATGTAAAAAGCATCCATTTGAGTTATTGGAGCACTTTCTGCTAGTTTAAAGCCCAGGGCATTTATTAACCTCCTCAACAATGGAGGAAGGTGTGTAGGAGACAGGAGCGGAGAGGAGGGTGTATTTGTTAATTAACCTGGAGCATTTGGAATTTGACATCTACCCCCTTCCCCCAACAAATCCGAAGCAGGCATCTTGCATTCATAGCTACAAGCCCTACTTCTGCAAAAATGTAAATAGCCCATCATACAAGCAACCCTCATCAGATTATCATGAATATTTCCAGCAACCAGCATTTTGCAGCCAAATATTTTTTCTTTGCTAAAGAGTATTAATATTATTATCATCATAATTTATTTGTAAAATGCCAACATATTCCGTAGCGCTATATACTGTTTGTGTTGTGATCAAGGCAAAACAATATTAACACATTACAAACAATGGAGGGCCCTGTCTTTGAGCTTAGAATCCGGTGTCCATAGAGCTTTATCCAAAGCACATTGAAAGATTGAAAACTCGCAGACTTCAAACCTAAAGCATGTGGGTGTGGTACAGTAGGGTGAATGATGCATTGTGGATGTTAAGGTGACAGGTTATAGGCTTCTTTAAATATATGTGTTTTAAGTGAGGATTTGAATCAGGGGGATAGTCTAATGGAGCGAGGCAAGGAGTTCCAGATAATAGGGGCAGTATGAGAAAAGTCCTGAAGACAGGAGTTGGAGGAGGTGATGAGAGAAGAGGAAAGAAGAAGGTCATTAGATGAAAGCAGAGATATAAGGGGGTGCAGTGTTGTTGAGGGCTTTGTAAATTAGTGTTCGGTAGATTAATCTAACAGAGGTGTTTATTATGGCTAGACGGGTGGTGGGTTGGCCAACCAGAAGTGAGTTGCAGTAGTTTCTTGTGTAAGCTAGTAACATATTTTGGAAAGGTTTTTTAAGTTGAAAAGACAAGATTTTTGTTAGTGACTGTATGTAAGGAATGAAAGAGAGGGCAGCATCCAATAGAACCCCAAGACCACGGGCTTGGGAGGTGGGAGTGATGCTGGCATTATCTACAGTGAGAGAGATGTGAGGAATTGACGCTGTAGTAGATGGTGGGAAGATTAGGAGTAGTAACTTTTTAGATTATTGTGATGGTACATAAAATGAACCAGACCATTTGTTCCTAATTTAAATTAGTTAAGTATCTGAGGCAAAAGCACCCCATTTATTTGGAATACAAAATGCAAAAATTATATGTACAAATGATATTATTATCTTGTCTTATTTAATCCATGTGTGTATCATTACAGAATATGCTGGTTCTTAATAAAAGGTAATACAAAATAATGACAAACCTGTTCACTGAAAGATGCATTGGGATACATCTGCAATTCACCACACTTTATATATTTCATTAGTTTAATTCTAAATTGCTTGGAATTTTAAATGGTTTTACCTTCAGGCAGTGGGTGATTTTTATTCTTTGTTGAGCTGGATTTTGTTTCCCAACAGTTAAACCACAAGTTGGCAGTTTTTGCTGCAAATGTGTAACAAGCAAGAAAAAATCTTGCACAAATACGCCATAGAGTCTTCCAGGTCCCTGTCACTGATATATCTTAAAACCACCTGATGTGTTGTAAGGGTGTTTTTCTACCTAGGCCATGAGGCCCAGGCCTAGGGCAGCACATTTTCAGAGGGCATCAGGCTGCCTGAAGATGTAGTGGCATACATTGAAACAAGTTTTTATATACACAGAAAAGTTTATATATATTTATATTTCTATGTAAGTGTTCTTGTCGCTTGCTGACATACCATATATATGTACCTTAACACATCTAAACCTTTGAATTGAGATAAAGAAAGGGGAAAGGAAGAGCTGAAAGTAGAGCATAGGAGCGCACTGATCCGAATGGCCTAGGCCAGATTAAAACCTAAATAAGCCCATGACCTCTGGTAGAAATATTACCAATGCGTCACACAATTATTAATAGACCACTAATGTTTAAATAGATGATCATATATTAACTATTATTGATGAACACTACATTCTTTCTTCTATAATAATTAATTAACAAACCTCTGATGCCTGGTAAAATAAATAAAGAATTATAGTGTGTCATTGATTTACTTACAACAAAAATAAAATAAACGTTCTGCAGTGGTCTAAGCATAAGCCTGCATAACCCGCCAATTTGCATCTTCTTGACAATATGTATACCTTGACAGAGTGGAAAGAGTGAGATTTATTATGGATTTTCACACGCAACAAGGATGTAACCAAGTTTAGAATGAAACACAATAGAACAAATCCAAGCAATATCTGAGACATGAATAAATTTATTCATATGCTCACACAGCTCAAGCCTAAGGAAACAAATCTTTAGAGACAACAATTAAAGGCATAAATAAGTGTCCTGAATTATGAATGCATCTGATAGAGGAGAATCAGTAGTACATGCAAACATTTTTTTTGCATGAAAAAACACCAAACTAAAAATTTACAAACTCACTCTGATGTTTGCTAAATAACTTCAGTTTGCAAGTTGCAGCTTTTGTTAGTTGACACCCCTTAAAATCCTTGCTAAGATTAGCATCAAATTCATAATTTGTTTTGGCCAATCAGGAGAAAGCAGAGGTTAGCTGATACATTTGTATTAAACTCTGGGGTTCCGGTGTTGCAAAGTAGCCTGGTGTATTTAGTCTATTTCTGTCTATATCCTTGTGCTCTGATTCAGCTGTGAGCTCACACTCCACCCTACCATGTGATTCCACCCAGCAGCCAGTACTTCCTTTGAAAGGTTAAACTCTGTTCCTGGCTGCTTTCCTGTGTGTACTTGGTTATGTAAGCTCCCTGTGGGTGTGCAAAGCTGGATTTTACTTTCCTGCATTTAACTTTGTAAGTACACTGAACTTAACTATATAACACATATTTTTCTGATAATCACTGCCTGTTTCTTACCAAACATTCGAAACCCAGGAAACGTAAATATATACATTTAAGGGGTGAACCAAAAAGTGTAGGATGAACTGCACAGAATCACAGGTTGGCTGATCCTGTATTATAGTTATCCCAATTTGACATTAGTTTGTGGAGATAGTTGAGTCTATATCAATGTTTGCCAGCTAATTCATCCATGGACTATTTCTTAGGCACAAAAGTAGTGAAAGAAAATGTCTTTGTGATACTACAAAATGGCTCCAAAGCTATTACCGCAGAGTTTAAAATGTCCACATACCATATTTATGCGAATCTAATGTGCCATTGAATCTAATGCGCACTCCAAATTTGGAACCCATGAATCAAAAAAACATTTTTGCTGGTGAATGTAATGCACTTTCTGGGTGCCAGGCTCTGTGTGCCACTGTGCTGGGGCTCTCTGGGGGCCAGGCTCTGTGTGCCACTTTGCTGGGGCTCTCTGGGTGCCAGGGTCTGTGTGCCACTATGCTGGGGCTCTCTGGATGACAGGCTCTGTGTGCCACTGTGCTGGGGATCTCTGGGTGCCAGGCTCTGTGTGCCACTGTGCTGGGGATCTCTGGGTGCCAGGCTCTGTGTGCCACTGTGCTGGGGCTCTCTGGGTGCCAGGCTCTGCGTGCCACTGTGCTGGGGCTCTCTGTATGCCAGGCTCTGTGTGCCACTGTGATGGGGCTCTCTGGGTGCCACTTCCTCCGGCGGTCACCCACTCTAGAGAGACGGAAAGCGAGAGATGGTGGTGTTGCAGTATGTCCTGTGCTTTTTGCCATCAAATCTAGTGCGCCATCTAATCTAATCACTCCTAATTTGGGACCCGATTTTCTATGAAAAAGGTGTGCATTAAATTTGCGTAAATACAGTAATTTAAAATACCATTCTGATCCTTGTATGTGTTCTCTAGAACGGTTAAGGGCACCAAAAACTTGCAATAGAAAAATACTTTCTAATTAATATCCTTGTGGAAAATGGTAAATTCACTGTAGGAGAGAGTAATTATTAATAATAGATGAACAGATAGGGTGCCATGAATCAAATATTTATTACCCTATAACCACCATATACCAGAAGATTGAGCGAAGATAAGAGACCCCAAGACCCATCAATTTATAAATCTCCATCAGACCTCTCTCCATTTATAAGTGGGCTCCCATCCTGTTGAATCAGGGGATGAATTAGGTGGAGGAGTGAAAGGAGTGTATAACATCTCAGCATCATGATATGTTTATTTTTAGCCCCTTCTCTGGGAAGGGAATTCTGCATTTAAATTTTTTGTTGTTGTTCAGTCGAGTCTAACACTATGAACCTCATCAAGCAAAGACACCTGTCAATCACTGCCCCTCAGAGCAGCCTTAAATTCATGTTCATTGCTTCAATGAACTCATCTCTACATATTCATCTTTGGTGTCCCCTTTTTTGTTTGCCTTCCCCAGCATCATAGTCTGCTTTATGTAAACCAGTCTTCAAATAAAAAAAATATTTGAGCTTTAGCCTCATGATGAAACCTTCAAGTGAACAGTTTGGCTTGATTTCCTGCAGTATTGATTGGATCTTCTTGCAGTCGAAGAGACTCTAAGGAATTTTCACCAGCATCACAATTCGAAGGCATCAGTTCTATGACTCTCAACCTTCTTTATGGTCGAGCTCTCAAATCCATATGTTACTACTGGTAATACCATAGTTCCAGTTATGCAGACATTTTTGAAAGTGTAATATCTTTACTGTGAATAGCTTGTCCAGACTTGCCATTGCTTTCCTCCCCAGAAATTGCAGTGATATATCACATTCCATCAGTGTGGTAGCAATGTAATCCCCAGTTTTATATGTCTACATCTATATCAAATGATTTATGTTATTATCCTTATGGGACATTTCCCATATACATTTCAGGAATGTGTGTCTACATAAGGACTATATTATCCTTAGCTCTCCTTAGATTTAAGTAATAATAATTCCCTAATTGATACAGGTGTTTGGGAAATGGGGGGGGGGGGGGGAGTAAAGGGACACAATCATTTGGTCTCATCACCCTTAACTTAACTCTAAGACATTTTATGGAGCCACATAAGACTTTTTGAGAGGTATATCTAGATACATGATCATACCTACCACAGTTTTCAAATGAACATACCTCTGCCATTCCAGTTATTGCCTATAAGAATTTAATTTAGGAGTCTGTGCTCATATATGTTCTTTTTCACATGATATAATGAAGGAATCACTACTAACTGGGGATTACATTGTTGCCACACTCATGATGTGATATACCACTGCAATTTGTTTATTATACGAGAATACCTTTATGGTTAGAAATAAACGCTGACTTATCACCTTTTTATAAATCCATCTCCTTGTATTTTCATTTTGATTTCTCGTAACCATCTGTTTTTTAAAATTGTGTTTTGCTGCAACATTAATAACATTTTAATGCAACATTAATAAAAGTTATATTTTAATTTAACTCATTATCTCATTGCCTTCATTGTTAGTAGTTGTTATTATGTACTTACATGTTGGAGCCACTAGTTCTTTAATATACTGTCCTCTTTCCTATATGGTTTAAGTATATATTACTAGTTTTATACAAGTAAAAAAGGGTATTCACCCAGGAAACACAGAATTTGCCCACTGCTTCTTACCAAGAGTTTAGATGCTGTTCCTCTTCAATACTATTCTTTCTACCATGGCAAGGACCTTAAATCTATTATTTACCGCCACTGCATCTTCACTGGGGATATTTTTAATTTTGCATCTGCTTGGTCTGGTGGTTGTCCTCCTTTTCCTCAGTTTAATTCTGAACTTTTCAAAAAGAAGCTCATGATCTGCAAAACAGGTAGATCCTGGTGTTTATTTTTCTGACTGTATAGAGCTCCTCCATCTTTGACTACAATGTATGTAGTCAATCTGATTTCTGATTTGTCCATCTGGTGATGTCCATGTGTAGAGTCGCTTCTGAGGCTATTGGAAGAGAGTGTTTACTGTGACCATATAATTATCGTGACAGAATTCTACAAATCTTTGACTTGCTTCATTTTGTCCTACAAGGTCCAACTTTCCCAATATTTCTGGTATCTTTTGGTTCCCTACTTTAGTATTCCAATCTCGTCTGATGAGAATAACATATTTTCTTGGTGTTATCTATGAGGTGAAAAAAAAAACTTGTAGAATTCAGCCTCTTCAGCATCCATGGTTGGAGCATAGACTTGGATCACTGTGATGTTAAAGGGCTTGCCTTGAATTTGAATTGAAATCATTCTGTCATTTCTTGGGATGTAACCAAGCACTGCTTTGGCCACCCTTTGATTGACTATGAGGGCTACTCCATTTCCTCTGTGGGATTCTTGACCACAGTAGAATATATGGTGATTGTCTGATATGAAATGTTTCATTCCACTTCATTTGAGTTCACTATGTTTAATCTTGTCAATTCATGTTTGACCACATCCAGTTTGTCTTGATTCATAGTTCTAAAGTTCCAGGTTCCTATGAGGAAGCAGCAGGGCATCCTCTCGACTTTGGCCTAACCACTGCCAGTTCCTTCTCCAGTGGATGGCAAATTGGCTGACTTCTCTGATATGACCTGCCAATCTTGGGCGACCCTACATGGTATAGCCATTAGCTTCATTGAAATATACATATACCTTCACCACAACAAAGTAGCAATGCTCTCTTATTCCCTGCCTACTATGCAAGCAATAAGGATGATTTGTATGCATACCCCCTAAAAAGTTATTGCACCACATACAGTGATGGATTGTGGGGTATTTTGAAGAAGTTGTAAAATGTGTAGGGGCACATTTCATGATCTTAGTTTTCTTTATTTGCTTTTATAAGTAATATTTGTTACTTTCATCTCAAAGAGTATGCCAGTGAATTGAGAATTTCAACAACATGGCTGTGTTGCAACATAAAATTATATAATTTTTTTATCAAAAAAAAATATTTGTTTTCAGGCTGTTTTAAATGCATCATTTAACATGTATGACTGTAATATCTCTTTAATGGCAGACAGATGAAACTGATTGTTTTTGCTGCTGTAGTGCAAATTAAGAAACCTTTTAATTAGTCTCTCAATAAATAATGGCATCAGCATTTATAATGCACATACAGCACACCACACACAGGATTATTTATCACTATATGTTTTAATTGCAGGAGTGCCATATGGATGATTTGAGGCAGCTTAAATATCCCTTAATATTATATGTTAACTGTAGCTTGAAGTACTGAAGACAGCAAATTCTTTATTAAATATATTTCCTTATCTGAGTGCACATAATGGTCAAGGGAATAGAAATATCAATACTAATATATAATGATTGTGTAATCATAAACTGTCAGTATGCGTTTGCAAAATTATGCCCTTATTACCTTCACATTTGTGCAGATTTACTTGTCTAGGGTTCTGTAATCGGTATTAATAGAGATTGGAGTATAGGAATCAATGCTTTCTAGACTTTCCAAGCTGAAGATTATGCCAAGACATATTTATATGGTTTTGAACAGTTTATTGAGTATGTACAAGTAATGTGTATATACACACACATAATTACATTGTTAGGCAAAGAGATGTATAGTTATTATTATATTTTATTTGCAGAGTGCCAGCAAATTCTATAGAGCTATTGGTACAATAAACACATGGATAAAAAAAATACTTTTGAAGGCAAGGGAACACATTTGTAAATATACAGTTATATAGGAGTTGATGAGAGCTTAAAATCTAGAATTTATGTTGTAATTTATTCATTCAGTCGCGCCTGACTCTCCTTGATCCTATGGACCACAGCACACCAGGTACATCCCTCACTCACTGTCCCTCTGAGCTCCATTAAGTTACATAGTTACATATTCATTGAGGTTGAAAAAAGACTTTTAGTCCATCAAGTTTAACCTTTTAAGATCTCCTCTGATCTGCAATATGCAGATAATTTGTTAATTCATCCAGAGGAAGGAACACAGAAAAAAAAAACAGTGAAATTTAGCCAATCGTCTCAAAGGAAAAAAAAAAAAAACTTCCTGATCACAGATCCCTGGATCTAAACGCCCTCTATAATAAACCAGGATAACCCTGGATGCCCTTTATAATAAAAAATATTTCCTGTCCCAGTTTTCTATCGAATTCACTGTCACCACCTCGTCTGGTGGAGAATTTCACAGATTAACAACCTTTACTGTGAACAACCCTGTTCTTTCTTTTTAGGTGGAATCTTTTTACTTCTAATCTCAAAGGATGTCCTCTTGTCAGTTGAAAACCTCTTGGCACAAAAAGCTCACTTGACAAAGCTTTATACTGACACTGGATGTATTAATCATATCTGCTCTAAATACATGATAATATTGTATTTGCCTTTGCAGCTGCTGCTTCACTTTGAGCACTGTTACCTAGGTGGTTGTCCACAAGTGCTCCCAAATCCCTTTCAATATCAGATACTTTGCTCCATTAAGATTATAAATTGCATGGCTATTTTTCTTCCTAGATGCATAACTTTACATTTACTCGTATTAAACCTCATCTGCCATTTAGATGCCCATTCCTCTAGTTTCACTTTGGAGGGAAAGTACATTATTATCTTATTTAAATACCTTGCACAACTTCGTGTCATCAGCAAAAATAGAGACACTACTTTCCAGTCCCACTTCTAAGCCATTAATAAACATGTTCAAAAGGAGAGGACCCAATACTGAACCCTGAGGAACTGCACTTACCACATTAGTCCAATCAGAGTATGTTCCATTTACCAAAACCTTTTGTTTCCTGTCTTTTAGCCAGCTCTCGATCCATGAGCAGATATTTACTGAAATTTCTGTAACCCTTAGTTTGTGCAATAGTCTTTCATGTGGCACTGTATCAAAAGCTTTTGCAAAATCCAAAAAGACTACATCCACTGGGTTACCTTGATCCAGGTTCCTACTAACCTCCTCAAAGAAACTAGAAAGTTCATGTTCATTGAGTGGATCCCAGGAAAATAAAATCTGTCACTGCCTCCACTTCTTCCCCATATGGTTGACAGGAACTGAGATTGCCATTTGCAATGATATTCATCTTTTTAATGTTGAGCAGCAGTCCAGCTCCTTCCCTCTCTTCTTTTACCCTCATCAATAGTTCCTATCATTCGTCCTAACTTTTAGCAATCAGAGTATCATACAGTAAGCGTATCTGAGGTTGTTGATATTTCTTCCAGCAATATTAATTCCGACTTTGGATTCATCCAGCCCGCCTTGATGATGTACTCTGAGTATAAATAGAATAAATATGGTGACAATATACAACCTTGTCTCACTCCTTTTCCGATCTTGAACCATTCTGTTATCAATTCTGACATTGCTTTCTTGGTTAACATACAGATTCTTCAGAAGGAAGATGAAATGGTTGATTTTGAATAGTTTAATTGGGATCTCTTCAACTCATACAGCCTTGTTTTCAGCAAGACATCTTAGGGCCAGTTCCACTGTGCTCAATAGTGAACAAACTATTGAGGTAATCACTGTTGTTAAGCTCCTTTGTGTATAAATCTTACGTGTATTCCTGCCACCTCTATCTAATCTTCTTCTGTCTTTTATCACACCCACTTTGGCATGAAAGGTGCCTTTGAGATCCCCAATTTTGAAGAGATTCCTTGATTTACCCATTCTTTTATCTTCTTTGATCTCTTTACTTCGTTCATTATAGAATGTCTCGTCTCTTCTTGCTATCCTCAGTTGGACAAATCTTTTCCTATTTCCACTAGCTTTTGCTATTCTTCTTTCCTGGGCTCCTTTCAAAGTCTCATCAGATAGCCAGTTTGCCTTCTTAGTTTTCTTTCTTTGTTGCGGTTTCCTGGATAATGTTGCAAACCTTGGTCCAAAGTTCTTCAGACATTCTATCTTCAATGTCTAGTTCGTTAGATCTAGTCTTTACGTCCACTGCATATTCACAAGGGATATTATTTTTTTATCTGCTTGGTCTGATGATTCAGTTTTGTTCTGAACTTTGCAATAAGAAGCTCACGTCTGAGCCGCAGTCAGACCCAGGTCTTGATCTTGCTGATTGTATAGAGCTCCTCCATCTTTGGCTGCAAAGGATATAGTCATTCTGATTTATATATTGTCCATCTGATAATGTCCATGTGTAGAGTAATCTCGGAGGCTGTTGGAAGAAGGTGTTGGTTATGAACAGAGAATTATCTTTACAGAATTCTACTAATCTCCGACGTGCTTCATTTTATACTCCAAGGCCAAACTTGCCAGTTATTCCAGGTGTCTTTTGGTTCCCTACTTTAGTATTCCAATATTTAGTATTTAGTATTCTATAATGATAATAAAAAAATTTGGGGGTTGTATCTATGATGTGTTGAATATCTTTGTAGAACTGGACAACTTTAGCTTCTTCTGCATCAATGGTTGGAGTGTACACTTGAATCACTGTGATGTTAAATGGCTTGCCTTAAATTCTAATTTAAATCATTCTGTCATTTATTGGATTGCAACCAAGCACTGCTTTTGTCACCCTTTGATTAACTATGAGGGCTACCCCAATTCTTCAGTGGGATTCTTGACCCCAATAGAAGATCTGGTGGTTGTCTGAAGTAAAATGACTTATTCTAGTCCATTTAAATTCGCTAACTCTGAGAATATCAATGTTTAACTTTGTCATTGCATTCTTGACCATGTCTAGTTTGCCTTGGTACATAGTTCTAACTGTGCTGAATTGTTCTTTGCAGTAGCCAACTTTACTTCCCCTTCAGACACATCCAAACTGGGTATTCTTTTGGCTTTGGCCCAACCAGGATACCTCTTTGGTGTAAATACTTAGAGACACTGTAGACGTTATGGGTTGTATTTTTTTATCTTTTACTACCTTCAGTTATTCTTTACCGGAACAACAGTTTTTGCAGCTTGTTTGGGATGCTTGCTGCCTTTTTCAATACTTGTAGTTGCCCTCTGCTCTTCCTCAGTAATGTGGTAGGCACCTTCTGACCTGAGAAGCTAATCTTCTGGTGCAATATCATTATGTCTCTGGTTGTGCCTGTCCATAAAGTTATCCTAACAACTTTGGGTTTCAGTTTTCTTCACCAGTCTGACCTCTCTGCCATGATGAGCGCATCTTGGGTGACCCTACATCGTATAGCTCACTGCTTCATTGAAGTAAACCAGCCCCTATGTTGCCATAGCACCATTTTTAATACTTTTTCACATTCATTACAGCATGTCAAGTGGCCAGAGAGTGCCACTTAAATTATTGAAAAATAATAACCGGGTTATGTAGTGTCAGGGCTGTTTCTAAAGTACCCCTGGTGAAAAAGGTAAAATGTGCCACTGGTGGTGAAATTTAATTTCCATTCTGCATTAAAGGTACTTAATATATAGTATATTTCTTGCACAGAAAATTGCCTTCTTATTCCCAGTCATATACAAAAACATATAGCCTCTAACGGCCACACAGATACCAGCTATGAAACCTATTTCTTGGGTTTGCTGTTTCTTGCTTTAAGAGGGGAATTAACTGACATTTCTGGGCTCAATACCTTTTTTGAGTTAAATCAAACTGATACGCTAAAGGATATTTCTCCCGTGAGCAAAAGTAAGCTAAAGCAGTGCTGCTCCCTGAATGGGTTATCATGCCTATAGAACAAATATACTTAGGTTTGTTTCGAAAAAATAAAAGTACATTTTGTGTTCCATGTACTTGTATGAATATTCGTGTAGCGCATGGTGAGTTTTCCACACTGTCATATTCTTTAGTCTCGATTTAGCTGATTGTCCAAAAGATATGGACACCTTATCCTTCTGTCTCGTAGTGCAACTCATGATACTAAAAATAACTCCTAATTTAGTTACAAGGAGGGCATAAATGCCACCATGGCCATTAGGTTGTGAGCTCCACTTTTACTCCCAGAGTTTATACCAGTAACCGCTACTTCACTCTTGAAGGGTCAAATGTTCAATCCATGTCTTAAAAAGTTGACCATAATCTGATTTTATAATCACAACACTAGGAGGTGGACCTCATAGTAAGATGACATCTCTGTTCTACATGCCTTTGATACTTTAATAGCCTCTGTAGGCTGTGAGCCTACTGAGATAGGCCAATCTAGGAGAAAATAACTGACTATTTAAATGGGCCAATACATTCAAATAAGTTAAATATCTCTAGAGACATGGAAGGACTGAGACCAGTGAGAAAGCCTTAGATTATATGATCTCCATATTTATTTTCTAAGAAGGGTTTTCTGTTTTAACAGATTAACGGTGGTATAAATTTGTCTTCCATCTTTTTAATCGAAAATATATCTGTCTATCTGTTTATTCATTTGTTGATAGTATTTCCATAGAATCATAGTTTTTCAGAGAAACAGGCAGGCCCATTGTACTTTCTCTCCTTTAAACTGGTTCTAATTTATTAGTATCTTTTCATAAATTTGGTCTCCAGAAATGGATCCATTAGTCAAGATAAGAAAAAACTCCTTTAGACGTATAGATATTTTATATAATTAATAATAGCATTATCTAAAATAAGCAATTATCACAAATATAATGAAAATAAATTGCAAAGTTTATCACAGGGACTAAACCTGGCATATCAACAAGAGAGAAACAGTAATTATAATAATAATTATAATATTGTATTTGCCTGTACATAACCATGTACAGATGTATATTTATACTTTTCAAATACATTTTTGGTAAATATAACACATAGATATTCTTTCAGCTAAAAATCCAAGCAAAACAATATTAGAGTCGTATCTCTTTCAATGCAATGGAAGCAGAATTTCCTATAAACAGTCGGTTTGGCTTCATAACAAATTGTTGCCCATGAATTTCTCATCAGTTGACTTTCTTTTATCTCCCTTATTTTGCCTGTGCTCTGTTACTGAATATGTTAGGATCTGAACTCGCATAAATGAGGAGTTATAAAATAAAGGAAGCTTTGTCTATTCCACATTATCATTGATATTCATTTTCACAACAGAATATCTCATTCCATCTTTTGGGGAAACACATGGTTTATTTTGGCAGTATTATCAAAATTGACAAAAAGAGAAAGGGCTAAAAAACAAAAAATGTTTTTCTCTAATACTTAGCTAAAGTTTGAAGTGGAACAAAACAAATTATTTTTTTCAGAGAAAATTTCTTAATAAACACTATTATTAACATAAAAAATATGTAATTGTAGTATTTCTTGTATATTTACTTCCTAAGCTTTGCAGATCACACTATGAAACCCAACTTATGTAAAACAAATGTAAAATAATTGGCTGTTCTTAGCTGCAGGTTCAGATAGAGTGCAATGATATCATTTTTATCTCTCTTAAACAAATAAAAAAAGAGGGCTCTGTGATACGAAGAAATTGCCATATACATGCAGTTTATAGAATTTATGGTGCAGCGGGAAATCTAGAACACCCGTCTAATCCTTCCACCCAAACCCACATTTGGATGAAGTCATAATAAATGTGAGATCAACTGACCACCCCTTGGTAATATGGCTCATGTGTGTAGGGGGAATTCCAAAAAACCTACCTACTAGGCCACAACATATCTACCCCCCCCCCCCATACATTACTATACTACACATAATACTCACATTCTTGTTTTACCACATAATCATCCAAGTATATATTATATTTATTTATCTTTATTTTAATTTCATAAATCATAGAAGGGTAGAGAAGGGGAGGAGGGAAGTGAGGAGGGAGGAGAGGAGGTGAGAGAGGGGAACACCGGAGGGAGAGTGCGAGCTGGACAGTGAGGAGAGCTAGAGGTATGGAGAGAGGGAGAACCAGGTCAAGGAGGTCAGGTGGAGGGGAGCAGCAGGGGGGGATGTACCCCCAGATGTAGGCACACAAGGAGTATGGCCAGAGGGTCAGAGGCCTGATCTAGGAAGGGAGGTAGTGGGGATGACGGACCGGTCCCAAGGAAGGGGAAAGGGAGGCCAGGAACCCCAGCACGGTTGGTAGGGCAAGAGGCTGTGGCAAAGTACAGGGCCCCCAATTATAACCTAGAGGAAATGGAAGTCCTCTGCAGGGAAATCTGTGCCCGCTATCGGATCTTACATGGTGGGAGAGATGTGAGGACTAGCCAGAAGACCTGGAGTCAAATTGCTTCAACTGTTGCAGCATTAGGGGTGGCAAATAGGGACATAAGGTCTGTGAAACACAGATATGACGACAGCCGGCTGAAGGTAAAGAGGAAGATGGCAGAGGAGGAAAGAGCTGAACGTGCAACTGGTGGTGGGCCACCAGCCAACATCACTTATTGTAGATGGGAGCAGAAGCTGAGGGAGTGTATTGAGCCAGCAGCAGTGGTGGACCTACAGGACGGGTGTGCCGGAGCCTTGCAGAGTGAGTTTCATATCATACCACACATATTAGTGTATGAAATTGTGTGTGAAGGCGGGGGGGGGGGGGACAAATACCCCAAAGATATCACGATGTTTGTATGTATTGTGATCGTTTGCTCCTCGGAAGTGATGACAAGCAAGTGGAGTGTGAGTTCTTGTCAGAAGTGAAGGAGTTAACACTTCTGAAGAACTCCTAATTGGAGCAACTCCCCTTTAAAAGACTGGAAAGCAGACATGGAAAGGAGGAGGAGGGGCTGACTAGGCCCTAGGCAGCTGTGCTGCTGAGAGGAACAAGCACAGAGTGGAAGGTGATCTGGTGTGGAAATACAGTGAAGTTGTGAACTACCCTGTAAAGGATCGCCAAGTGACTGTACTGGGAGAACGGGGACTACAGCAAGTCGTGTGAGCTGGAAGATTGACTTCAGACTCAGGAGGTGAAGTCACAAGGAAGCCACGTAAGTGAAGGGGATTAGTGAGGAATCCCAGGCAGAGTTTGCCTTAAAGGCCTAGGCACGGTTGTTGCTGAAGTATTATGCCCCAGGGAAGAAGTGAAGATAAAGAGTAGTTAATACAAGTGAGTTTGTGTTATGCAAGGGTCCCTGGGGTGAAGCATACGGGAGAGACGGGCGGGCCCTATGCTTCACCCGCAACCGTGTCCCAGAGAAGAGAGCTGTGTCCCAGAGAGGAGTGCTGTGTCCCAGAGAGGAGCGCTGTGTCCCAGAGAGGAGTGCTGTGTCCCAGAGAGGAGCGCTGAGTCCGAGAGAGGAGCGCTGTGTCCGAGAGAGGAGCAATGTGTCCGAGAGAGGAGCGCTGTGTCCGAGAGAGGAGCGCTGTGTCCGAGAGAGGAACGCTGTGTCCGAGAGTGGAGCGCTGTGTCCGAGAGAGGAACGCTGTGTCCGAGAGTGGAGCGCTGTGTCCGAGAGAGGAGCGCTGTGTCCGAGAGAGGAGCGCTGTGTCCGAGAGAGGAGCGCTGTGTCCGAGAGGAACGCTGTGTCCGAGAGAGGAGCGCTGTGTCCGAGAGAGGAGCGCTGTGTCCGAGAGAGGAGCGCTGTGTCCCAGAGAGGAGCGCTGTGTCCCAGAGAGGAGCGCTGTGTCCCCGAGAGGAGAACTGTGTCCCACAGAGCGAGGAGCTAGAGAGGAGAGCTGTGTCCCACAGAGCGGAGCTGTGAGCCAGAGTGGAGCGGGGTCCCAGAGGTTGCTGAAGAGGGCGACCTAATCTCGCTGGGACCCTCACCTGTAAAGAGACTGTTTATTTCCTGGCCACAAGGTGGCACTACCCCAGTTAAAGGACTGTTTTCAAGCTGACCACCAGGTGGCAGACTACCCAAGTTAAAGGACTGTCTACAACCTGGCCACAAGGTGGCATTCTCCCACCTCGCGGAGAAGTAATTGTTTTTTTTTAAGCCGAGCTAGGCTACCGCTGTTTTTCTTTCTTCAAATAAACCTATTTGCTGCACTTTCATGCTGGTATCAGCCCTTCATTCCAGAAACCACCGCTATATGCGGCCATCCTGATCACAGTATGTATAAATAAGCTTGTACTCTGGCTGATGTACACAATGAGCTGTATCCCCCTAGAATTATTCTGGCTCCTACACCCCTGCCCACACGCATAGATAAATGACATACAATAGCACTGTAAGCACTATGGTTATGACTGAAGATATATGTGGCCTCAATGACCATGTAAATCCTGGTAGCAAACATATCATTTTCATAATTTGTATCAATGAAATATCTGGCCAATACTTGCAGTTCAAACTGATTCTGAGCACAATTTGCTATTATATCAAGATTGATTTGACAATCAAAAGAGAGAACATGTCTGGGTGTGCGTAATGCGGCATATGTAGATACAGACTCTGTAGGACTGCATGTGCATGTCATATACTGCATGTGTATGTCCTAACCTGGACCATGTCTCAGCTGCATGTTAACAACCATTGATGGGAACTTGTCACAGATTGGTCAGTCTCACACACTGCACAGCAGATCCAGCAGAGCATGTGTCTGATGCACATGCAGATGGCACACCGCACCGGCATTACACATATTCATATGAGCCATGATCCACAATGCTCATTATGCAGTGTCAATCACAGGTGACAATAATGTGAAGTATATAGATACACATAGCTGTCAATTGTGTAGGGAAACCAAATCAAATATATTTTTTCTCCCATTTCAATACCCAGGAGGAAAAGGCCAACCACAGTGTAACAGGGGGAGGCTCCACTGGAGGTGGGAGTGGTTGAGGAAGAAGGCCAGGACATTCCAGAGGTCCCGGGACCATCCCACAAGCTGGCCAGTCGTGTTCACCGGCATATCAGTAGTGGAAGTCACTGCCTGGGCCCTCACAAGCATCATCCAGCCATGCCCAGCTGTTCCAGCCCCTTCCAATGGCCATGTCCTGGCCCAAGCCATCATTACAGCTGCCACCAGCTCCAAGAACATTGCGGCCATGGCAGCCCACAACCACTCACACACAATGGGTCCCCCAAAATGACCTCACACACAATGGGGTCCCCCAACATAGCCCAACACACCAGTCCTCCTGCCAATACCTCAGGCCCTCCTGTCAACACCTCCGGCCCTGCTGCCATCACCTCCGGCCGGCTGCCTGCATCTCTGGCCCTGATGCTGATACCTCCCGCCCTGCTACAGACGCCTCCGGCCCCAATGCCGACACCTCTGGCCCCAATGCCGACACCTCCAGCCAAAATGTCATCACCTTTGGCCCCAATGCCATCACCTTTGGCCCCAATGCTATCAACATCAGCCACAATGCCATCAACACCACCCCTGACATTGAGGGAAATCATGTTCCGCTTCACCAGGGAGGACATGGCCCGTAAGAAGAAACAAAATGAGAGGCTTTAGATGCTAAGAAGGCAGTGTAGGCTCACACACCCTCCTGGCAAGCACCCGATCGATCCATTCTGAGGTAAGGAGGCACAACCGAGGACTCATCTGATTAGCCGAACGCCAGCTCATACCTCTCTAGCCTTCGGTTGCACAGCTGCAACCCAAGACGTCAGCCTCCTCCTCTCAGACCTCACCACCATCTCAACCTAATCCCCAGTCACCCAACATAGTGGCACCCCTCACTCCTACACCACCAACACATAGAAGAGTGAGATGGGGCGCGGGCACGGAAGGTGGGGGCCCAGTGCTGCGGAAGAGGAGGTCATAGGACCATCAAGGAAGTCCTCCTCTTGATCACTCCTCACTGAATACTGATTGGTATAGATGTTGACATACTATTGGCTGGCTACAGAGAGTGTAGATATCTGGTTATGTTTAACATTTCAACAATTCATGTTCAATGTGGATTGACCTTCAGATGAGGTGTTTTAGTTAAATAGAATATTGTTATGATTTATGTCTTGTTTTTGTCTCTGTAGGTGTTAATAGCCAAATCTCACGACCATGAAGGCATGTTCTTTATCTTCGAGTAGTACAATCCCATCATGTGAGTGAAGACTCAACCCAGTTCCCAACAGTCATTCGATCAGTTTCATTCACCACTGCACATGGATCTGAAATTCAATATATGACTACATATCTCTTCACAAATAAACATGATTGGTGTGCATTTCAATTACAATGAAAAGTTTTCCGGCTTTAGAGTTGCACGGTCCCATTAGCATCTGCTAATCCAAAGCAGTAGTTATACATGAGTTTTTGTTGCATTTCATCCTGTTAACAATATGAAAGCAGATTAATGTATTTCATGTCATCCAAACAAAATGGATGATTTCCTTTGTTTGACATCAGGAACAATGCGCATGTGTTTATGGGTAATGTGAACAGTGTAATCTGTTCCATGTAAATAGTGATAGTACTTTTTGCTGAAAGATTATGTTTGCAGTGAAGAATGCCTTGCTGTATTACACATCCTCAACATATTCCCGGGAAGGCTGATTGAACAGGACAGAATCAATATGGTTATAATAGCTCGTAGATGACGTTCATTTTAATTGGTTTATTGTAGTGTCCAGAGCAAAAACAATGTACTATAATAACAGCTTATGATTGTTCTAACCTCCTCTTAATGTTTTCCAGATTCCTATCATCAATTTGGAAATCAGCAGTAATGTGTGAAAACACACTGTGTGTGGAATAGATTAGTATCACGTGATCCATGATTTCTAGTATCTGTTTAATATGGCAGATATAGACCTTATGGTTGCTGTATGCACATTAATGGTTATTTCTATGAAATGGAGTGTTATATGATGTTCCCATGTCACATCCGATTATGGTTACTGTGTTGTCCTGACCACATGTGACCCTAGTAGATAATATGCCTTATCCTTATGATGTTGTCTAACATTTAAACCTTTAGGTGTCCTTTGATTGCCCACAGCCTCTTGCCCTTCCGGTATCCGCCCACACCACACCCATGGTATTAATGCACAGTCTTGTCCATTTCTGATTGTGCTCTGTGTATGAACTAAAGCTTTGTTACACCATTCTAACCGTGAATTCTGGGGTTATGGGACATCCACATACATCACATTTGTGTCACATTCCTATTTATGTAAACTAATGAGCCTGGGTAACTATGCAATAGACCAACATATAGAACTAGCGACTTGCCCGTCAAAAATGACAGCAATAACATTTGAAGCCATGTCAATGTAAGGCTTTTGCTCCTCTGAGGGCCTTCAGATCTCATTGCAAGCTTCTCCCCTCTTGTACTTCAAGTTTCCTGCTTTGCAACGATCACCTTCGGCGCTCATCGCAAAGACAGATATAAGTACAGTGTAAAATATAAAAAAAAATCAGTACAGTGAAATTAATATGAATTAATAAATGTATATACTTTAACTATTTAGATTTAATATGCAGCTATCAATATCCTGAAAAGCTAACAATCTCTTTGGATTTTCCTGCATCTGAAAATGTACAGTTGCACTGCTGATCACCTGAGGAGAAAGTGTCAGCAATGTGCCAAGTGTGCAGTGTAAATAGGCTGCGTGCACGAGACCAAACCGTTTGTTTAGGCGGGTAAAGCGTGATTTTAGAATCGTAATGTTATTATTTGCAAGTTAGTGTTGTAAAATGGCGGCTTTTTTCCATGTATTACTTAGCTCACAAGCATTTTCCATCCGTTGTAATGGTATATTTTGTATCTCCTATGTTCCTGGCTAACTCGTACGTGCCTGGCAGTGATTTGCGCGCCTCCATCTCCTTTAGCCTTGTTTTCATTTTTTTTTGTCTGCAATTGTGTTTCTTGCTTAGCCGATTTTCGAGTGCCGAAACTCTGCAATTTCAACTTAAATTTGAGTGCAACCTCACTCCCAGGTGTCCTGGCATTCCCCCTGTGCTGTGTGTATGTGTGTTTTTATTGTATTTTTTATTGTTTTTCGTGTTTTTTTTATTCTGTGGTCTGGCCGTAAAATGTTTGCGAGGTCGTTCCCCCCAAGATTCCGAGGTCAGATTTTTTTTCTAAGTCCTGCGTTCTTCCTGCGTGTTTCAATGCCTCAACTGTTCGCCTAAGTGCTCTGAGCTCGGAAGGATTCTATGACTCAATAGCTCGCTTTGCGAGGCATGCAAGCGTGATGACAACTCACAGTTTGACAATTATAATATGTGATAATAATAATAATAATAATAGCATTAGATATCAAATTATAATATATATCATATATAATCAACATAAAGGGTTAATACACATGCAAATGTCCAATTATTGTGATATTGTGGAGTATCAACATTCCCCTGAGGGCCTGTTGCCAATGTGACAGGTGATACTGGAGTGGGTTGCCAGTTCCTCCTCTAGTGGGCTGTGATTTGTCTGACCTCTCTGCTATCACCTGCCCACCTAAAGTAGCCCTACATGGTATAGCTCACAGCTTTATTCAGGTACACAAGCCCCTTCACCACCACCACTTAGCAATCCAGAAGGGGACCAGGGGAAAATACACCTCAGTAATGTAAACTGATAAATAGCAAAACATAATGAGGGGTCACCAAATGGGAATGGGTATACATCTTGGCACATGGCCACCAACTATGGTGTGGGACTTTCCAGGATGTGAGTAGCGGAGATTTCCCCTGATGGAGGTGAGTTGGCTGTTGATCCCTGTGCCTCTGCACAGCCTCCATGGGTTTTTTTTGTGGCCCTTCCTGATGTGTTAGAGTAGATAAGTGTGGTGTATGTTCCCCTGGTTCCCTTGTGGATTGCTAAGTGGTGGTTGTGAAGGGGCTTGAAGTAAGCTTTGAGCTATACCATGTAGGGCCAGTGTAGGTGGGCAGGTGATAGAGGAGAGGTCAGACAAATCCCAGTCCACTAGAGGAGGAACTGGCAACCCCCTCCAGTATCTTTGGCATGGAAACATTGATGAACAGTACAGACAGAGACCTAGCTGCAGTCCATAGGGTCACAGAGAGTCTGACATGAATCAAGGACTGAAAAACAAATAATAAAATGTTCCCCTGGTACTTGATCTATGTGATGTGGCTGTGTAATTTGGCCACTATTTGTTTTCCCAATGTAGATGTGATGAGCGAGATGTATGTGCAATCACATATATAGTTGTGAGCATGCGGGTTGTTGCTAACGCTGCGGCCCTCGCGAAGCGAGGGCCGCAGTTGCTGGCAACGCTCCCCAGTGGCCCACATCACCCAAGGCGCCTTCATGGCACCCCCTGCCCCACTGATGCTCCCCAGCGGCCCACATCACCCCAGGCTGCAGGGAAGCTCAGACACCCAGCCAGCACTGACAGGACCCTGCCACTGATGCTCCCCAGCAGCCCACATCACCCCAGGCGCCTGCACGGGAAGCTCAGACACCCAGCCAGCACTTCCAGGTATCAGTGCTGCAGGATGCAGCTCCAGGGAGGCAGGACAGTTGGGGGTACAAGGAGGAGCCTCCGATCCCGGCCTGTGCTGTCTGGCCTGCAGCTGGGTTCTTCTGCAGCTACTTCCTTGCGCTGGGCTCCGAGGACAGGCCGCAGGGGGCGGGGATCTGATACATGAGCCACAGGCCTAAGGCTGCAGAGGGGGGAGAGGATCGCGAGGCCCGCAATAAACTTACCCCCGTTGGGTGTACAAGGAGGAGCCTTTCCTGGAGAGGGAGCCGCGGGGCTCAGATCTGGGCCTGTGCTGGTTGGCCTGCGGCTGGCTTCTTCCCCAGGGCTCCCTCCTCGGCAGCTCCACGCAGCTGCTTCACATCTCTGCCTCAACAAGCAGACAGGACAGAGATGAGGATTGAGCCCACCGCTGCTCCCCACACAGACAGCCATCTGCAGAGATCCAGTGGGAGAAGAACCCAGGAGGTAATGAAGTGGGGGTCACAAGCAGGGAGAAGGGAGACAGGATGGGGGAAGGGAGCCAGGAGAGGTAGGTGAGACACAGGGAAGGGAGAAGGGGGCAAAGAGACACAGAGGAGGGAGGGGGGTACAGGGGAGGGAGTGGGGAAAGAGACACAGGGGAGGTAGAGGGGGAAGAGACAGTGGAGGGCGATGGGGAGAATGGGAGACAGGGGAGGGAGAGTGGAGGCAAAGAGAGACAGGGGAGGGATAGTAGGGGCAAATAGAGACAGGGGAGGGATAGATTGGGCAAAGAGAGACAGGGGAGGGATAGATTGGGCAAAGAGAGACAGGGGATGGATATAGGGGGCAAAGAGAGACAGGGGAGGGATAGAGGGGGCAAAGAGAGACAGGGGAGGGAAAGAGGGGGCAAAGAGAGACAGGGGAGGGAGAGAGGGGGCAAAGAGAGACAGGGGAGGGAGAGAGGGGACAAAGAGAGACAGGGGAGGGAGAGAGGGGGCAAAGAGAGACAGGGGAGGGAGAGAGGGGGCAAAGAGAGACAAGGGAGGGAGAGAGGGGGCAAAGAGAGACAAGGGAGGTAGAGAGGGGGTAAAGAGAGACAGGGGAGGGAGAGAGGGGGCAAAGAGAGACAAGGGAGGGGGAGAGGGGGCAAAGAGAGACAGGGGAGGGAGAGAGGGGACAAAGAGAGACAGGGGAGGGAGAGAGGGGGCAAAGAGAGACAGGGGATGGATATAGGGGGCAAAGAGAGACAGGGGAGGGATAGATTGGGAAAAGAGAGACAGGGGAGGGAGAGAGGGGACAAAGAGAGACAGGGGATGGATATAGGGGGCAAAGAGAGACAGGGGAGGGATAGAGGGGGCAAAGAGAGACAGGGGAGGGAAATAGGGGGCAAAGAGAGACAGGGGAGGGAGAGAGGGGGCAAAGAGAGACAGGGGAGGGAGAGAGGGGGCAAAGAGAGACAGGGGAGGGAAAGAGGGGGCAAAGAGAGACAGGGGAGGGAGAGAGGGGACAAAAAAAGACAGGGGATGGATATAGGGGGCAAAGAGAGACAGGGGAGGGATAGAGGGGGCAAAGAGAGACAGGGGAGGGAAAGAGGGGGCAAAGAGAGACAGGGGAGGGAGAGAGGGGGCAAAGAGAGACAGGGGAGGGAGAGAGGGGACAAAGAGAGACAGGGGAGGGAGAGAGGGGGCAAAGAGAGACAGGGGAGGGAGAGAGGGGGCAAAGAGAGACAAGGGAGGGAGAGAGGGGGCAAAGAGAGACAGGGGAGGGAGAGAGGGGGCAAAGAGAGACAAGGGAGGGAGAGAGGGGGCAAAGAGAGACAAGGGAGGGAGAGAGGGGGCAAAGAGAGACAGGGGAGGGAGAGAGGGGGCAAAGAGAGACAAGGGAGTGAGAGAGGGGGCAAAGAGAGACAAGGGAGGGAGAGAGGGGGCAAAGAGAGACAAGGGAGGGAGAGAGGGGGCAAAGAGAGACAGGGGAGGGAGAGAGGGGGCAAAGAGAGACAAGGGAGGGAGAGAGGGGGCAAAGAGAGACAAGGGAGGGAGAGAGGGGGCAAAGAGAGACAAGGGAGGGAGAGAGAGGGCAAAGAGAAACAGGAGGGGGGAGGGAAAGAGACATGGAAGGGAGAAATGTTTTGGAAAAAACTTGATCTTGCCGTCATTTTTTGACGGGCAAGTCGCTAGTCATATATATATTCCAGGGTCCACATTGGAGCCTCTGTGAGTGAGGAAGGGTTAATATGGCATTAGTTTCATGTTTTTGTGTTGCAATTTAATCAGGCAGTGTGTCTTTAATTGCTTTATGCATCTTGCAGCAAGGCTTTTCATGTTGGCTTATGCATGACCATTCCAACATATGATAAAATAACATAATTTTTAAAGGAATATTTAATCTGGTAGTGTGTTTTTAATTGCTTTCTGCATGTTGCAGCATGGCTTTTCATATTGACATATGCATGACCATTCCAACATATGCTAAAATATATTTAAAGGCCTATTTTTTTTATTAGGGGATTATTGTACAAGTAATTGTAATGCTTTCCATGCTTTTCCCTTATTTTAAAGTCCACTGGTGTGTTTATATTGTCTTTCACAGTGTTGAGAAATTGTCTGTAAACCCTTTACGGGTCCTATTTGGAGGCGGTAGTGTTTTTGCCTCCATTTGCGGGTTACGGGCTTGAATGAGAGGGCGTCTTTGGAAATTTGTTGCAATTTAATAGCGTGAGTGGACAGTTACGGGCTTGACAGAACAAAGGATTTGCGGCCGCAGAGTTCAAATTTTGACGCCCCATAGGGTTTTTTCACTCTTAACCTGCAGATCATTAACGGGTTGCTTTATGGGGCCAATTTAATAGCCGTAAGTCTTGCGGGCTACGTTATGGGCTACGGTTTTACATGTTGAGGGAATTCAATAGGGCTGCAAGTCATGGACACTCTAACATAGCGTCGCCTCAATAGTCAAAATAATATTCATGCATCTACTACTGCTTAGTTTTACCTAAATAAGGTTCTAGATTATTGGTAGCATTAAAGAGCCACTTGCTAATACAGTATGTCCATGTTAATCTTATGTATTGAAAAGTTACAATATGTATACAGCACTTATAGATCATGTCCGACTCTCTGTGACACTATGGACCACAGCATGCCAGATACATCTGTCGCCCTCAAGCTCTTGCTTGTTGTTACAGTTGCCTCATCTATATATCTCATCCCTTCTTCGTGCACCTTCAATGCATCTTCTCTAGAGAATCCTGTCTTCTCATGATATGGCCAAAATATTTTAGCTTTAGCCTCATGATCATACCTTGTAGTGAACAGTTTATCTTAATTTCCTATAGTATCGATTGATTGGATCTTATTGAAGTCCAAGGGACTGTAAGTGTTTTTCTCCAGCATCACAATTTAAAGGTGTCATTTCTGCGTCACTCTGCCTTCTTTATGGTCCAGTATGTTACTACTCGGAATACTATAGTTCTAAATATGCAGACCTTTGTTGATATTGTAATATCTTTACTATTTAATAGCTTATCCAGACTTGCCATAGCTTTCCTCCCCAAAAGCAACGGTCTTGCTTTCCCATCTATTTACCACACACTGAGATTGCTGTTTGCCATTATCTTAATCTTTTTAATTTTGAGTAGGCCAGCTTTTGCACGCTCTTCTTTCATCCTCATCAATAGGCCCTTTAGTTCCTCCTCACTTTCAGCCATAACAGTAGTATCATCCTCCAATCTGCTTTGAATTAGTTGAGCCTGGCCTTACGCATGATACATTCCGAGTATAAGTTGAATAGATAAGGTGACAATATACAACCTTGTTGTATTTCTTCCCGGTTGGTTGTTCCATCTTCGGTTACGGCTGTGACTTCTTTAAGCACATACAGATTTCTCCAGAGGGGGGTGATATGGTCTGGTACCCCCATTTCCTTAAGAGCTTGAAACATTTTGTTGTGATCCACACAGTCAAAGGCTTTAGAATAGTATATGAAAAAGAGGTAAATGTTTATTTCAAGCTCACTGGATTTTCTATTAACCAGCAGACATGGGCAATTTTGTGCCTCTGTGAAACCCGGCTTGCACATCTGATAGTTCTCGGTCCATATATTGTTAGAGCCAAGCTTGCAGAATCTTAAGCATGTGAAATGAGTGCAATTGTTCGATAATTGGGGCACTGTTTGCCACTGCCATTTATTTGGGGAAAAAGATGTAGACTGACTTTTTCAGTCCAGTGGCCACTGTTAAGTTTCCAAGTTTGTTGTCACTCCATCAATTCCTGCAACCTTGTTATCAGCAAAATTTCCAAGGTCCCATCTCACTTAATTCTCCAAGATGTCGGGCTCTGGCTCATTGGACAAATAATTGAGGTTATCAATACTGTTAATATATTTTCTGTATAGATCATTTGTATATTCCTGCCACCTCTTTTTTATCTGATCTGCTTCTGTTAAGTCTCTACCATTTTTGTCCTTTATCACTCCACTTTGGCACGAAAGGTTCCTTTAAAATTACCAATTTTCTTGAAAGGATCTCTTGACCTTCCCATTCTATTATCTTTTTCTGTCTCCTTACATTGCTCATTATAGAATGTCTCATTGTCTCATATTGCTGTCCTCTGGAATCCTGCATTTAGTTGGACAAATCTTTTCCAATATCCATTAACTTTCACTTTCCTTATTTCCTGGGCAACTTTCAAAGAATCATCTTACAACCAGTTTGCCTTCTTAGTTTTCTCTCTTTGTTGCTGTTTTCTGGACAATGTCCCAAACTTATGTCCAAAGTTCTTCAGGCATTCTGTCTACCATGTTGAATCTCTTAAATCTTTTATTTACCTCCACTGCATATTCATAGTCGATATTATTAACTAGCGAATTGCCCGTCAAAAAATGACGGCAATGAAATTGTAAGGAAGCTAATGCTGTTTGGTGTGTAATTATGAAATATATAATACATTAATAAATGAATATACTTTACCTATTTTGAAGCATTGTGTTGAAGAGCTGCAATCTGTTTTGATGTTGCTGCAGCATTAGTGGTGTGGAGCTGCTGTGTAAGCGTCCTGAATGTGTGCATTGTAATTGTGTGGTTGCGCGAGACCAAAACTTTAGCGTAGTTGTGTACTTCCGCATTGGCGTAAAATGGCGGGTAATGTGGGGTATGCGTGTTAACGGAATATCCGTAGTTCGTTTGTGGTGTTTTGCGAGTTTCTTGTGGTGTTTTTTGCGTGTTTAGAGGGCTGAAGCCTCGTTTTCGTTTTGTTCGGCAGCCATTTTTTCTCTCGCTTAGGTGATTTTCGGCATTTTAAACTCGTTTTTTTGGACTTAAATGGACGTGTAAATTTACTTTTCGAGGTGCCGGATTCCCCCCCCTTGCTGTAAGTAAGCTTTTTATGTGTTCGTTGTGTTTATTTCTTGTGTTTCTGGTGTTTACATGCGCAACGTTTTCGGACGATTTTGCGTGTTGGGAATGGCTCGTTTCACGGCCGTATTTTTTTGTAATGCGACCGTATATTTTTTGCGAGGGACACAGTTGGCTTTTACGTGTACGATGCATTTTTTTTTTCTAAGTCGTGCAAGGCGCCTTTGAGTTTTTTTTTTTGTTAAGTCTTGCGTGTGTAACCGCGTGGGAGGCGCCTTTGATGTTTTTTTTTGTTAAAAGTCTTGCATGCGTGTGTGTGTTGTTGACGTTGGACCTTCCACCACCGCAAATACGGCCCCTCGCTTCGCGAGGATCCGCATTTGCGGGGACGTTGTGATGCTCCACCACCGCAAATGCAGCCCCTCGCTTTGCGAGGACCCGCATTTGCGGGGAACTGCGTCCCTCGCTTCTCGAGGGACGCAGTTCTTGCGGGCTCGCTGCGCGAACCTGCAAGTGTGAGCAACGGCTCGCATGCTCACACCTATATATGTGATTTTGTAACTGCTTGGTTTAATGATTTTCCCTCTTTGCAAAAAGAAGCTCATGATCGGCACCATCAGCTCCTGGTCTTGTTTCTGCTGACTGTATAAGGTCCTCCATCTTTGGCTACAAAGTATATTGTCAATCCGATTTCTTTATTGTCCATCTGGTGATGTCCATGCATAGAATTGTTTATGAGGCTGCTGGAAGAGGGTGTTTACTATGACCAGACAATATCTTCACAAAATTCTACCAATCTCTTTTTTACTCCAAGGCCAATCGTGTCCATTATTTTAGCATTACAATCTCCTATAAAGAGAGTACCATCTTTTCTTTGTGTTATATCTACGAGGTGTAGAATATCCTAGTAGGATTGGCCAACTCCAGCTTCCTATGCTGAATTGTACATTGCAGTAGTGGACTTTCCTTTCTTTACAGCTGCGGACTGTTCTTTCCCATCCAGACACATCCACAGCTACTTGTACTAGCCCTCTGCTCTTGCCCAGTAATGTGGTAGACACCTTCTGACCTGAGAGGATCATCTTCTGGAGCCATATTGTTATGTCTCTAATTGTTATTGCTAATTCATTCTCCTGTAGACTGCAATTTGTCTGACCTCTCTGATATTACCTGACCATCTTGGGTGACCCTACTCTTGTATAGCTCACAGCTTAATTGTCAGCACAACAAAGCAGTGATCTAGAAGGGGACTTTAAAAGCTACTGGAACTTAAATACATATAGACAAGGCAAATATATATTTTTACGTTGCTACTGCCCAGTTACACAGACATGACACATAAGGAGTTGTCATATCTATACAATAAGACGCACAAATACCTAAAAAATGCTGTAGCGTAGACAAACTTAGATGTTATATATTTTTATTCCTTTTCACATATTCCAGGCTTTCCCTCCTCAGCTTGTTTTTTTTCCAACATTCATATCCATCCCTCCCTAACCAAACTCTATGGCTCCCTTTTTTTGCCTTCTCCTTCCTAACATATAAAACATGTCTGAGCAGAGCTCTCATTTATTATTAGGGGATTATGTGCACCCGTTAGAATGGATACTACAAATAATATTAACACATATGCAATGTTTATTGAGTCATTTTTGTAATAATTACTGGATACGTATGACTACCATCCTGACCAAATTCAGTGAAATGATACAAAAACAGCTGCTAGCCCAAACTAGATATATCAGATGTTATCAATTGCAGTATTGTATAAAGTGGAATCTAAACATTAGTCTGTATATGCTAGTACTTCTAGAACTATATATAAATTGGATGCATGGACCGTGTGGAAGGTTTCAGTGTGTAAAAACAGAACTATTAGGCACTTGTTACTAAAATGATGTTTAAATATGCAAGTAAATATAATTTTATATTAAAAATATTTAAAAAAGGAACTGTCCATGTGACTATAAACCAAGGGCTCCATTCAAATCGAGACTCGCAACTCAATCGCAGACAGCCAAATGTCTGCGGGTGTGTTGCGATGCTATTCAATTGCTCAAGACCGCAAGTTACAGGTCCGAAGCCAAAACTGTAAACCATGCACTGGTTACGGAGCATTTCAGGGCGGAAACATGATCAATTAAGCAAGCCCGTAACCTCCTATTTCAAATTAGCCAATAGAATCGCGAAACCTTAAAGAATTATGAAATTGAATGCCAATACTGTTCTAGTCCATATGGGAGGCCTGATATGTTTTAACCCATCGATACACAAGATCGGGTTAAACCCCGATATGACACATAAAAATTACTTTAATTTACTTGCGACTGTTGTGCAATTAATTCTAATGTTTTTCATCGCTTTCCCTGTTATTTTCAGTGCAGTAGTGATCTTTTATTTGCATTTACAGTGCTACAAATAGGGGTTTAGACCCTTTGCGGGGTCCTCTCTAGCACATGTAGGATTTTCTCCCTCATTTGCCATTTACGGTGCAAAGGCATTTGCGGGCTTGGGGAAATTGAGCATTTGAATAGCGATTTGCGATTGTAGCCTTGCAAAAGTGACAGATCAAAGGTTTCTGGAAGCTGTAAATTACGAGTTTAAAAATCGCCATTTTCTTAAGGCCATAACTTGGAAGTCGATCGGAGCCCACAATAAGACGCCAATTGAATAGTAAAATAGCATGCAACCTCACTTATAGGCTACCGGATCTCAAAATCGCTCAATTGAATGGGGCTCCAAGTGTTTTAGGTTGACAGAATGGGAAGTTTATATTGGCTCTATGTCTTTCATCTGCCATCAAATCTATGCCTATTCCCCATGGGCATATTTAGGTTTTATGCTGCCCTAGAAAATTCAGGCTTGTGCTTTCCCCATGCCCCACTTTACCCTTTCTAAATCTCAAATCATAAGTTTATGTGTGTTTATGTGTATATATGGTATGTCAGAAAGTGTCAAGTGCACAGCGAGGGACGCCTGCGAGCCTCACAAAGAGAGGCGAGCAGTTGGCGTTACCAACACCCGACGGGGGCTGCAATGAGCGTTGGTGCTCATCGCAAGACCCCCAGGGCTCCCATCACCCCCCCACCCCCCAGTACCTGGGCTGCAATGATCACCGTAGGTGCTCATCGCGACGCCCATTGCACCTCCTCCCTCCTTCCCCTCATGGTCCTCCCTCTTTCCCCTCATCCTCCTCCTCCCTTTCCCCTTCTCCAATTACCTCCCTCTCTCCTTACTATCATGAGATGAGCTCCTGTCTTCTGCCTGTGTCCGAACTGGTATATGCTAATGAGGTGACGTCACATGCGCATCATGTCATTAGCATGTGCCGTCGGTTCACAGGCAGAAGACGCTGAGGGGAAGGACCATCAGCAGGAGCTCATCGCATGATAGTAAGAAGATAGGGAGGTAATTGGAGAGGTGGAAAGGGAGGAGGAGGAGGAGGGGAAGGAGGGAGGAGGAGGGGAAAGAGGGAGGAGGAGGAGGAGGAGGGAAAAGAGGGAGGTAGATGGGAAAGAGGGAGGAGGATAAGGAGGATGATAAGGGGGAGGGAGAATGATAAGGGGGGAAAGATGGGGGTGGAAAAGATGGGAGGAAGAGACACAGTGGAAGACACACAGGGGAGGGAGAGAGGGGGAAGAGAGATATGGGAGGGAGAGGGCTGAACAGAGACACAGTGCAGGCAGGGGGGAGGAGACACAGGCGAGGGAGAAGGAAGGATGAGAGTCACAGGGGAATGGAGAGGGGGAAAAGAGACACATGGGAGGACATGGGAGGGAGAGGGGTGAAAAGAGACACAGGGAAGTGAGGTGGGTAAAAAGAGAGCGAGGGGGAAGAGACACGGGGGAGGGAGGGGGAAGAGAAACAGGGGGTGAAGGGGGATTGACACAGGGGAGGGAGAGAGGGGGAAGAGACACAGGGGAGGGGAAAATGAGACACAAGGGAGGGAGAAGAGGGGGGAAAGGAGACACTAGGGAGATGAGGGAGGAAAGGAGACTGTGGAGGGAGAGGAGAAGAAAAAGAAGACACAAGGGAGGGAGAGAAGGGGGAAATGGGACACAAGGGAGGAAGTAGACAGAGGGAGATACTCGCAATGAGCACTGAAGGTGCTCACATTGTATGGCAAACAGCATTGCCAGGCGTAACATTTTATTCCTGTAATTTTTGACAGGCAAGTAGCTAGTAAAAACATATTTTAATGTACCATAATGCATCTTCAGGCACCCTGCTGCCCCCTGAAAATGTGCTGCCATAGACCTGGGCCTCATGGGCCTAAGCATAAACACAGCCCTGAACATCAAAAGATGCTGATCCCAGTTGTGTGTGCAGTGTCCATGTTTTTATATATGCGTTTTTTCTGTGTTGCTAACAAATAAAATGGTTATTTTTAACAGAACCCTGCACTCTTATTTTTTTCGTGACTTGTTTTTTATTTCGTTTTTCACCTGTTGATTGATGTGAATCCAGCTGATTCTAAAGTGGAGAAAAAAGTGTGTGTATCTGCATTGTTTTCTTTAGTTATCATAAAGAGATATATTTTTTGTATTATGATAAAATGCCATAAGATGTCCATTAGGAAAGGAGTCTCTGACAGACCCCTACTGGCAATATCCATAAAAACAAAGATTTTATTTTTTATTTCCCTAGATTTGGTTCATGAAAGTTTCCCAGAACCTGTGGGACTCCATTTATCTTGGAATACTCAAGAAGCACAAAGACTCTGTATTTTGTCATTACTTCACTTTAGACTCAGATTTTAAAATCAGACATGTTTTCTAAATATCCTTGCCAAGAAACGATTTCTGAGAGGGATTCAAATTAATTTTATGGAAGCTAAGTAATGACACACTGTTTTAACTACAGGCTGTCACTGACAAAATGGAAAGGATTGCGAGTAATCACATTCTTGGCCAGTTTATTGCTTCCTGGAATGTGCTGTGTGTTTGTTACTTGTGCCATCCTGCTTATTTGGAGAAACATTTGAATTATTTATTAAGAGTTGTTTTTAAATCTAGAAATCCACTTGCAATTTTAACTTTAGGTTAAATGATAATAAAAATAATTTATTTATGATATTTTTCTAATTATTGTAGGAACCTGAAACATAATGGTTTATTTGGCATTACTAAATCCTTAGTCACGGATCATTTTATTGATATCACAGCAAGCATGAGAATTTTAACCTGTACGTAATTGCTGTAAATTAATGGTGTTTCAATACAATATTGGTTCTTTATCAACATGAGATAAAGCATGCCCAGAATATAAATAAGTATTCAAATTCACAAATCATATTACACTTAAAGGGCCACTGTATTATGAAAATATTGAATCTGAGCATAAATAGACACATTAGTAAAGTTAGTTTTAATTCGAACAAAATTAATATTGATGCAATAATAATAATAATAATAAATAATAATAATGTGCTGTTCACTGGAAGAATCCATGATACTTTCTTGAGTATGAAAGGGGCATTTACATTTACAGAGAATTTGGCTAATTTGACTGTTTTCAACATAAGATAAATACTTGGAGCCTCATTCAATTGAGGCATTTGGGAGATCTGAGCTCGCAAATGGAGCCTGTAACATTTTTTGCTATTCAATTGGCTTCCGTTTGCATGCTCTGATCGAGTTACGTGCTCCGAGTTGCGATTCATTGCGATCCGTTGCGATTTGTCAAATTGCAAGTTAAAGCCCTCCAAGCCTATGATCTTTCACGGCTGCAAGACTTCCGAATGCTAAAATCGCAAATCGCTATTCAATTGCTCCAATTCCCCCCTCGCTAACCACTCCGTCAAGCCAGCAAATGGCAAAAATCCCACCACAAGTTACTGGTACCAAGGGGGTCTCGCAAAGGGCTTAATGACATGTACGGAGCACGGTAAATGCATATATACACACACTACTGCACTTTTATTAAAAGGGAAAGCGATGTTAGGTCTTAGAATTAATAGCACACCATTCTCAAGCTCGCAAATCGGCCCCAAAAAATACTTGATTTCATGTTTAATTTCCGTGTTACATCAATCCTGGTAATCAATGTATTAATACATATAATCGAACTTGCATGTAATAGAAAATTATATTTACGGCTTTATCAAAATAGCACGATATTTGGAATGTGGGTCCGATCGTAACTCATAATTCAAGCCTGTATGACTTTGAAATACAACCTCCATATTTCATTGAAGTCCTAGGTTGGATTTCAAAGTAATACGGGCTTGAACCACGAGTCACAATTACATTGGCTGTTTCTTACCGCAAATTACGGCCTTGCATCAACGATTATGTTCAAGCCCGCAAATGCTACTTTTGATAGCATGGGATGTGTGTGCATCGGGCCGGGACTTGTGGCCCCGGCCAATTAAATAGCACATTAACTTGCGAGCTACGCGAGCCCGCAGCAGGACCGCAGATGTAAGTCCTACTACGATAGAGTTGCAAGCACCGAATTGAAAGAGGCTCCTAGTAAACACACACACACATAACAACCACATATTGAAATGTTAATGTGTTGCCTCTTGAAATAATATTAATTTATTTAGTAAATACTTAATTTAATTGAAGCAATTAAGTTATTAAATAATTTAGATTGTATGTAGTACCATTTAATGTAATTTGAAGTTGAGATAGAGGAGATAGACTTTAAAGACATAACACAATAATAATATGTCAGGGTCTTATTTAGTCTCAGGCTCTCCAAATGACCCCCTTGAGATATTCCACTATACTAGTAGGCCAGAGCAATTTCACTGCTGCAATAGTATATTGAAACTCTTCACAAAAGTGGTCTTTCTTCTAATTACATAATGAGCTGACTTACTGACAGCATCCTATTGACCCATATTCTGTAATAGATAATGAGGGGAATTTCTGAGTATTTTATTACAAAAGATGAGGTGAGAAGTCTATATTTCCCCATAGGAAATAATTAATAGTAATCCAAGTGATGACATGATATGCACTTGAGATGCTTAGTACATTTCTAACAAATGATTGCAAGTTCTCCTTGTGAGTCTATGAAGATGTGAATCACTAATATATCTGTATTCACTAATTTATCTCATTGACCAATCACTCCTTGCTCACTATAGTCTCCTCTCACTACTAAACCAGTGAAAACCCCAATTGTAATCACCAAAGAGAGAAACCTATAAATATTCTTGTGAAGCGCTTATTCCATTATGAAAGGAATACTGACATAACATGACAAGTGTCACATTTATAGCATGCTCTATTAAGAAACCTGACTTGATAATGGGACAAATGTTTTTTTAGAGATATTAAAATAAATAAATATAATAATGTATTTAAATTGTTATTTATTTATTTATATTTGTATATATGACCTATATCCAATGTGACACAATTGTTTTTGGATACAGAGACAATTATTGTTAACATATAAATAAAACATAATAATAATAATAATAATATGCTAGTATTGTATTTCTGATAAGTCACATGGGAGGTTTGACAACAGCCCCGATAAAGCCTGTAATAAAGTACTGTGGTACCTGCTTCCTCGAATGAGTATAGCCTAGTATTTTCCAAAGGAATCCCTTTCCTTGTCCAGGACAAGATGGACATGACACTCCTGGTCTTTGTTGTTCCCCGCCCTTGACTACCCCTGTGATACCAATGGTTTCCCCTGTTTGCACCATCTTAGATCTGGTGACCCTCTTTTCCAGTGAGTTAAACTCCTGGAGAACTCCTATTTGGAGAGCGGGTGGGCCAGGACCCCACCACTCCATTTAAGTAATACAAAGGACTGTTTTTCTGGGAATCGAGAAGCAGTTTTCAGGGCTAGTGAGGTAACTAAGCTGTGAGCTAGTCCGTTTAAGTAGATTTTTGTTTTGTGCTGCATTAAGCTATTTTCATTTATATTTTGTCTGCACAATAAAAAGTAAACCAGAGCCCAGAAGTCTCTGCAATTTTTCTATGGGAGTAGGGATTACCGAAGGGGATTAGCTCCCCCCTGGGGTTTTACAATATTAATGATGAACAGGCCCTTGCTGCCATCCTTGTCACACTGGTGTCAGAAGTGGGATTCCTTTTGTCTGTGATTAAGAAGACAACCCAGAGCGCAACATGGTGGACATGTTAAAAGCCTTGAAGCGGGCTGTAGCTGTTCAACAAGAGAGCAACAGAAAAGGGGCTATCCAGTGAGCTCAGACACAACTACCCTGGAGAAACGAATGGAAGATGCAGCAAGAGTTAGAGCCGATGAACTTCTCCTAAAATTGACTTTGGATGATGATGTGGAAATATACCTCACCATTTTTTAAAGGACGGGCCATAAGGGAGGCGTGGCACAAAAGGCACTGGGTTAGACTCCTTGCCCCGTATTTGACTGGTGAAGCTCAGAAAGCTTACCAACACATGGATGAAGAAAAGGCGATGAACTATGATGACCTGAAAGCGGAAATCCTTGGCTGAGTTGGAGTTAACCGGGGTGTCCGGGTACAGAGACAGCACCCCTGGGATTTTTTTTGACAAACAGGCTTATCGCTACCCAAGAGACAAACTTGTCTATCCAAGTTTAAAATACAGTTTCGTGTTAAGGGAAGGCAAACCAAACCTGACCTAGAAGGAAACCAGGAGAAAGAGACCAGGTGGATGGCTGAGAGAGTGGAAAAAGCCACCAATTTCAGTGCCACGAATGAGACGGCAGGGGCTGCAAGTGAGATGGCAGGGGCTGCAAGTGAGAAGGCAGGAGCTGCAAGTGAGACGGCAGAGAGTGTCACAGAGACTGCAGAGAGCACCACAGAGACTGCAGAGAACACCACAGAGACTGCAGAGAAAGCTAGTGATCCTGCAGGAGCCGCGAATGTGATGGCAGAGAAAACGAAAGTGACTGCTGAGATGGCGCACAAGACTAATGAGATAAATGCATCTAAAGACATGAGCCAAGGTCAAGGGAAAAATGACAAAGTGTTGTCGCTGACTGAGTGCAAAACCGGCCTCAGTAAGAAACATGCTGATCAGGTCATTGGCCTCCATAAGAAACCTAAACAGATACAGCTCCTGAGGTGGAAAGTACTAGAGAAAGAAAGAACTCTGACCCAGAGAAAAGAGAGATCAAATGGATGAATATAGCCAGTATTCTTACTAAGGAAGAGGCGGAAGAACCGTCCCAATTGGTTCATTGTAGATGACGCTATCAATGAGGATAACAGCGTGGTGTCGCCGTCTCAGGTCAAAACGGGTTAGCTTCAATTGTTCCGAGCAGACACGGTTCTTCTGAAAGGAAAAAAGAGACAAGAAACTCTATGTATTGTCTTTTTGGATGGCACCTGCACAGATGAGAAGGTCTGGAAGTACAGAGTTGTAGGAAACAACCTGAGAGTGCAGCTTGGAAATATTATCAGTATCCAGCTATGTCCTGATGTGAAGGATGGCAAAGTCCAGGGGCTACCCATAGAATACACCTTGGAAGAAATCACTGGCAATCGATTTGAGGAGTATCTGAAGCCTTGCTTTTTGAACGCCTACGGTCCAAACAAAACAGGGGACCTCTTCATCGTTCAGGATGAGATTCGTGCCATGGTGTTCCAGGCTGTAGTGACAGACCTTGTGAGTGGCTTTGTAGTAGAGTCCGTTAAATGTGAGGATAGAGAGAAGATGGATTTACAAGTGGAGGAATGTTTTGCATGGCAAAGAGTTCTTGAGTGGTGAGTGGCTCTACAGAATGCAGGGGTTACTGCACAATAGATGTCAGTGTGTCAACCTGGAACTACAGTGCCTTCTACGCCATGTGGTTGCCGTGTGCCGAGTTTTCTGGCCTCTCGGCATGTCGCTCAACACCATGTTGTTGAGCTGAGGGGGAGGGGTGTGACCATTTGCCACCTAGAGGATGGTTCCAAGTAAAGAGTGTAAAGAGTTCTTGACAGGAGTGACAGAGTTAAACTCCTGGAGAACTCCTAATTGGTCCAGCTGTAGCTTCACTTTAAAGCCTGGACAGCAGACATGGGAAGTGCTGTTAATTAGGCTCTGGCCAAACTGGTGTGAGCTGAGTATGGAAGCTGCAGCCAGAGGCTCCGAGGTCTTGCAAAAGACACAAGCAGCAAGGAGTCTGGAAAGTAAAGCTAGCAGAAGGAGCTGTCAGCTTTGTATGGAGTGCTGCACTGCTGTTTCCTGGATCTACAAGTGACAGGTCCTACTGGATAACAGAAAGCCTGAGAGAGACTGAAACACAGTAAGTTTTTGTTTGCCATTAGCTGCCAGAGTTGGACTACAGAGGTGGAAAGTGTTTTGGAGCCAGCAGAGTAACTATAGTCTCGCAGGAGGCAAGCTGCATGCAATAGGAGACCAAAAAGAGAGTCTGAGTTTATTATAGCCATTGAAATTAAAGTTTTTTTCAGAGAAGCTGCTGCAAAGTCTGGACCACACCAGAGTTTGGAGAAAAGCCTGGAGAGGGACTAAAGAAAGAAGGTACTATTCAGGCTTTGCATATGACCCAGGGAGAAGTCTGCAAAGTTAAGACTTTATAAACTCCACTATAGAGGGTCTCTGGAGGTTGGGGAACCTCGAGAGCAGGTGGGCCAGGATCCCACCCCTCCATGCGAGTAATACAAAGGACTGTTTTACCTGGGAACCTGGGAGAAGCGGTTTTCAGGGCTAATGAGGCAATTAAGCTGTTCGCTAGTCCATTTAAGTAGATTTTTGTTTTGTGCTGCATTAAGCTATTTTCATTTATATTTTATCTGCAATAAAAAGTAAACCAGAAATCTCTGCCATTTCTCTATGAGAGTAGGGATCGCCGAAGGCGATTAGGTCCCCCCCAGTGTCCAAAATATTATTGATGAACAGGCCCACGCCCACATCCTTGTCACAAATATATATATATATATATACAGTGCCTTGCAAAAGTGTTAACCCTCTTGGCATTTTTCGTGTTTTGTTGCCTCACAACCTGGAATTAACGTGGAATGTTTGAGGATTTGCATCATTTAATTTACAGAACATGCCCAAAACTTTGAATATGTTTTTGTTTTTTTATTGTGAAGCAAACAACAAATAGGATAAAATAACAGAAAATGTCAATGTCCATAACTATAACTATTCACCCCCTAAAGTCAATACTTTGTAGAGCCACCTTTTGTGGCAATCACAGCTCTAAGTCTTTTTGGATAAGTCTCTATGAGCTTGCCACATCTTACCACTGGGATTTTTGCCCATTCCTCCTTGCCAAACTGCTCCAGCTCCTTCAAGTTGTTTGCGCTTGTGAACAGTAATCTTTAAGTCTCACCAAAGATTTTCTATTGGATTGAGGTCTGGGCTTTGACTAGGCCATTCCAACACATTTACATGTTTCCCCTTAAACCACTCAAGTGTTGCTTTAGCAGTGTGTTTGGGGTCATTGTCCTGCTGGAAGGTGAACATCAGGCCTAGCCTCAAATCACGCAGAGTGGTACAGGTTTTGCTCAAGAATATCCCTGTATTTAGCACCATCCATCTTTCCCTCAACTCTAAGCATTTTCCCAGTCCTGGCTGCTGAAAAACATCCCCACAGCATGATGCTGCCACCACCATGTTTGGGGATGGTGTTCTTTGGGTGATGCGATGTGTTGGGTTTGCGCCAGACATAGCGTTTTCTTTGATGGCCGAAAAGTTCAATAAAAAAAATAAAAAATTAAATTATAATAATACTTTAAAAGTGCACTTTTCGGCCATCAGTCTCATCAGACAAAAGCACCTTCCTCCAAACATTTTTTTCGGAGTCTCCCACATGTCTTATCACAAACTCAAAACGCTACATTTTGTTTTTTGCTGAAAGTAATGGCTTTCTTCTGGTTACTCTGCCATAAAGCCCAACTCTATGGAGCGTACGGCTTATTGTTGTCCTATGTACAGATACTCCAGTCTCTGTTGTGGAACTCTGCAGCTCCTCCAGGGTTACCATAGGTCTCTGTGCTGCCTCTTTGACTAATGCCCTCCTTGCCCGGTCCGTGAATTTTGTTGAGGGGCTGTCTCTTGGCAGGTTTGCTGTTGTGCCATGTTCTTTCCATTTGGTTATGATAGATTTGATTGTGCTCCTGGGGATCATCAAAGATTTGGATATTTTTTATAACCTAATCCTGACTTGTACTTCTCAACAACATTGTCCCTTACTTGTTTGGAGACTTCCTTGTTCTTCATGGCAGTGTTTGGTTAGTGGTGCCTCTTGCTTAGGTGTTGCAGCCTCTGGGGCCTTTCAAAAAAGGTGTGTATATGTAATGACAGATCATGTGACACTTAGATTGCACATAGGTGGACATCATTTCACTAATTATGTGACTTCTGAAGGTAATTGGTTGCATGTATATATATTTATATATATATATATATATATATATATATATATATATATATATATATATATATATTTACACACATAAACAAACACCTATTATTTGAGATATAGCAAGGGGATAGGAAAAGATGTAAGAAGATTGTGGAGGCCCATCAAATGTGAATGGCCTAGAGCAGCATAAAATGTAAATACGCCCCTCAATTTAAGCCTACATGCCACTGAAGTACTGCACAGAGGAAGATGTTGATACATAATAAAATATAATGGTGCTGATACTACTACAGCAGATATGTGGTTTTCCTTTACTGTGCATTGCTTGGGTATAATGTATACAGTAACAATGAACTCTACTGACAAACAAGGTCATAAACTAGGAAAGTTAAATGTTCCAGCAATTTAATTTCATTGTCTAAAGAACAAGTTTGTGCATTTATCTCTCTTATAAACTAGACCATTTTATGTTATTGGGTTTGTAAAGCTTCCCATAAATGACAACTATAAATCTGCTGCTCTGGGTCTATACTTCACTGCCTTGGTACAGTAGGTTTTATTTCAGACGCTGTAAATTTGGCCATTATATTGGTGATTACACAGATAGATGGTCCATTCATAATCACGTATTAAACGTCTTTAATGCACTGCAAAGAAATGAGAGACATTAACCTGCAGCAGCACAAACCCCAAAACTGCTATTTTCTAAAGACACAAGATTAAGGAATCCAATGCAAAGTAAAAGGCCACTACCAAGCAAAAGTAAAAAAAATAATAATAATTATTAGTTGTATAATAAATTTTTTTGTTTTTGCTTTAAAAAATCAAACAGCCTACAAAGTATGGAGACTCTTTGTTTTGGAAGTTATAATAATGAGAGTGTTTTATCTAACTTGAACACGCTAGATTGGTCAGTGTAAGTCCTGGTGAAGAAATGTAAAAAAACAAGATGAATTAGCTCCCTTTCTAAATAAAAAGGCTCTTAAAGGGACTTAGAGAGTTTTTGGAATTCACTAGGAATTTTAATTTTTATTATTAACTTTTATTTGTAACACGCCAACATATTCCGTAGACTGTACAGGGGTTAAGAACAAGAAAAAAGACAATATTAGCAAACTGCAGAAGATGGAGGAATATGATATACCTGTATATCTATTTACTTTTGTGTACTGTATTTCATAAAGAAGTTTTTTTTGTGCATAATATCTTACACACAGTTCCCCTCTGCAGCTCATGAAGACAGTGTACTTCTAAGTACAGGGGTTGCACTGTCTCATAGTACATAATCAGTTGCAAGATTCTACAATATGCTACTTGAGAGAGGCCACTGACTTGAAACACTGCACTTCAAGGTATGTGTATTCATGAACTGCATGAGTTACAGAGGGCAGACCCAAACAGGTACAAATTGAATGATTTTCGGTAGAAACAAAGGCTTTTACGCACTGTTTAATAAAATAAAGTACATAAAAGTAAACAGATACATAGGTATATTATATTCCTAGTGAAATCCAGAAACCTTCCATGTCCCTTTAAACAGCTGCTAATGTTGCTAGTGGCGCTTTAAGGGTGAGTTGTATAAAATAGTATACAAAAATAGTATACTTCTCCAGACTTACCATAAAGCAGTTTGACCTTTCAAAGCAAAAACTTGGTGCTGGAGTGCATCACATGGTTGGGTGGGGTCTGAGTTTACAACTAAATCAGATCACAGGGATATATAGAGAAAGAGACTACATATCCCAGACTTCTTTATAACAAAGGAACCCCAGAGCATGATACAAATGTATCTGCTTTCTCCTAATTGGCCAAAACAAATGATGCTAATCTTAGCAGGGATTTCAGGGGAGTCAACAACAGTATCAGCTTGCACATTGAAAACCCCCCTCATCCTCAACCCCCGCTCTTCATTCGAAACCCCCCTCATCCTACCCCTCTAAATACCCCCCCTCTCCCTTTCCCCTCACTTACCTGCATCTGACGCTTCTGCCCTGTGCTCCTTCTGGTGTATTGACGTGGTGCGCATGTGACGTCACATCATTAGCATATACCGGGTGCCGGCACCCAGTATATGCTAATGATGTGATATCACATGCACGCCACGTCATTAGCATATACAGGGTGCCGGCACCCGGTATATGCTAATGACGTGACGCCGCATGCGCGCCACGCCAAGACGCCGGAAGGAGCACAGGGCAGGAGCAGAAGCGTCACATTTAGGTAAGTGAGGGGAAAGGGAGAGGGGGGGTATTTAGAGGGGTAGGAGGAGGGGGGGTTGAGGTTGAGGAGGGGGATTGAGGTTGAGGAGGGGGATTGAAGCTGAGGAGGGGGATGGAGGTTGAGGAGGGAGGTTGAGGAGGAAAGTTGAGGAGGGGGTTTGAGGAGGGAGGTTGAGGAGGGGGTTGAGGATGGGGGGTTGAGGTTGAGGAGGGAGATTGAGGAGGGGGATGAGGATGGGGGGTTGAGGTTGAGGAGGGATGTTGTGGATGGAGGTTGAGGAGGGAGGTTGAGGTTGGGGATGAGGAGGGAAGATGAGGAGGGGGGTTGAGGTTGAGGAGGAGGTTGAGGATGAGGAGGGAGGTTGGGGAGGAGGTTGAGGATGAGGAGGGAGGTTGAGGAGGGAGGTTGAGGAGGGGGTTAAGGATGGGGGGGTTGAGGATGAGGGGGTTGAGGAGGGAGGTTGAGGATGAGGAGGGAGATTGAGGATGAGGAGTGGGGTTGAGGAGGGAGGTTGAGAATGAGGAGGGGGGGAAGAGACACAGGGAAGGGAGAGGGGGGAAGAGACACAGGTAAGGGAGAGGGGAGAAGAGACACGGGAGAGAGAGGGTAACACAGAGGGCTTATACTCGAGTCACTCATTTTGTGGTAAAATAGGTGCCTCGGCTTATACTCGGGCCGGCTTATACTCGAGTATATACGTTATTATTATTATTATTATTATTAATTAAAAAACTTAGGTAAAAAACATATAAATCTTTTAACTAATGATAATAATATATTAGTTCTAGACTAGACAGAGATGACTGGTCAGATATCAGGGAGACTTCAGGTAAAACCTCAATTTGTGTCACCATAATGGTACATAGTTACAAAATGCTGTACCTCTGATATATAACTCCAATAATACTGTTTTAAATGGTTCAACTAGCAGGTGATTACTGCAAAAATATCTATGAACAGGCAGGTTGTTTCTTCCTCTATTAGTGGACATGCCCAAAGATTCCCTACATTAATTAAGTACAAGTGTAACACCTGACTGTCACAATATGGGTTGGATCCACAAATATGCAAAGCAAAACTTTCATTTGACCAATGCAGATAAGCAAAAAGTTCACTATGCAATAAACTAACAAGATTATTAGTATTGTAAGCCATGAATAAAAAAGCATTTTCATATCAATTTTTAATTTTAGCAGACTCTGCTAGTGTGTTGAACCTGCCAAGGCAGTCACTCCTCCTTTTCTATACATGAGAGTAGTGGCGGAGCTAGTGAATGGAGGGCCCCAGTGCAATTTTTTGACCCACCCCAGGCCCTCTCCAGTGCCATATATATGCAGTGTGTGTGTATATACAGTATCTAACAAAAGTAAGTACATCCCTCACATTTTTATAAATATTTTATTATAGCTTTTCATGTGACAACACTGAAGAAATGACACTCTGCTATAATGTAAAGTAGTAAGTGTACAGCCCGTGTACAGGTGAGTAATACAAAGACAAGTGTGTCTTGGCTACAGTCAAGCATGGTAGTAGGAGTGTCATGGGCTGCGCATTGCGTGGCGCAAGCCACGCATTGTGCATACGTGGCACATAAGAAGAGGGAAGAGACACAGAGGGAGAGGGGGGAAGAGACACAGAGGGAGAGGGGGGAAGAGACACAGAGAGAGACGGGGGAAAAGACACAGACGGAGAGGGGTGGAAAGAGACACAGAGGGAGAGGGGGAGAAAGAGTCACAGGGGAGGGGGAAAGAGACGCATGGGAGCGAGAGGGGGGAAAGAGACGCATGGGAGGGAGAGGGGGGAAAGAGATAGGGGAAAGAGACACGGGGAGAGGGGGAAAGAGACACAGGGAGAGAGGCAAAAGACACAGGGGAGGGAGAGGAGGGGGGAAGAGGCATAGGGGGAAAGAGACACAGGGGGAAGAGACACAAGGGGTGAAAGAGACACAAGGGAGGGAGAGGAGGGGGGAAGAGACATAGGGGGGAGATGGGGGAAAGAGACACAGGGGGAAGAGACACAAGCGGCGAAAGAGAAACGGGGAGAGGGGGTAAAAGAGACACAGGGGGAGAGGGGGGAAAAGAGACACAAGGGGAGAGAGACACAGGGCAGGTGGAAAGTGACATGGGAGGGAGAGGTGGGGAAGAGATACAGGGGAGGGAGAGGAGGGGGGAATGAGACACAGGGGATGGAAAGGAGGGGGGAAGAGACACGGGGGAGTGAGAGGAGGGGAAGAGACACAGGGGAGGGAAAGGAGGGAGGAAGATACATAGGGGAGGGAAATTGGGGAGAAGAGACATGAGGAAGGGGGGAACAGGCACAGGAGGAAGAGGAAAAGAGACACAGGGCAGGGGGGAACAGACACAGGGGAGGGAGAGGGGAAAGAGACACAGGGGAGGGGGAAAGAGACGCATGGGAGGGAGAGGGGGGAAAGAGACACAGGAGGGAAAGAGAAACAGGGGAGTGGGTTAGAGACACAGGAGGGAGAGGGAGGTAAAAACACAGGGGGAAGGAGATACAAGGGAGGGAGAGGAAGGGTAAAGGAGCACAAAGGGAGGGAGAGGAGGGGGAAATTAGACACAAGGGAGGAAGTAGACAGGGGGAGAGACTCACAATGAGATCCAAATGCGCTCATTGCGAGGACTGTGATGTGCACCAAAGGAGCTCATCGCGAGGACAGTAACGTAGACGGTGGGAGAGGTGGGAGGGAAGGCAAGCAATGAGCGCCAAAGGCGCTCTTCGCGAGGCCAGTAAAGTAGAGGGGGAGAGGCTCCCTTTGTGTGGCAAACAGCATTGCCAGGCTTCACTTTTTATTGCCGTTATTTTTAACAGGCAAGTCGCTAGTATATATATATATATATATATATATATATATATATATATATAAACTATGTTTTCTTGTAAAAAATGTTTTATTTTAACATGTTCCTTCTTCTATAGTGCAGTGGACCCCTGCAACACCCCACACCCAGCAGCACCTTTCAGCCCACAAACCCCCAGTAGACCCATTCTCTCCCCCAGCAGCACCATTTTGCCCCTCAATTTCCCCAGCAACAACATTCACCCCCCCCCCAGTAGCCCCATTCAGCCCCCAACGCACAGTAACAGGATTCGATGAGAGCAACACCATTCAGCCCCCAGCAGCACTATTTAGCACTCAATCCCCCCAACAGCACCTTTCAGCCCACAACCCCTCGTAGCATCATTCACTCCCCCCAGCAGCACCATTTAGCCCCACAATTCCACATGCAACAATTCCCTGCAATATGAAGTGCCGGCAGGGGAAGGATATCCAGCCTCTGACTAATGGGAACCAGCCCACGGAGCTCAGTGCGCAAAAACAAGGGGGGGGCGGGGCACAGCCCTGGGCCCCTCACAGAGCAAGGTCCTCTGTGCAACACACCAGTTGCACCGGTGATAGATCCGCCCATGCATGGTTGTTACAGAGCAGAGCAAGCAAGTATACGTGCAAGCCACCTCTACTGAGCCTCACAGACCCACAGGAGGAAGTTGCATCAATGGAGACAACCATAGCTCCACAGAAATATACATGTCCCTCTTAAATATCATGGATTCATCCAGTATCCAGCACTACAATTAGTTGTTTGTTTTTTTTCTAATTAAAAACTAGCTTTATTATGTTTGCTTATTTATTTCTTGCTTCATTTCTTAAAGTATTTAATGTAATAAAGATTAAGATTCCCCTTCACATCCTCCATAGGCTTCCCTCTTCCCACATTCACCAAAAACCCTACGCCCACCATCACCAATGAAATCGTGTACTATGAAAATAAAAAAATATAATTAGTATAAAGCTATATTTAGAACTAAAATGTGTAACCTATTGAGGAATAACATTTAGAAAATCCGATAATATGCTGTTCTTAAAAAAATTCAAATTGTCTACAATTCATGATGATTTTGGTATTTAAGATATTAAGAAAAAACAATGAATAATCCTTGTAAACCTATATTTTTAATGCACTTATGACATTTAGAAACTGCAGAAATTTCAAGATGATGAGATATGCTATAATCAGGACTAAATAAATAGCAAATTTAAAACAAAAGTTATTTTTCAAAAGGAAATATTTAAGAAAATGAAAACTCTCAGAATATTGTAACTAGCATTAAGTTTATAAATACTTCATTGATTGTTTGCTTGTAGGAATTCATCGTTTCCATTAATCGTTGGTGGTAAAGTGGTTTTAAAGTTCATTCTTTTTTCAAGAGCAAATATCTAAATAAATAAAACCTAAAACATCTCAGAACTAGTATTAAAACAATGTAATAATTATGTTTTCTTGTATGAAATGATAGTTTCCCTTTATTTTTCAGTGGGTGGCAAAGCAGTTTAAAGCTCCTTTGAGTTCAAGTTCAGGGTTATGGCAGCATTGGCGCTATTTTTTTCCAAAAACAACAAATATATTTTTTGGACTAGTTAAGAGAGATACATGTGTGTGTGGCAAACAGAGGATGTGTGTTCTCTCTCCAAGCAGCAGTTAAATGTGTAGGTAGAAATATGGTAATGTGCCAGCATACCAAGGGGCACTAGAACATCTCGTCTGGCTTAAACTAATTGGTCACACACAGAGCACTATGGATTATATGTTTAACTAGCAAGTGTGATAATCAGTTCAATATTGCAGGAAATATTTAATTTACTTTCCAAACAGGGAATGGTAATACAAACATATAAATATAAAAGTTTAGTTCATCAAAGTCAACGCTCCAGAGAGAAAAGACCATGGAAAGTATTTTTCCTTGTTATACGTATTTTCCCTTTCTGTATTAATTCTCTTTCTCTCTCTTTTCTATCTTTGCTTCCTTTTCTCTCTCCTCTCCCTTCTCTATCTCCTTTCCTCTCTCTTCTCGCTCTGTCCCTTTCTGCCTTTGCTCTCTCTCTTCTCCCTTCTTTCTCTTCATTTTGTCTTTGATCTCATTCTCGTTTCCACTCCCTTCCTCTCTACTCTCCCTTCTCTTTCTCTCCATTTCTGTCTTTGCTCTCTTTTTTCTGAATTTGTTCTCCTTCTCTCCTTTTCTCTTTTCTCTCTCTCTCCATTTGTTCTCCTTCTCTCCTTCCTTTTCTCTCTCCTCTCCCTTCTCTCTCCCCTTTCTGTCTTTGCTCTCCCTCTATTTTTCTTTCTCCTTTCTCTTCCTCCTTTCTGTCTTTGCGCTCCCTCTCTCTCTTCTTTTCTCTATCCTCTCCTTTCTCTTTCTCCTTTTCTGCCTTTGCCCCTTCTCCCTTTCCTTTCCTCTTGACTCTCCTTTCTGTCTTTGCTCTGCTTCTCACTCTCTCCTTTTCTCTCTCCTGTCCCTTCTCTCTCTCATTAACTGTCAACTCTCCTGTCTTTGCTCTCCTTCACTCTCTCATTTTCTCTCTCCTCTCTCTTCTTTCTGTCTTTGCTCTCCTTCTCTCTCTCCTTTTCTCTCTCCTCTCACTTCTCTCTCCTTTCTGTCTTTGCTCTCCTTCTCTCTCTCCTTTCCCCTCTCTTCTCCATTCTCCCCTCCCTTATCTCTCTTTCCTTTCCTCCACTCTCTTCTACACTCTCCTTTCCTTGCTTCCTTCCCTTATCTCTCTCCCTTTCTGTCTTTCCTCTCTTCCTTCTCTCCTTTCTGTCTTTGTTCTCCTTCTCTCTCTCCTTTCACCCTCTCCCTCTCTCTCTCCTTTCCTCACATTTCTCTCTCATTGTCTGTCTTTGCTCTCCTTTTTCTCTCCATTCCCTTTTTCACTCCGCCCCCCCCCCCCCCCCCGACTGACGTGTTGGGAGGCTATGAAGTGATGGGGCGGAGCTATGGAGCGTTACACATGGTAGGGTTTGACCATGACATTGTGGGAGCGCCTGAGCATAGCAGTGTTGTCATGGGTGAAAGACACTGTCTCATATATTAAAAGATTATTATTATTATATCCGCTTGATAATATCAGTCTTTCGATTGTTTTTTCATTCCTTACTAGTTGCACTTAGACTATAACTGTAAGTATTAGTTAAACTCACTATTATGTACTCTGGCAGTATTTGAGTGGTCTTTGCTTTGCTTTTTTTTCTTTTTTTTTTTTACTTCCTGATAGCATCCAGGGGTGCAGGAGCCAGAATAATTCTGGGAGGATACAGCTCATTGTATATACATACATACATAGAAAACTCTGGGGGGATTTGCCCCCCATCCCCCCAGTTCCTACACCCATGCTAGCATCCCTAACTGTTATAGATAGATTTGTATGAAGGTTGGATACTTTATACAGTACATTACGTCCTGTAAGTTTCAAGGAAGTTTTAACAAGTTTATTTTATTTGAATGAGAATTTACACTGTTTATCAAATGATCTTCTAAATCCACGTTTGAAAAAATAAACAGTCCTTGTCCCATTAAATGTGGTTGTTTAAGTCAACATTTTTATTTCTAAGGAGGGATGGCACGGCTTGTATTTCACAGATCAAAAAAAAAAAAACAGGAGAGACTTATTTTATTGCTTCTGAACATTCTTGACTTAATTTCTTTGGAGGTGTACTTTTTTTTTGCTGACTCTATGGAGGTGGCATTACAGTCACTTTATTGGTTTCAGTCGGTTGTTATTTAAGAAAAGAAACCGAGTGGGCAGGTCATTATCCCATCTTGGAGAGTTTTTCTCCATACTATAATGCTAAGTATTTTGATAAATGATGCATCATTTAATTCAAGCATAAGCAACACAAACATTTTTTTTTTCTTGGCTAATTTATTAAAAAATGTAACATTTTTAAAATTTCAACACAAAATATTGTCCGAGATGTTGATTTTGATGTTAAATCAGAAAACCCAGTCTTAGAAAGTTTCACACTACATTTTGCAAAGAATATTAATAATTGAGCAATGTTCGTGATTTTAGTGATAATCAACTAAATAAAAAGTTAAGGTAACCAGACCTAAAGAACAAACCTACAGATGAGCTCCTCTGACTCTTTTAGTTTAGTTTTTCTCACACTAAGGGTGTTAGGTGACCTCCAGACATGGACTATATGCTCACTGTGCCTTAGAGAGTACAGCTGCACCTCACTGACAAAGGCCAAGATAGGCCGAAACATACCAGACCTATAGAGCAAACCTACTTAGCACTGGAGGAGCTACCGCCGGTGCAGGTGGTGCAGTGCACAGAGGCCCTTCTCCCCCTGGGAGCCCCAGTGCGGCCTGTATTTCTCCTGCCCCCTCCCAGCTCAGCCTCTCTTGTTCCTCCCCAGCCTGGTTCCCTTATCCTTATCCATCTTCTGACTGGTGGCGGACATGACGTCATTCAGGATTCCCTCCACCGCTCAGAAGACGTGTCATCAAGGGAGGTAGCAGCATTGAGGAACCTGGCTAGGCTTGGGAGGAAAAAGAGAGGCTGAGCTGGGGGGGGGGGGGGGGCGTGATCAGGTAGTGTCAGGCAGGTGAGTGGGGAGGTCAGGTGATATCATGCTGGGAAAGGGGATCAGGTGGTACAGAGAGAGGGAGAATATATATATATATATATATATATATATATACTAGGAAATTGCCAGTCAAAAATTACGGCAATTACGGCAATACAATTTGAAGCCTGGCAATGCCGTTTGCCACACAATGCAATGTTCGAGCCCCGCGCTGAGCCTCTCCTCCCGCTCATTACAGGACTTGGCAACTTCTGTGCTTGGGAATCCCTTACCTGTGTCTTTCTCCTCTGTGTCTTTGCTGAATCTTTGCGTGGCGCGCTGACTGCCGTTGGTCCTGCATGCCTGTCGTTGTTCGTGTAAATGTTACTGTCTTCACCGTCGTGTATTTTCTAAGTCCCGTGTGCCTGGCGTTGTTTGTCTGTGTTAATGCCTTTTGCGTCATGTATTTCTAAGTTCTGCGTGCTTGGCTTTGCTGAGCTTTGTTTTCATCCTCTTTCAGAATTTTTAAGTTTTTTCGGCCGCCATTTTTTTTCCTGCTTCTCAAATTTTCCATCATTAAAAAAGACAAAATATGCCTCAAATGAACTTGCAACCTCACTCACAGGGGACAACAAATTTACACTGTTATACAGGCTGCACACTTACTACTTTACATTGTAGCAGAGTGTCATTTCTTCAGTGTTGTCACATGAAAAGATATAACATATTTACAAAAATGTGAGTGGTGTACTTACTTTTGTGAGATACCGTATATATGTATGTATAATGTATGTAATATATATATATATATATATATATATATATATATATATATATATTTATCTGTATATATATATTTATATAAATGTGTGTGTCAAGGGGGGTTAGGTGCATTTTTTTTTTTGCACTGGGGCCCTCCATACACTAGCTCTGCCACTGCTACTTAGGTATTGTTTGTTCTCAGATGAGCACCTCTGACAGCTCATTTGTCTTCGTGGTGAAGACAGTGAGTAGTGTATATAAAAAAGGTTGTTTACATTTTATTTTTGTTACATTATCTAATAAGAGTCTGTATTTGACATAATTTTATAGAGCTGTTTTTTTCTTACAGGATATTAGGAATTATAAATTCCAAAATTATTGACAGAACCTATGGCCCCAAAGTAGCCCTAGTGGAACTTTACTCTCTCGTTATAATACACAAGAATTTAACATTGGAGCCAAATCCAACAGGCTATGGAACCTCATAACCCCATGGGGTCCTCCAGTTACTGCCATGAGCCCTTTAGGAACAACACAAAACTTTATACAAAAAGAAATGTTGGCTAATGTTCTTGTTTAATTGCTGATCATAAAAAATAAAGTTTAGAAATTGTTACATTAGAGAAAAAAAACTGTCAGAGACTTTCCCAAATTTACATTTATGGTATAAATATTTTAATCTACAGATCTTTTACAAAATAAGAGATATTACATAAAGCAACAGCACAGGCGTCCATATTGGTCCGCAATGGACCCCAACCTCTCCATAGTCCCAAACACTAAAAAAATATAAAAATACACTACACCTGTAAGTTGGGGAAATATAAATTACCGTAATGGTCCGAATATAAGCCGCACCTTTTTTCTGATTTTTGAGCTTGCGAGTTACGGGTGCGGCTTATATTCGCGACTGTAAAAAAAAAAAACATTGCTGATTTGCAAACTTTGCTTGTTACGTGTGCGGCTTCTATTCGCAAACGCAAAATGACTGCCGATTTGCGTGATTGCGAGTTAAGGGTGCCGATTTTCGTGCTTTAGACTGCGGTATTGAATAGCGATTTACGTTTTTTGTGATTCTAACATCCTGTAAAGCCTGTAACCTGCAAAAAAGCTACAGTGCTAATTAGAAAGCCTGTTTCTTGCAATGGCTGATCACTTTGAGAGTCCTTTTCTCTCCAATCTTACGGGTGCGGCTTATATTTGAGTACTATCTTTTTTCTATTTTTTCCCCTTGAACTTTACGGTGCGGCTTATGTGCGACTTATATTCGGACCAATACTGTACCTATCATTTTGATGCCATTCAAAAACAATCATTGATGTCCAGATTCTACACTCTTCAGCCCTAAGCGGCACTTACATGTTGATTGAAGCGTTTGTCCTCTTCTTTCTTCATTGAAGCCCTTGTTCCTCATCTTTAGCCTGTGGAAATGTTTATCCCTAAGAAACCTGCCGCTCTATGTAAAACAGACACTTTACTTGGGGCAAACCTGGGGGAGACCACTGCTTATAGGGGGTAGCAGGTATTAAGGGGAGATCCTGGGGGATACCACTGCTTATAGGGGGTAGCAGGTATTAAGGGGGAGATCCTGGGGGATTGCAGCTCATTGGTGGGGAAGGGTATTAAGAGGAAATTTCAGGAGAATGACAGTATTGAGGAGGAAATATGTGGGATACTAGGCTAATAGGGGGTAGCGGGTCATAGGTCAAAGCGTATTTAAACCCTTTTCTGTCATTAGAAGGGTTTATATAGATAGATAGGGTTATGGGAGGATGTTAGTGCAGTGTGTTCATGATAGTGGGTACCATTGAGTATCGTTGCTATAGAGACTACTGAGAATCAGACTCGTGTGAGCTGGCTGCAAGCACATGTAAGAGCTAGAGAGCTGCGGGCAAACCTCTTTGGGTTGTGAGTCAGTGGCTTTTACAGGATTTTTTTTTGCAGGAGTCATAGAACAGCTCTGCAAATTTGCTGTCAGTCAGCCTTATGGGAGTTTTATGGGAACCTTGGAATGGAAGCCAAAGTGTGCCCCTGATTAGTGTGCTATCAGTAAAAGTGTGGTCACTTGGAAATGTATTAAAGGATCGCGAGTGCATACATGGACTTGATAGCCCAATATAACCTATGATCCAGCATCAACGCATTTCTCGATGTAACAGCAAGCCACAAGCAGATCATTGCTAGTTATCGTAAATGGAGTGTTTAATGGGTATCATGGGCGCATACCGCGAAAATCTCTGAATTTACTAAACACAAAACGTGCTATGAACTACCCATGATAGCAGTATATTTTATATTTAAATCAAATGATATTACTAATATTCAGGCATTAACATACAACATAAGCAGATAAATATAACAGGAACGTACATGGAAGTTCTTTCTAAAGTGTGTTCCTTGTGCTCTATCAGAATGTGTTCCCTGACAGTGTGCTCCATCACAACATATTGCAGTCAAACTGTGTTCATTGTCAATATGTGTCCACAGCCAGAGTGCTCCCTGTCAGAGTGTGTCCTCTGTCAGAATATGATCCCTGTCAGAGTGAACCCATCAACTGCCCGCTACGAGTGTCACCGCGTCTCATTGATTGCGTCCCTGAGGATGGAATGTTTCCTTTATGAAAGAGAAGGCCTCGGGGCTCTGTGGGGAGTGGGGACAACTGCCAAGGGACTTATTTTCCCAGCTCTCCCTCACACCGACCATCAAATTATTTTTTTCTGACATTTAGATGTATATTAAATTAGCAAAAATTATACTAAGACCTCTGTGGGAATTGTAGCCATTGCAATGGCCTGCATCTCTGAGCACATCAAATCCTTCCAGAAATTGAGGGGTTAACTCTTGTGTTTACATCAATGCCTGTCCTGAAGGAGAAGACATGCCAATAATATGCAGCACTAAATGATGTCTTCTAACTGGCTAAATTATATATACATATCTATGTATCTATCTATCTATGTATCTATGTATATATCTATCGCTCTCTATCTCTATCTATCTATCTATCTATCTATCTATCTATCTATCTATCTATCTCTCTCTCTTTCTCTATCTATCTATCTATCTATCTATCTATCTATGTATCTATCGCTCTCTATCTCTATCTATCTCTATCTATCTCTCCATCTATCTTTCTCTCTATCTCTCTATCTCTCTCTCTATCTCTCTATCTCTCTCTATCTCTCTCTCTATCTCTCTATCTATCTATCTCTCTATCTCTCTCTCTATATATCTCTATCTATCTATCTCTCTCTCTATCTATCTATCTATCTATCTCTCTATCTCTCTCTCTATATATCTCTATCTCTCTATCTCTCTCTCTATCTCTCTATCTCTCTCTCTATCTCTCTATCTATCTATCTCTCTATCTCTCTCTCTATATATCTCTATCTATCTATCTCTGTCTCTATCTATCTATCTATCTATCTATCTATCTATCTATCTATCTATCTCTCTCTCTCTATCTATCTCTCTCTATCTCTCTATATCTCTATCTATCTATCTATGTATCTATCTATCTCCCTCTCTCTCTCACTATCTATCTCTCTCTCTCTCTCTTTCTCTATCTATCTATCTATTTATCTATCTCTCTCTCTCTCTCTCTCTCTTTCTCTCTATCTATCTCTCTCTCTCTATATATATATATCTATCTATCTATCTATCTATCTATCTATCTCTCTCTATGTATATATATATCTATCTCTCTCTCTCTCTCTCTCTCTCTCTCTCTCTCTCTCTCTATCAATCTATCTATCAATCTATCTATTTATCTCTCTCTCTCTCTCTCTCTCTATATATATATATATATATATATATATATATATATATATATATACACATACATACAGGTGTCCCCGGGTTACAGACGATCCGTACTTAAGAACGGGCTTCCAGGGCTTTCTGTATGAGTTTGTTTTTATGTTCTGTTTGTTGAAACTAAAAGAGAGAGCACAATAGTCTCTGTAACTTCTTATTACAGTACAGGGGAAATATTATTATTACTACAGTATTACACTGTATTGTTATTATCAAATGCGCCATTATAGTATTATTATTCAGGAATCCCAGATACATACAGATAAGCCCTAAAATGTATATTTTCTTGTCTGTAAACCAGGGCACCTGTGTATGTATGTAATATTAATACAATTATATAGCACTGTGTAGTGAGAAATGATTGTGTAGTGTATAGAATGAGCTATTGTGATATATATATATATATATATATATATATATATATATATATATATATATATCACTAATATTGTGTGTAACGCTTGCAAAGTGTGTGTTGCGCATGAGCCCTGCGCATTGCAAGGCTCACAATCAGCGCAGAAGGGGAGAGGGAGGGAGAGAGGAAAGAAGGAGAGGGAGGGAGAGAGAAGGAGGGAAGGAGAGAAAGGGAAGGAGGGGGAGGGAGAGAGAGAGAGAGTGAGGAGGAGAGGGAGGGAGAAAAGGAGAGAGAGAGAGAAAGAAAGACAGAGAGTGAGAAGGAGAGGGAGGGGGAGAGAAGGAGGGAAGGAGAGAAAGGGAAGGAGGGGGAGGGAGAGAGAGAGAGTGAGGAGGAGAGGGAGAGAGAAAAGGAGAGAGAGAGAGAAAGAAAGAAAGAAAGACAGAGTGAGAAGGAGAGGGAGGGGGAGAGAGATAAGAAGGGATGAAGAGATAGAAGGAGGGAGGGAGAAGGAGTGAGTGAGCACAGAGAGAGGGAGAGGGCGCAGAGAGGGGCACAGGGTACACAGAGAGAGGGCGCACAAACAGACAGAAGACACTATTAGACAATATTATACTGTCATTTTCTGACGGGCAAGTGACTAGTATATATATATATATATATATATATATATATATATATATATAAATACAGGTATATAAAACATTAAGAAATGATTATGTAGTGTATAGAATAATCTGTTGTGAAGATGTCTGCACATACTGATATTAAGACTGTGGGGGGTTTTTTGCCTTTATTACATCAAATTGTATAGTTTTGAGCATGGGTGTAGGAGCTGAAATAATTCTGGGGAGGGGGTGCAGCTCACAGCATACAAACAGCTTCTCTATATATATATAGGAAATCTGGGGGTTTGTCCCCCAAATTCCTATGCCCATGCTATTGAGGAATAAATGGATAAAAAAAAAAAAAAAAGAAGAAGCAATAAAATGCTCAGCAGGGAGTATTAAATAGCTTCTAATCCAATGTATATGAGGGTTGTGAGCACACCCTTTCCATCCCAGACTGTGTATACATGGAATAGGCTCCTCTCTCTGGGAAGTACACAGGATGCAGTATTTTTTCCACTGAGTCATGAAACATACAGCTACATGCCATATGTGATCAGATGTCAGGGCTGTGAGCTGAGCACACTTTCTATAGGCTGCAGCCTTAGATTATTAATAGTTAAAGCAGAGAGAGAGAGAGAGGACACGTTCACCCTGGGGGAGTAGCCCAGCTAAGGAGCAGAAACATCATAGCACATTCCTGGGCTCACTGAGCTGCCAGCATCTGATTAGAGGCTCACAGTATTATCCACACACTGGGCTGAGACTGGCTGGGCTGAGACTGGATAGAGCCAGGCAGAGAAAGCACAGCAGGGGCAGAGAGGAGGACAGCTCACCCTGAATCCCACTGCACAATACTTGTGAGTAAACAACCTTATTTATTTACCAAACAAAAGACCACATCCATAAACTAAAGACACACACACATCTCTATCTATCCATCCATCTATTATTCTACCCATCTATCTGTCTATCCACCTATATGGGCTACAATAAGAGCATATGCACAATATACTGATTTTAAATATACATTTAATTATTCATCATCTCTACTGCAATTGTTGAGTCACAGGAAAACTGGGCAGATTATGATTTAAAACTGCTACTAATATATAATCCCTTCTGCATGCACACAAAGCCCTTGCTATATGATGTAAAAATAACAAGGGGCCAATGATGTATAATGTAAATTATGAATGCAATACTGTATGGCTCTGGGTCCATATCAATTACTGTCTTCAGTTCTTATTTATACTATGCAAAAAAATCCTGCTGCCTGGCTTTGTTTTTACTAATGGCAGCAATAAGGTCTTTGTTTAAACATAAGGCAATGGCTTGCAGTGTTAATCATAAGGGAGGTGAATTTTGCTAGGTAATACCACAAAAGCCTACATTCACATGAAGTAAAATATTTATACTGCAGCATGCATGTATCCAGGGGGGAGACTGCATAGTAAAAGCTGCTTAGTTTTCATCACTGAAAAGCCTTGTGTTTCACCCCCTAGTGGGATGCTTTTTATGCATTTTAGACTATTTTTCTGGTTTGTCAGGCTTAAAACAAGTGTGTAATAAAGCTTAAAACATGCAAAATAGATGGTTTCTATCATTGCTTGATTTTTTTAATATTTGTCTAACATTTAGCTTGGCATTGCAGTGTGATATATTATGCATGCCAATTTCCCCATGTTGTTTTCATTGTATTTAAATACATCCTGTAGGAATATTAAAGAGGAATCAAAATAAGAATAAATACTTGATGATGGTATGAAAAAACATAGAAGTTTAAAATTCTCTCCTTTGGTTACATTTTTGCATATTATTATTATTATTCGATTATAATAATTTTTATTATCAGTGGTTTTAGAAAAAGATATAATTGTTATAGTTTGTGATATGATTCTATAGAACTGTGTATGTATAAATTAAATAATATAACCGGTCTAGTATTTCTGTGTTTTAAAACTTTAGGATTAGTGCCAATTAAATAAACAACTGGGTTATATAAATGAACATACAATATCTGTATATGTTTGTGTATACAAGAAAAATAGATGGTTTGGAAAGTTGTTTTAATTAGACATTTCTCTTTTCATTATGTTTTAATGTATGAAATATTAATTCTGTGCACCAGGCATATTCTGTACTTGAGTTTGTGAATGGAATTTGCATGTGGGCCCATATTCACTAAACATTAGTACTCCATAAACACCTACCCATTTTTTTAAATTTATTTGAATCTTTTTTTTTTTTTTGGAACAGCTCATGAGCCAAAATGTATTATTGTCATGAAAAGGCTAAAAATATTTTATAGTACTGTATTGTAGAATTCTGAAGGTGAATTCATATTTATGTGGTGTTATTAGTCTGTATTATGAGTTATTTGGTCAAATACATTATATAAATGTTAATAAAATAAATATGAATTTATATAGCTCAAGGACCGTAAATGTTTTTATTATCTCATATATTCTCGTAAAATAAAATTATTGCCACTACTGTTTGGATTTCACAAAGAATATGTCCCTGATATGAATGTTTTCTTTATGAAGACACAATGTGAACGATTGTGTATGTAATTACATGTAGTTTGGAATCTTTAAGCATTATATATTTTATAGAGGTTTGCATTGTGATTATTCGTTGAAGGATGACGGCTGTCATAATAGAATATCAGTGTATCTGAGGATTTATAGTGTTATGGATAATAATACTAGACACACATTCTGGTTCACGAAGGAATAAAGTTTATGGAATGCACTGAAAAGGAGAGTAATGTATTGCCACCTCAATATGTATTTGAAATTAAGTCAATCATGTTAAATAACAAGTATTTGTCTTTCATGGGTGAATTGTTTTCGACTAACAATGTCCCCTTGCAAGCATTTTCCCTCTAAATATTTACTCTCTCAAATTTGTTTCCTTACTATTCCTTTCTGATCCCTCATCATCTCCATTTTAATAGCTCAGCCATCATTCTCATCATGTAACCCTCAACTCTGTCTGTCCTGTTCAACATGATCATCCTTCATTTACTCATGTTTCGTGCCCCTATGTTCTAACCATTTCTTCTAATGTCTCCATCTTAACCTTCAACACTCCACATCTCTTCATTTCTCAAGACTTATCCCTATTGATGAGACTGGAGAAATACAAACTCTTATCAAAGTACAACACTCACCATTTTGGAACTATGCTCAAGTGGGGGACCACTTGGAAAGGGAAGTGATAACTGCTGTTGCTCTGTCATTTGACTTACTAGAAATGTGTTGGAATACAAACCAATTTACCTGCTTAGACATTTTGCTAAGAGGTGCTTAGACACCTCTACCAAGCCTGTGTATTATATAAGCCATCATTGCCTGGCGGCTAAGTGGGCCAGTCTGTGAAACGTATACATATCAGCACTAGTTTCCAAAGCTTTTCAACAATTCATGGGAGTTTCTGAAGTAAATAATTACTGGATCAACACGTGAGTCCAGGACTGTGGGCTGATACGGTGAACCATATATACTCAAAGTTGATCTACTGAAGAACTCTAGGAGTTGTGACTTCTTAGTATATTTATCCCATTGGATAACAAAGCAATGTAGGTCTCCAACATGTCACTCTATAATACAGTTATGTACTAACTGTTCAGAAGTGTAAAATGTACTATAGTTACTATTATACTATAGTTAGTTTGTATTATTTGCTGTTATATTCTTCATAACTGGTAAGAGGGTGATTTTGACTTGAGTAGATTTGTCCGTTGTTCTCTGTATGGTGCTTTCCATTTGCTAGTGTATTTCTGACCTTGGTCATCTTTATCTTTTACCTGGCTCACTAAATTTCATCATACAACAGCAAAGAAGTGCATTTTGTCATAGAACCAACGTTTGTCAAGATCATTACTAGTTTCACTTTCCTGTATTTGCATTTATACCATGAGTTCTATACAGATCTATTTTGTGGAGCACACTAAAAAGGAACCTGGTCTGCCCATTCTCAGCTTTCGAAATCTAAATATGATCTTAGTATATATAAAGAAAATGTAGTCTCTAAATGCATGTATTAATGGTGATGTTTCCTTATTTGATTGAAGTTTCATCTTTCTCAGTGCTGTAAGGTATGGGTTATGTTGAAATGTGTCAATGAAGGGCACCTTGAACTGCTAATGTACTGTACTGTTTAGTGTTACTATTAGCCAAGGCAGTCAGTCGTATTGATCCCATGTTCACTCCAAATGCTCCTGGCTCTGGTTGCTGGTTTAAAGGACCACTGTACAAACAAAATATGTTTTATATTTGAAAACAGTAATAAAAAAAGTAATATATCTGGTTTTTAATGATAGAAAAATAACTTATAATGCCTCTGCTGGACCCTGGAGGGATCCATGTTACATTCGTGGAGGTTGTATGTGTGAGAGGGGTGTTTACACCTCTGGAGATCTATGGTTGCATTCTTTGCTGCAATGTCCTGCTTCTGCATGTTCCCTCCTCCCCCACCCCTATCTCCACTGATAGCCCATCATTTAGCTGTGAGGATGTGATGTAACAAACACAAAATGGTTTCCTGTACACAAAACATTTTTTAAAACATTGTATATGTCCATGACATATTTGACAAACAAGTGTCTTTTTTTCTTGAACTCCAGTGGTCCTTTAATTGCACATATATAACATTTCACAGTGGTTTTGTATGTATGCTAGTCCTGAGAAAGGTCCAATAGAGAGAATACAATGCTAATTTACACTATTGTTTTCAATTGCTGGTTTCATTTTTACTGTTGGGAAAATATGTTTATAGTCTAGGGTGAGCTATCTATGCCATTTGGAGGGTGTTACCTGGTATTTCAGGGCTGAACATTTTTTGGATGACATACTTAAATATACTTTAGTATATTTATCCTGTATATGGCACAGTTAAGCTAAAACAGACTCTCTGAGTGGGAGAAATGCATTGTAGCCAGTGTTTTATCATCCCAAAATTTTTAAAGAGCGTGATAAACTGATAAGATAGTCAGCATTGTTTGGGTGGCACTATTATGCTAATGAAAGGCTCGTAAATACTAATACTTTTTTGTGCTGATTAGTGTCGCCATGTATTATTTGTTTCTGGAGGGGAAGTTTACCCCAATGTTATTAGATAGATAACCTCCTCAACACTTATCCAACATACATTACCACACGTATGCATATGGAGCTACATGTTAGCATAATGGAGCTGCCCAAAAATGCTAAATATCTCCGGAACAATTAATTGTAAGGGAATAAATCTGATACAACATTCATGTTCCTTAAGGTAAAAAACCTTGTTGGCAATGTAATTTTAATAAAAACTGCATGAACAGCCAGTGTGTTGAGTACCATCATTGACTCATGTGCCATTATGCCTATCTTCATTATGGACAAATAACATATCTTGCTATAATATTGAGGCACTTTGGAAGATAGATAGGAGGGTACAGAAACATAGATAGAGTAAGGGAGAATTAAAAAAAAAACAGAACATGTAGAAATGAAAGAGAGAATATAGAGAACAATATATGGCAAATGTGGGTGAATAATGGGAAGATAATGTGGTGAAAAACCAAAGTAAAGGATTCAGCAGTACAATGTCAAGAGAGACACGGCAAATGTAAGTGATAGAGAAGAGATAAAGTCTGACACATACCTGAAATCCATGCCAGATAAGCAAAAATGATGTAGGTAAAATGAATGAGCACATTTTACCTGAGGCAGTACTAAATGTTAATTCATTATGCTTATGGATTGACTGTTATTGTATAGCCATTGGATCCGAATAAGTGGATTTAACTGAGTTTTGTAAAAAAAAAAAAAAAAAATTATATATGAAAAGCTTGCAAAGAAGATGTATATGGTTACCATTAAGATGATCCTTTATTTTTAAAGTATCAATATATGCTATTATATAGCAGAGGGTTATGTTATATGAATAAACAATAATAAGTCTAACATCTGATATTGTAAAAGAGTTAAAATTATAAGTATACAGAGATAGGTTTGCCTTTAAAGGGCATTCTAAGTCCAGTTTTAATGAATTGGATTTATAGGACGTCAGAGCCCATCCTGTAGTACAGTGATTTCCAACAATCTCCTCAAGGATCTCCATACAGGTCATTAATAATCAACGGGCAATGGAGCCTCTAACTGCCTCACCTGTATTCATACATTGTTAATCCTAAATCATCGTCTATGTGGGGGTCCTTGAGGAGGGAGAAGTAATCAATGTTTTAACATCTGGGACAAACTTCCAGTTACGTAGAGCTTGCAGATTGCAGACTCTAGTTCATTGGATGTGTACAGTTAGCCCATGAGAGCTCACTGGTGGTCCATAGATTGAGATAAAATAAGGTAGGGTAAAGAGTTGAGACACTTGGGTGACGAGTGGGTGTCAGTAGGGTATGAGGAATTGGGAGAGAACGAGGGATGAGGAAAGGTGTGACAGGTGAGGAGAAAAAGTCTCATGAGAACATGGTGAGAAGAATTGATGAGTTGGTAGAGCTAAAAGGATAGAGACAGGACAAATAGTGAGAAGAAAAAGTGGGATGAAAAGGGGTCGTAGCAGAGTGAGAATGATAGATTAGGGATTGTGGAAAATGAGGACTGGGGATAGATTAAGAATGTAACACAAAAGTACTACGACATATTTATATTGCCCCAAAATGTATAGCCTGTACAATACTTTGCTGGGAGCAGAGCAGAATGTGAGCGGATAAATCAAAACATAATCCTGTCAGTATACCCACCCACATTCACACATGTTATTTACTGTCCTTTGTATATTATTATTATTATTTTATTATTATTATTATTATTATCTTTTATTTGTATTGCGCCAACATATTCTGTAGCGCTGTACAGAGGATAAGAACAAAGGAAATACACGTTTAACAAATGCAGAAGTTGAAGGACCCTGTTTTGAGCTTAGAATCTTAGCAGAAAGTGCTTTATCCCAAAGCACCCTACAAGATTGGAAACTCGCATATTACAAAAAGGAGAAATCTTCAAACTACCAGAGCCTGTGATGATATAGAAAGTGGATGTGACACAGTCCAGAAAGGTTAAGTGGCAGCACAAAAATATCCTGAAATAAAATTCTAAATGATAGTACCTATTTGTAGCACCAAAGCACCTTGCTGTGGTTAAACACAACATTTTGGATCAGGATCCATCTGTGATACCTATGAAACATTGCAATTTTACAGAACATGGTGCTTTATTGATACAATAAATTGATCATTATGTATTTTTAATGTATTTTATTTGTAGCCTTTTTACATTTCTGGACTGGATTTAAGAGAAACATCTTCATATGTTAATGTGCACCATAAATGTGTCTACAGAAATGTCCTGTATCCAGAAACAAGCAATACTGACGCAGAAAGGCAAAAAGATGCTGCTGAAAGTTGGATGTTTTTGGACTATAAGTATGTATTTAAGTAGCTCAGACATATACAAACTATTCATGTTTGTGAAGTATGCAACAAGCTAACAAAATTAGCAGGTGTGTACTATGGACATGAAATATTTTTAGAGAAAAACAGAATGTTTTTGTTAAAACGTAGAAAGTTGCAATCCTACTGGTTTCATAATTTCCTGACAGCTTGAAACCTGAGGGATCTACTCTTTATCTATCAATGGAGATGGAATGGGGGAGGAGGGAAGAAGGAGAAAATTGTGACTTTATAAAATAATTTGACCTTTAAGAATTTGACACCTTCCTCCATCCCACACATACGCTCAGAAGAAAGTAGCTCCCGAAGAAATATATATTCCGCTCTCATACATATAACTTTCACCAAAGTATCATGGATGCCTTTAGGTCACAGAAGAGGCATCATCATTTATTATCCTCTTTATTACTTCATACATTATTGTGCTCTTAGTCACACATAGTTTCCAAACATATATTTTTACATTGTGTAAATGTCCTTCAAGTTAATTGCTTTAATCTGAAATGAAACTAGTAGAACTGGAGAGTGATATTACACAATGTCATTTATTTCACATACCATCTCACTCGAAAAAATGCTTTTTCTTCTAAACAAACATAAACATTATTTTGATTTTTAGACCAGTTGGCATCAAACTGAAATTGTTAGTTTTCATACATGATTTACATTACAGAAGTCTGCCAGTCATCCTTGTAAAAGACATAATTATACAGTTTCATACAATTTAAATTGCACAGACTCCGTCTTGTAGTTTAGGAGGGAGCCACATAATGATATTAAATCAGTGTTGTGTGCTCTTGGCAAATATTTGCAGACTTTGCTTTCGACTACTGAGAAATGTGGTTAAAATGGATAATGAAACAATCTGATTTATGCATTTGTCTGCAATAATAGTGCTTGTCCTTAGCTGAGTGGTTACACATCAATACATGTTAGAAAATATTCGGTGCGGCAGGGGATGATAAGGCCAAGAAATCAATGCAATGTAACCATGTAATGAACCAAGCCAGTGCTAAATATATTGCTTGTAAGAGCAGGTAGAATAATTGAAAACATTATGGAAAAAAATCCACATGGGCTTTTTGACATTCCATGGCTGGTTTACCGAGTTCTGCTCCATAACACACATTCGACACTGGAAGGCTCCCCACAGCCATATCCATGTCAATGAGACACCAAGGGCTACGTTTACTAAGTATAATTGCATACAAATCTTCATTTAGCCTCATTCACTTTAATTCATGTTGACATACCGTATATATCCTAAGCAACGCTGGAAAATGTTAAATGGAGTATCATATGTAGGTAATGCTAACCTCTGTATAAAATATGTTGATAATCTACAGTAAAGTGTTAAATTGTTTTTGTAAGCAATCCAGAGTAGGGGTATTAACTCATTTTTTATCATTATGATCAGTGTTTTAATTATTTTTTTATTTTTCAAGACTACTTAGATTATATTCTAGTAGCTATCAATAAGAGTGTCAGATAACAACTGTTGTAAAATGCAATCACTTTTTGTATCTAAAAACCCAATCGTTTTTGACTCACCATAAGCAAATGGTATAGTACCGTATATTATTATCATCGTTTATTTGTAACGCGACAACATATTCCATCGCACTATACATGGGTTACAATCAAGGCAAAAACAATATCAGTATTAACACGTTGCAAAGGACGGGGGCCCTGTCTTTGAGCTTAGAATCCAGTGTCCAAAGTGCTTCCCCAAAGCGCCATGCATGATAGAAAACTTGCAAACTTACAGTATTATTATTATTATCGTTTATTTGGACATATTCCGTAGCGCTGTACATAAGTTGAGTTACAGGCAATGACAAGTTGAAGATTCACACATTGCAATGAATGGAGGGCCCTGTCTTTGAGCTTGGAATCCGGTGTCCATAGCGCTTTCCCTAAAGCACCTTGCAGGATTGAAACTCGCAGACTGAGACAACCATTTTATGGACCATATGTACTCAAGAGTGAAGTGCTGTGATCCCATGGATTTGTCAAATGTTGCTCCATAAGATAAATAGAAATAATGAGATTTTCCAAGATATCTCCAAGGGTTTTCCAACATTTCACTGAAATAAAGTATTATGTTGGATAGGAAATACATGAGAGTTTTTGCTATTTTAAAGAGCACTAAAAGATGATTATACATTGTGCTAGCTAATTTTATCTACATTAAATAATTATTTGTAATCACTTTGATCAGTATTGTCTTCAAAATTCTACCTACACATTATTTAATTCGGAGAGTGGTATGAAAGGTGAAAGCTTTGCTCTTCTGTTCTTCTCTATTTAATTAGGAGCACATTATTCTTGGTTAGCATTGAGTAGAGGACCTAGTGTATGAATTGAAAGCTAGCACAGGGGTATTTTTGGCCATCAAAGCAACAATTTATTAATATTTTCAACTGTTTAACATGTTGTGCCATTAATTAGCATAATATGCCACTTAAAGAAAACAAATATATATATCACGCATTATTTTATAAAAAATAGTTTTTAAAACATGGGTTGTACAATATATAGTATTAACACTATTACAAAAAGAACTAAGTAATCTCAAGGAGTCTGTTCTTCATCATCCTTATTAGGATGATCAAGCTAGAGCAATTAATTGCAATAAGTGACCAACGCTTACAATAAAACATAGTTTATAATTAAAGTCAACATAACGTATGTTAGAGTAGCTAAGACGTCTAATATGACAACCACCCAACTATTTTTTTCATTATAGTGTGTTTTTCTTAGATAAACTAATTATACATTTTCTATCAGATTCTAGCTAGTGCTATTTATTTAGCACCTTCTAGAAATAAAAAAAACATACAAATGGATTTACGCGACAGATTGTTGAAATAAGTACTTTTTAAATTGCAAATCAAAATTGCTCCTGCTTTCTATTTAAACAGTTGCAATGCAATGTTTTTTTATAAAACGTCATTTTTGTTGAGCTTGGATAAAAAAATGTATTAGCTTTTCAAAAGCAGAGTAAAAGGAAAAGCCATCAATATTTAACTTAAGATAAATATACAGACGGAAAACTATGTTTAATACCATATATAAATATGAGTACTGCAGTTTTTACAATAAATTTCTTAGAAGCTCCTTCCTCTATTGGATTGTTTTCTTAGTGCAGTGTTTAAACCTTTCTCTGGGACCATAGAAGGCTAAGTCCAGTGTGTTATTTAATCATCTCAGCTGGAAGGATAAAATACCAAGAGGACTTCCTGTAGTTTGTGACTTCTTGGTACACAGGGTGGAAATAAGTGACTGCACCCAATTTATGCAATGCATGCATTAGGATTCTTATTAAATATTCTTTCCAATTTAATTCAAAGGGTTATATGAAGCAAAGTGAGGATAAGTGGGGTTAAAAGTGAAGTTAAATGTTCCCATACCTCCAGATATCGCAAGGAGCAAAGTATCAGACTAAACGGGACATGAAAGGTTTCTGGATTTCACTAGTAATATAACATACCAATGCATCTATGTTCTTATTAACCGCGTTAGCAGTAATCCTTAGCGTGGCTCAGGGTTATTCGTCAGTACCTAAAGCAGCAAGCTCAGGATCACACGCATCCGTCTTCCGGGTTCCCTTCCTTCAGAGCGTAGGTGACGCACCAAGGCGGAACAAGGCGTACTGCTTTAACACTCGAGGCACTGACACAACCAGACCGCCAGGGTGGTTAAGAAGTGCCTATCCTTTTTTCTGCCGAAAATCATTCAATATGTACCTGTGTGGGCCTGCTGCTCATTCAGCTCATAAATGCACAGGCTGTGTAGTGCAGTGTTTCAAATTAGCCTGTCAGTTACCTTTCACATGCAGCATGTTTCATGATGTTGACACTGATTTGTTCCTATGCAACCACTTTCTTCACAAGCTGAAGAGGGGAGAAACCAATTAGGTACTCTATGTAAGATTTTAGGCACAAAAACAGAGCATTTAAGTACTCCTTAATAAAATAAAGTACATAGAAGTAATAGGTGTATTATATTTGTAGTGAAATCCAGAAAACTTCCATGTCCCTTTAAATTGTTAGCCATGTGATCATCAGAATGTTTTTCCTTTGCTAATATTTATAGGTTTTTCATGTATGAGCCCAGTGTGTTCTCCGTGTATTTCCATGATGTTTCCATCAGCAGATAGGGCTTTGAGAGCACCTCAATGGGACTGAAGGCAGTGCGACTTAATATGAGGTATAAAGCAGTAAACAGTTTCCCAAGTTTAATGTGATGAATGTAGACACTAATGTTGTTCTATATTGCAATTTACCATTAGGATACACAATATGGTTGCCAACAGTACAGAATTTAATCTGAGCAATGTGACTGGACAATATGGCAAAACGTTATTTGGCTATAGACGCAACGGTATTTATCCTGAGCCATCTCCAGGGATGTCGTAATTGAGCCATATGTCTCTAATAGTTTTGATCCTACTTCAATGAAAGTATTATCTATTTAAAGTGTTTACTATCCTCCTGCACTTAACTTCCTTGACCTGTACTTTTACTCTGACTGTCTGAGTTAAATAGATGAAATATCCTGAAGGCATGATCATTCTTTAGAGGGCAGAGCACAGCTTTGCTGAGGTGAGGGAAATAATCAGATCTGAGCAAAAAGTGAGCCTTGGTAAATCTGGTATTTTTTAGTTGAGCTCAATCTCTCACAGCCCCTGAACTCTGTAAATACATATTTATTCAATGTAATTTGCTGTATGGTTAAAGGAACACAGCAGAATTTCAAAATATGTTATACAGGAGGTCCCTGGGTTACCGACAACCCAACTTACAGATGGCCCCTACTTAAAAGCATATCTACGTTTTCTGGATTATGAATGCCTCTTAGGAGGAGAATTAGTAGTGTATGCAAACTTTTTTTGCAGGAAAAAATACCAAAATAAACATTTACAAACTCACCCTGATGTTTGCTAAATATTTCCAGTTTGCAAGCTGAGGCTTTTGTCAGTTGACAACCCTGAAAATCCCTGCTAAGATTAGCATGAAATTCATCATTCGATTTCAGGAGAAAGCAGATACATTTGTATTATACTCTGGGTTTCCTGTGTTACAAAGCAGCCTGGGATATGTAGTCTCTTTCTCTCTATATCCTTGTGCTTTGATTCAGTGTAAGCTTAGACTTCACCCAACCATGTGATTCCATCCTGCAGAAAGTACTTCCTTTGAAATGTCAAACTCCATACCTAGCTGCATTTCCTCTGGCTATGTAAGCTTCCTGTGGGTGTGCAAAAGTGGAATTTACTTTCCTGCCTATAACTTTGTTAAAACTTTTCTATATAACACATATTTTTCTGATAATCATTTCCTGTTTCTTACCAAACATTAGAAACCCAGTAAACTTATATATACCTCTAAGAACGGGTTCCCAAGGCTTTTTTGTATGAGTTTGATTTTATGTTCTGATTGTTTCATTAAAAGAAAGAGCTGAATAGTTTCTGTAACTTATTATTACCGTACAGGGATATTATTATTATTATGCCACATATGAGCCATTATATTATTATCATAATTATTATTCATCAGGCATCAGAGTTACATACAAATACAACCTAAAGCTGTTCTCATGAATGGATCTCATCTGTAACCCTGGGACCACCTGTAATTTTAAACCATAGATAATGACTTTATCAATTGGATATTAATCTAACTAGGTTGGTTAGACTAATAACTCTCTGGTGCCTGCACACTTTCCGTCTTATCTATTTCATATAATTTTAAATTGAAAACAATACGGCAAATGTGGCTAATTAGCAATTACTGGTAATAATCACCCATGAGAATGAGATATCAGACTGTGCTTGGTGGGCAGATAATAAAGGCTTTTGCAAAATGCAAGTTTCAAGATAAAAACCCCAATTTTATAATAATCAATTGAAAAGTACTTGTTATTACCTGCAGTTTTAAATTATACCATATTTGGAACCTCTGCTGCGTCTCCTCAGTAGATTAAATTGTGAGAAACATAATTGTTAAGATTTTGGCCTAATTTGGTCCCTCTTGTATAGTATTATAGAACAAATTAACATAGGAATTGAACATCTCTCCCTAGTTAACAATCTCACAAATTAGCACATATAGCCCTAGGTGAACACTACTGTACAAATAATTCATCTGTTAAGCGGCTTTAGGTATTTACCTCTTAAAAATATGTTTTTTTAGATGGTTTGTAGTTCCACAAAAAAAGGTTTGCTGCAGGCTTTTAAAATTTCTACCTGCTTTAAAGGTTGACTATTCATAAATTTTAAAATAGATAATCTGCATTGTGGGACGAGGAGTAAACGCATGTAGTTAGTGTTTAATGGGCATTTTAATAAATCAGTTGTCTCATACTAGATGACAGCTGTGTCATTTAAATGTTAACCACAAGATAATTTGATCAGTTGAAATAATAAAATATATTAAAACCAGAAGCAGTGTCGTTACATTTTAAGGCCTTTTAACTACTATATTAAAATATATAGCTTTCTTTTATTTTGGCATCATACACATATGTGTCTGTCCTAAAGGACCACCGTAGACCTTGTTTGGTAAGTATGTAACTTTTTATGATTAAATAAATCAACTTTGTCTTTGTTATATCACTTACTGATGGTTAAAGAGTTTTTTTTTTAATCTATTGATGGAGAGAGGGTTAAGGGAAGAGAGAAAAGACAGAGGTTATTAGGCATTATTAGGTTCATGAACTTATTGAAATTGGCACCATGCTGATTCCCACTCACAGTACCTGAAATAGTCTGCTGGTATCTATAGATTCAAGTATACCTCTGCAGAAATGTGTTTGCCCCTCATACACACATACAACTTACACCAAAGTATCATTGATGCCTCCAGGCTGCAGCAAATTAATCAATTTATTTTTAACTAAAAGGTAGCATTCTTAAAAATTATCTTAGACACAAAGTTTTTCATGAATCTGGTTCTGAGTCAAGAATTCTACCAGACCTCCATCGACCCCACATTTATTATTTATCGACCCGGAAAACTCAAAATCCTTAACCAATCTTTAATGTAAACAGTCCTATCTTTTGAATCTCTTTATATTAAATGATGTGTCTGGATATTGGTAAAATTTATATCAGATACTGGACCTGCACACTGAGGTCATCATATGTGCTCCCCCGACCAAATGGATCAGGGTGGATAATGGTTGAAACAATGGCTTCCAATTTAAAACTGGTGCTTATTTAATTGAGTTATCCATTTTAGAAGTTAGTTAGACTGCTTCTGACATTCCTTATTTTTTTCAGAAAACATAATGAAATGCACTAATTAAATCATGTGTGCAGATGTGAAAAGAACTGTTACATTTCCAATATTAGCTCTAAGTTTCTTATATTGTTCCTTTTCGCCCAGTTGAAATGCATGTAGGTACATAGTCCTGTGTTAATGTCTTGGACTGTGAAATGATTTACAGTTCAGAACTGTATTTAAGTCCTATCCCAACCCCAGATAAAATACTGTAAAGAGGCTATATGAGACATACATATGCATAATAATGCTGGACAAGAAAATGGTATATTTCCCAAATTTGCGCTGTGTTACAAATATGGGAGTTATAATTCTATGAAAATATTGATTTAAAATTAATTTAAAATAGTATAGAAAATAAAGTAAGGACTAAACACATAACCTACAGTTCTAAAATTAATGCATTTACCTACTACAGCAAATCTCTGCAAGTTAAGTAATGATTAAAAAAATCAATAAAGCTAATTCTAATTCTAATTAATGTGATAGTCACAGCCTAAATCTAATTATCTATGCAGCTTCTTGTGGGTGGGCTTTAGTGGCTATACAAGCAATTACTAAAAATGACAATGTCAATGCTTGATAGAATGTAAACGACTATTCCACCTTCTGTCTAATGGTGCAGAGTGCGTATGGTGACTTCGTTGTCCCTTTAATTGACTATCCCACAGAACATTCCTCACAACTAGCTTTTCATTCTGTCTTGCCCCCCCTGCACCTTAAGTTATTTTCAACTCTTCTAAATTAATATCTTTCTTATAGTGAATTTTACTACTTTTGCTATGTACTTAAAGGGATGTTCCATCTGCGATTGGGTTTTATGTGAGTGAGTACAATTATTCATATGCTAGTTATGGAACTTATATTTTGATCTTTATTACTACACGTTTGAGAAATAAGGAAGTTGCCATTGACGAAGATGAAATAATATTACAGCTGGCATGACCAAGACAAATAATGTAATGGCTTCTCAAAAAAAACGGTTAAAGGCAAATTAAATATGTATAAACAAATTAAGTAGATTGTCTGATTTTCTCTTTGTAAAAACAGCTTTTGTTAAAATGAGTAAAGCTAATGGGCAACACTTTGCCACATAGAAATATGTTGCCTACAACTGCATTAATGGAACCCTGTCACCCCAACTACAAGATCACTGAAAAACAACTATACATTGCTGTAGAAATTATTTTTTGTGGGTTTCTCTATGCTACCTTGTAGCTCTGAGAATTGGTAATTATGGAGGTGGGGAGCTACCTGCATGATAAAATTAAGATACTTTGTTTTGCCAACACAAAAACAAACAAGCCAACAGTGTTTCTAATTAGCATATCAAAGCAGGTTAATAGTATTTGTGACTCATTTGCATAACGATATCACGCAAGCAATGCTGAATATCTTACGAGGTTTAAAAGAAAAGGGTTAGTAAGTTTTACATGCTCTATAAGAATAACTTTAGAAAAAAATAAGATTGATTTAGGGGGTGACAGTACATTTTAAACAATGCTGTCCTTATGGATATCATTCTGGCAATACGATTATGCCCTAAACACAGGGGCATGCTTTGTTAACATTATCATCTATAAACCATGATAAATGTTTATTAAGTTCTTTCTTTGGACCATGCAAACAATTCATGCATGAAAAAGGAGTCTAAAAGAGCCCAGGAGAGTAATTAGTTATATTTGTATTTGTGAAATCCTTTGTGCAGACTTGGTTACATTGTTAGCCTCATATAATATTTATTGGAAAATACTTACATGCATTAAAACAGCAAATACAAATCCACTTGCATATTATTAGAAGTTGATGATCTAATCTTTAATCTGTAACATATCACGCAGCAAACCTAATTTTGTTTCAGAAATTTCACATCATAAAGCAGTTTTTAAGGTAAAATTAATGAACTCTTTACCAATATAAAAAAGGCATTCCCTGTGTAGGATTTTAAATAAAATCTTTATAAAAAAACATATTTAGTAGTCGTTCTAGATAAAAGTTCTAGGGGTATAAAGGCCCTATACAATGTACATCTGCTAGTTGGCAGCTTAATTATTGCCAATGAGAAGTAGACTGTTCACAATGCTTGCAATTTACTTCTGGAAACAAATGTGTTTGTAATGAGAAGCCATTACCCAAAGTTGTTTGAGCAATGATTTTCGTAGAAGTAGTTCCTGCACATATAATCCTACCTTTCCTGCTTCATATCTCTAAATGCTTACAAATTAGATGAAATATACTTCCCATGGGTGACGCTAGATACATAATGAGCGGCATATTATTATTATTGTTGTTTTATTTCTAAGACACCAACATATGTCGTAGTCCAATGCAATAATTACTGTACATTTGCAAAAACAATACTTGTGCTTATATTCATTTAAAGGCATATCAAAGTTTCCTGGTTTATGAATGCATCTGATAGAGGAGAATCAGAAGTGTATGCAAAAACATTTTTGCATGAAAAAATACCAAAATAAACATTTACAAACTCACCCTGATGTTTCCTAAATCTTTTCAGTTTGCAAGCTGAGGCTTTTGTTAGTTGACAACCCAGAAAATCTCTGCTGTCATCTTGGCCAATCAGGAGTAAGCAGAGGTTAGCTGAAACATTTGTATTAAACTCTGGGGTTCCTATTTTGCAAAGCAACCTGGGATAGGTAGTCTCTCTCTCCTTGTCTTCTGATTCAGCTGTAGACCCCACCTAACCACGCAATTCCATCCAGCAGCAGTACTTCCTGTAGTATCTACCAAGGTCAAACTCTGTAAATGGCCTCTCTCCTCAGTGTACTTGGTTATGTAAATACCCTGTGGGTGTGCAAAGCTGAATTTTACTTTCCTGCATTTAACTTTGTAAGTACACTGAACTTATCTATATAACACATCTTTTTCTGATAATCACTACCTGTTTCTTACCAAACATTTGAAATCCAGGAAACATATATATACCTTTAAGTGCATAGTGTTTTTGGCCTAGATGGAAAAAAAATACTATAGTTACATTTCCTTTAACTGTTTCAAACATTCATATGAAATCTGTGAGAGAAAGGTAAAGTCATTTACAAAAATCTGCATTTCCAATGATACTTTATTTCATGCCACATTCTTTATCCTCACGTCACCATCGTACAAGTGGGTTAGCAGGCTGTCAAGGAGACTGACTGCCACAGAGAGCACTCATAAATATAAATACGTATGAACAATATATCTGAAAAGCAATGAAATATAAATGTTAGATGCCAAACACAAGATGAATTTTAAAAAACAAAGCTTTGTTCATGGGAGTAATGGTGCCACAGCTTGTGACATTAATACCGTAGTTGGTCTCTGTACATTACCAGTTGTGTGAGCAATAGATGACTTTGCTGATAAAATGTCGAGCTTCCTTAAAATGGGTGCACATTATAGAATAAGAATGCTAAAAATGGAAATGTATTATCCGCAGTATTATATATTACAGTATCATTAATGGTCAGGTTAAGCTAAGAAATTTCTGTTGATCATTTTTAACATCTTGGTTGACAGTCAAAGGGAATTATGAGTTAGACGTCTTTAAGGTTCGAAACTAGTGACAGAATTCCATGACCCTAAAAATCCCATGACTCTAGTGTGTCCCATTTCTTTGTACTCCAGTTTGGGTCGTCAAAGCTCAACATAAATGCTCAACTTAAAACGCACCAAAGGACACCAAAACAACAACTTCATAAAATCCCTAAAACCCTTTTAAGGACAGCACAAAGATATCCAGAGAAAGAAGTATTTGGGTAAATTGACAGGTGGAACCCCTGGTCATACAATCTGGAACCCAAATTTTGGGAAATATTGAACAGGGTTCCCCAACCTTTTAACTGTAGAGCCAAATGTGGCCCAGTACAGACAAACGTGGCTGCTTTTGTCAATTCCAAATTCATTAACATGAATTCAAATCATTGCTAGTGAATTGGGAATTAAAATAAATGGTTGTTTGATTCTTTGATTGTTCAGATCCAGACAATTTCGACCATATGTTAGTGTGCTAGTCCATGCAAAAAAAAAAGTTATGCAGATGGCCTGTTTTTGTTTTTTCTCTAAAGCTTTAATGTTGATTGCTCTTTAGTTATAAAAGGTTGCAGACCCCCGAGTTAGAGACTGGGCCTCATTCAAATGCGATTTGGCCTATTGAATATGGCTCAATATAAGCACACAGAATATTTTTTTACAGAAGTTTTTGGTTTGTGAACTTCTATCCAAAAGCAAGGTCTTCACTAACTAAAAACTTCTGTAAAAAAATATGCTATGTGCTTATTTAGAGCCCTATTTAATTGTCAAGATTGCATTTGAATGAGGCCCATGTCACTTGGGCAATCCTTAAGTGTCAATGGCTACAGGCCAACTATTGTTTATTGCTCACCAATCTTTGTGTAAAATATCCTTTTCATATTAAATCTTAAATAAAATCATAATACAAAATGGCGTAATCAGATTTATTTTTCTAAGTTTCCTACTTTTCAACTTATTAAAACTAAACTACTTTTTTTTTAATTCTATCTTTCTTAAGAAATTTCTAGATAAAACATTTGTTTATCTAAATACGGTTTATTTCTCCCATACATAATAAAAAAGTATTGAAAACACATATTAGTAATTTTAAGCTTAAAAGCTAGTAACTTAGATATTTAATTAAAGTTAGATGGTATTTTTTATTTTTTTGCTATGTAAATTAGTTTTAATATTTCACATACTATTGGTACTGAACGATATGCATCATGCAAATACCCTCCATAATCACAGTGCTGTTTCTACTGAAATCAACAGATAAAGGATTAAAAGGGAGGGCAAAGAGACCCAGGACAGGGGGGCAAAGAGACACAGGGGAGGGAGGAGGAGGTGGAAAGAGACACAGGGAGGGGGAACAAGACACAGCGGAGGGAGGCAGAGATTCAAGGGGGAAGAGATATGTGGGAGGGGGAAGAGATACAGGGGAGAGAGTGACGGGAAAAGACGCAGGGGAGGGAGGAGGGGGATAGAGACACAGGGGAGACACATGGGATAGGGGGGAAGAAATACAGGTGAGATAGTGGGGTTAAGAGACACAGGGGAGGGGGAGAGACACAAGAGAGGAGGGGAGAAACACAGGGGAGGGAGTGGGGGAGGTAAGAGACAGAGGGGGAAAGGGGGAAGGAAGAGACGCAGGGGAGGGAGAGGGGGAAAGAGATACAGGGGAAGGGGGGAATAAAAGTATTATCCCATCATTTATGACGGGCAAACGACTAGTCAACATATAATGAAGCTATGGGATCTGCTGTTCAATGTGAAAAGTTGCAATTGTTCCTAAATAGTTTTTTTTGTAATTACTCAATTTAACAAAAGTTTAGCCAGCATAGGAATGCAACCACTAATTGTACAAATGCTATGAGTCAATTGCCAGTAAGATTGTGGGACAATCATGTTAATTAATTAATCAATCAATCAATCAATCAGAGAAACATGTATATAAGCAAAACAAAAAATGTCTTTGCAATGCTTATCAGTGAAATCAGCATAAAAATATAAATATAAACAAAATAGAGAAATCAATATTGTAAAAAAATATATATACTTTTAATATGTAAAGCTATTCAAAAGCTGATGTACACCCGAGGTAAACATTCTCGCTCTCTCCTTTAGCCAGTTCTCTATTACAGTGACAATCCATCCCAACTCAAATTTTCACTGTGGATTGATGTAGACCTCAATAATTACATTTATAAAGGTAAATAATGCTAATAATGATTAATTACAACATTTTAAAAGTTTAAATAGTTTCTTTAGCATGTGAAATGTTCTAATTTTAGAAGCTTTTGCAGATTCCATGGAAAGATGCAAAATTAATTTTAGTTTTTTGGATTCATTAAGCTTCACTGGGGCTTAAAAGTAGCTCAAGAAAGGTCTTAGTTATTGCAGAAAAATAAACATATAATTAGAACTGGTTGTTATTTTTTTTAAAAATGTAGAAATCTTAGATAATTGAGCTTGTAAAAAAAAGGTCCTCATTCACTCCTAATGAATTTATTTCACGTGGTTAATTATCTCTCACAGTGGGAAATGATCAACAACAAGAACATGCCCACTTGGTATTGATCAGAATAATGATAATATTTAAGCATTTAGAAGTCTCTTCGGCTATTATATTGTACCACACGATAGCAGCCCAAGAGAGCATCACTTGCAATGTGTAGAGATAAGCTTTATATTCCAAAGAAGCCGGATAGACATATATTCCAAACCCACTGTGGGCGTAATCCGCGCAGTTAATGTGTCAGTAATGGAATAGACACACGATTGCTGCAATTATATGATTAACAAGACAACAGATGCTTTGTCACAGCAATTTATTTTAATTAAAGTCAAGACTGAATAATACTAAAAAAATAAATGCTGATAATGATATATTATACTTACACTTTATAGTACTGTATATAGAACAATTCCACATATCAATTCCATTATCACAGCCATAAAAAATAAATATGTTTATCATTATGATGTAAATTTCTATTGGTGGTAGTTTTTTTTTGTTTTTGTTTAAAAAAAATCAAGGAGAAAAGTGAATTGCAGTTTTTCTTTTATTACGCATTCTAGAAAATAACAAAAATATAATAAAAAAACTGTTTAATTATTATTAATTGTCTCTTTTGTTAAAACCCAACATATTATGTAGCACTAGCGAAACAGCATTACTGCCTATCAGTGGGTTTCTTTTGATGTGGTACTTTGAGAGCAAGCCAATCAGTTAACTAAACCATAGCAACATGGCTGAGTACAGTGGCAAAACTAATCAGAAACATTATTGCAGGGGGTGATAGACAAAGGAAGGCAGAGGAAGCAGCCAGGGCATGGTGGAGAAAAATAAGACAGGGAAATGGCAGTCTTGTGTCTCGGTAAAAGGCGTCTAGGCCCAGGCCTAGGGAGGTATCTTTGAAGGGGTTGCTGCTGGCACTGAGGTTTTTCAGCATAACATGGAACCAAAAGCAGGAAGTAAAAAAAAGTACAACGTAAAAAATGTATGGTGAAACGAAAAGACAGGCAAGACTAGAGTGGTTAGAGGAGGACCTAACTTACAAAGTCTTCAACGGCACTACACTTCCCATTAGCTCAGCTCTTGTCTTTAAATAGACCCCAACTTACCCTTTCTGCTCTACTAATGATTTGCTCCTCTCATCCCCCGTTATTACCTCCTTTCCTGACCTTCTACAAAACTTCTCAAGAGTAGCCCTACTGTTTGGAATCCCCTACCTAACTTCATTAGACTACCCTGTAGTCTTCATTTATTAAAACATTCTCTCTAAGACCACTTATTCAGAGAAGCAAACCAGTTACTTCATAACTTCACTACTAACTACTCTGGGTCTCATTGGTTCTCAATTCTACCAAATATGTGACAAATTGACTATAATTTGCAATTGTATCGGTCATATTCAGGATTTTAAATAATGGCCCTCAAATGCTTTTTTTTCTTCTAAAATAATGAGTTTTCATACCTTGCTTGAACATATATCATTAGATATATTAAATATAGTTGGTATAGCAGGTTTGTTGTCATGCCATCACCTTTACAAAAGAAAGAAGGTCCAAAAAGCAGTATAAAACACCTTGGTGAAGGTGGTCACTGGCTAAGGTAAGTCACATTAAGTTAGTGTATCTTCTTTTTTTATATTTTACTTTTATTGCTTACAGTACATATGTCCTAGGGCCTTCATTTAAACCAGTCTTCCACTTTCATCTTCATCGAAACTAGACTTTTAGAATATAGATGAGCAAAGTTACTCAAAAAGTTCAAATGGGAGTGTAGAAAGAATATTTTTAAAGGGAGTGAATTTACATATACATTAATCATACAAAGATGGAAATGGCCTCAAACAGGGGTGGGTATATGAGAAAAAAAAATGAAGAATTAATCTTTAGAGCAAAATGACAAAGCTATTTTTGGGAAGAGGCTGTAGGCAAAGCTCAAGGCACTTCCCAATTGGTTTAATGGATGGATAGGGAGCAAGCCTAAATATTATGTGTATATTATGTACAGAAATACTTTATTTATACATCCATTGCTGCATTTTTGTAACATGTACTTAATTGATATTACTGTATATAGTGTTGTATTGTTTAAGTTTCTATTAATACGATATATTAAATTAGGTTACTATTATATTGCCAGGATTTAATTATAAAGTAATCTGTTTCATATTTCCTATTAATCCATTCATAGTAGTTGGAATGTCAGGACATTTGTATTATACATAGGTTTGTGTGTGTGTCCCATTACGAAGTTGGCGCAATCCTGAAATCTCATGCAACTTTTCTCTGAGCATGGAAGGCGGTGTAAGCCAGGCTTATGTTTAGGCCATCATGGTCCTTATCAGTTAGGTGCAGCTGCTCTCACTAGACAGTGTGTAAGGGAGCTACATCTGGATTCCCATTATAGCAATTAGCTTGACTTGATCCCAAACCTTTTTTGCATATGCAAATTAGCAAGTCAGAGATGTTCAATCTGAGAATGAACATACAAATCCAATATATATTTAAAAGATCATTTTATAGGGATATGCAACAGCTACTTAAATAAGACAGCATTGAAAGATCAAAGAGAGTCAGTATATAATACCCTATGCATAACATATTAACTGTGAAATAGAACAGAATAATATGGGAATAGCTTTGTTTCCATTCATTAGTCAATGAAGCAAACTGGCACGGATTTGAATTCACAGCTAATAATGTTCTGAATTCATACTGGCACATTTAAACAACATAAACCGAAGTTGCTCTTATATGAAATATTACACTTATAGATATAGCTTTTTCTTGCTGCCAGATCTCTGAAAATCCCATGGTAGAGGCTTCACACGAGTGTCTTTAGCTGCTAATAGACAGTAACACTGTGTGTATGAGCAGCATGGTATACTGATGGTGTGAAGCAACTCTCCTGTGGCCTGTTATAAAATCATTTAAGAGGCATTTGCGCCACTTGGAAAGCAATCTCCTTTAGCTAAACTATGTCATATACAAAGGACCAGTTGTACAGAGGTATGCAACACCTAATAATTAAATAACAAGACTGCATCAAGAGATCAAAGACAGTTAGGGCCTCATTCTATTAGCGGCCGTAGGCGCTGCGGGGCCGCAAGGACCGACCGCAAGCTATTCTGCCGGCGCCTTGCTATCTCTTGCGGCCGGAGGAAAGCCTTTGATCTAAAACGGCCGCAAGAGTTTCGGCCGCAAGAAAAGCCCGGTTGCTATTCTATTGCTCCGGGAACCCTCTCTGCAAGGCTAAAAACGAGCCGCAGCTTACTTGCAGGAAAAAGGTCCTGCTAGCACCAATTAAGCACATAAAATAGCTCAAATAAAGCCATCCTGCACTTTGAGAAGACTATAAAGTTATTTTAGGTGATAGAAAAAATAGCACAAATGTCCCCTATACTCAAATCCGTAAAATATATATTTTTTAATATATGTCAAATATACATGTAAAAAGTCCATAGGGCTTGGAGCACCTCAGACACACCCACGCCGCAGCCGGAAAATAAACAGTTAATTTAAACTCAGGTTTGGGCTGATGTGCAAGCTTGAGAGTGGGTTACTTTTAATCCTCATGTACCCTAATATGATCCCTAGCATTTACAGAGCTGTACAGTGCAGGCTTGAATTTATTTTTGACTTTGTAGATTTCTGAGCTTACGGCCGGTTGCAAGATATACGGCCGGCCGTAAGGGGAGATCCTTGCGGGGCCGTATAATAGAATCGCGAGTTAACAGAACCCCTGCAAGGAATCGCAGCCTTTCGGCCGATAATAGAATGAGGCCCTTAGTGTGTAATACTCTCTGCATTATATATTAACCTTAAAATAGCACTGAAAGATATGGAAACAGCCTAATTTCCCTTCATTAGTCAATGAAGCAAACTGGCACGCATTTGAATTCACAGCTACTTCGATTCTGAATTCAGTCACAGAGGAGCCTTATGTTGATCTTTACTGAATCACATTATCCCGTTCTATATATACTGTAACACTCTGGTCCCTTCAAAAATTAAAACTCTCCAGTCTGAAATAACATGCAATATTTTTAATGTGTTTGTCACACTTTTTTGTACTTTCCCATTTTATTGTATCTCCAGTTATACAATCTCACCATATTTCTGTATAATTTTAGGATAGTTCCTCTAAAAGTTAGCACACCCATCTGAATTTATAAACATGGCTTTCCTGAACCAAAGTTGAGCAAAAGAATTTGTGTAGGAAGAAATTTTAGTGTTGAGCATTTCCTGAGGAATCTGGCACAAGTGATGTTTTTATTTCAGATGAGTTAGTTAGAACTATTTGGAAAAATTTCCTTTATTTACACATGACTATTCTTAGAGCAGTCATAAAGGCATATACTTGTCCAGAAAGATTAATCCTGAACTGTAAGTAATTCCTATACAAAACCTTAATCCATTTGCCTTGGTTTTATGGTGTTTAAATTCAGCATCTTTATTAGATGTATATTTTTGGAATTAAAGGGGAAGTTTCACTTAAACCCAAGTTGCTCTTACACTTATAGATATTGCTTTATTGCTGCCAGACTTCTGAATATCAAATGAGCTTCACTTCACCAGTGTCTTATACTGATAATAGGCAGGCGTGTGTCTGAGCAGCATGGGATACTGATAGTGTGAATTAACTCCCCTGTGGCCATGGCTTTAAATCGCAGCTGTGCAAGATGACAGCTCTCATGGGGGAGAACAGGTCAAAACTCCCGAAGATAAAAATCGGTTTCTCTGGGGCTTCTTAAAAGTAAATGAAATGTACATTTTATATCTTAAATTACATTGAGGAGGACTAAATTAATTAAGTAACCTAGTTAAAACATTCATGCAAAATAAAACAAAATATTCATAAAGGGTCCATTATATTTGCATCTGTCTTTTATTTCTGTAATACTAGCAAATAATGTATATTAGCATTTAACATTGATGGCGGCATTAAACAAGCACACATTATACTATCTGCCCTTTGTCTGTTGTCAATGTTATATTTTTAGGGCACCAATTTATAAATTATTAGTAGATGAAGTAGAGAGAATTCAAAACTCTAGAGGCTTCTATGTTTTATTTTTGGTTTAGAAAGTTAGTTATCCGGCGAATTAACCATTTTCATTGGTTCCCATTTTAATTAAATTAAAAGTGAAACAGCAGTTGCAAGGGAACCTTGAATTTAAGGTAAACCTTATTTTATTAGCATTACTATTTTTATTACAATGGATGGAAACCAGCTGATTGGCCAATCAAAAAGCTTGAGAGACACCTATTTAGGGCAGTGGTTCTAAACTTTGTTTTGGTCTAGGGATTGGCTGCTTACCTTCCAGTACTTATGTGGACCAGTTACCACCAATGCTTACAGAGACCAGTGTGATACTTATTGTGACTTACTACATTTTCATCTAGCTTTGCACATTTTACCTGCAGATAAGTTCTTCTTTAACCTGTCTATACCTATGACTTATGGTGATGGACTGCAGATAAGGTCTCAGGGACCAGCATCAGTCTTAGGACCCGCTAATGAGAACCATTAATCTAGAAGATGTTGGGTATCAAAGCAAAATAGTAAACAGCACAAAGGCAAACACCTTAGGTTTTGCACTGTAGTAATATAAATGTGTCATTTAATGCTATAGCTTTATTTACAACATTTGAACCAAGAAAATGGTTAGTATAATAAGTCTTATGGATGATCAATAATAGTTCATCCAAAGGGTTTTATAACTTTTCTGTTATGCATAAATTATGTTTATGTATGTTAAAGTTGTCTATTTTATGTGAAGCACAAGTAGTATAGAGCACCGTGTTTGCATCGTTCAGTTGTGCCCAACTCTCTGTGATCTCCTGGACCGTAACACACCATGCTGGTCCACTTGGTATTCATGGCAGAGATACTGGAGTGGGTTGCCAGTTCCTTCTCCAGTGGGCCACAGCATACAGCTTCTGGTATTCCTCAGTGGTCTCCCATCCAAGTACTACCTAGGCCCAACCCTACATGACTTTAGGGTGGTGTGACCTCTTGGTTCCGTGACTGGAATCAAACCAAATCCTAACCCTAGTATAGAGCACTACTAAGATCTGTTGATTAAAATAATTTTATCCAGCCAATCAGGGCCTCTACACCTGTATTTTGTGCATTGCTGGCAATTGTGTGAAGATGTCAAATCACTATTTTAAAACAAAATATGTCTGGGATAATTATTATATTCCAAAAACATAATAATAATAATGTGGAGTAAGATGTTTAGATTTTAAATCACTAGTTTTTATGGATAAAAGTGTAATGTTTAAAATACACCCTTTTAAATGCATGATAAAAATATAATTGCAAATGGAAAAAGTAGGAAACAAGTGTCATGAATAAGAGATTATAGCGGAGAGGATATCCTTGTTGTTTTTTCATTATCACTGTGTCTTATCTTACCTATAAAGTCTGTACGCTCTATCCACTGAGGAAGCGCTAAGGTCAAATCAGCTGAAAGGAAATGTATCTGTGACACACCATTATCTGCAGAACTATAGGGAAGATAAGAAGTAGCTATTAGAGAGGCCGGCTGAGGTGACAGCTTGGCAAAGAGAACAATAATCAGGGCAGAATTGTCTTTAAAAACATATTAGAGACAGAGAAAAAGAGAGATGGCAGATAAGAACAAATAATCCATTTAGTCTACCTACTCCAAGTGACATCGGGGACATCCCAAATATGATATCATATAAGACTATAGGTAATTACAAGGACTTTATCAGTTAATTATGGTTAAAATGCTAACATTTTCCTACAGAAGACTTACATTGAAGCTTACATTTCATTATTGCCAGTCAGCCTTTCTAATTTACCCACGAACATACTCATATCTGTTTTTAATGAGAGATCTTTGTATATATGTAGCCTCATTTAATTGAGCTTCGCAAATGTAGCCCCCAAGTTATTTTGCTATTCAATCGGCGTCTTTTTGCGGGCTTCGATCGAGTTACGGCCTCCGGTTTCCGATTCACTGCTATGGTTCAAATTGAAAGTTAATGCCCCTCCAAGCCTTTGATCTTTCACATCTGCAAGAGTTGCAAAAGCTAAAACCGCAAATCGCTATTCAATTCCCCCTCGCAAATGGCAAAAGTCGAATCACACGCTTTCTGGTACCAAGGAGGTCTCGCAAAGGGCTTGATGACATGTCTGGAGTACTTGAAAAGCAAATAAAAAATCAATACTGTACTTTTATTAAAAGTTAAAGTGATGTTAGGTCTTAGAATTAATAGCACTACATTCTCAAGCTCGCAAATTGGCCCAACAAAATACTTGATTTCAGGTTTAATTTCTGTGTTATATAGATCCATCAATCAATGTGTTAATCCATATAATGGAAGTCGCATGTAATAGAATATCATATTTACGGCTTTATCAATATTGCATTATATTTGGAATGTGGGTCCGATCGTAACTCGTAATTCAAGCCCGTAGGACTTCAGTGAAAAATGCAAGTTGGATTTCAAAGTGCTACGGGCTTGAACCATGAGTCGCGATCGGACCCACATTCCATTGGCTGTTTCTAACCTGATGTTACAGCCTTGCGTCATCAATCGATGTACGTTAACTGGCTGGGGCTGGCGGGCCCGGCCAGTTGAATAGCACCATAAGGAGGCCTGCAGACTTACGTCCTATACCTCCATAGCTTGCACCTCTCAATTGAATGAGGCTCATAGTCTGCAGTGTAAATCTGTTCAAAATAAAAGACTGGGCATGCTTGGATTCCAGGGAGCAGGGCCAATCTTTTGTTTTTCCCGAACTTGTCTTGATACAGGAGTGCTATTTATGCCGAATATTTATGCCCACATTCTATGTCTTCTACCCTCCAACTTTGAATCAAAACCTTTTATTCAGGTGTCCATTGTTTTTCTATTCTTTTGATTCCATAATATATTTGTAAGTATCAGTTATGCCATACTCCTCTGTTTGTCCTCTAAGCCAGAGGTTCACAGACTGTAAACAGTTGACCACCAGTGGTCCCTCAGTTGGTACATGGGACAATTTGGATAATCGAGAATGACTAACATGAATAGAAATGCACTCAATATGAAAATACTAGATTTAAGATACTAGATTCAAGATTAACAAAATGCATAGACTGGATTCCAACAACATAGAATGTTATAATTACTAATAAACGGGCAGAAAAATCATTAGCCTGTGAAGATCTTCCATGTTATCCAAGTGGCCCACCAAGACCCTAGTCAACTTTTGAGTGTTCCGTTGAAAATGGATTGTTAACTACTGCTCTTAGCTATATTTATTAAGGCAATACAGTTTCCCGTATATGTTTTGTCTATTAGATCATGAACCATTTTTAGTTTGTTTCTACTTATCTAATTTTTGAAATAGAACAATTTCATACAACAAAATAAATGTTGATGCCTCTGCTGGACCATGAAGACATCCATGATACTTGGATGTTGTGAGAGGAGCATTGACATTTCTGGAGAGCTGTGCTTGCATCTATTAATGTAACCAAAGCATCATGATATCTCCCTCTTCCTTCCTATCCAATGATAGATGCAAAAACATACTATTCCTGATATAGGTAGAAATGTCACAAAGATAACATGGATTGCTTTGTTCATAAACAATCTTCAAAAATGTAGATTTTCTCTAAATATGTTTTTTTTTTATGTCCATGGCTTACATAGCTGCTTATGTGGGTAGTTTGATAAACACTTCACAAGTAAGTGCCTTTTTTCTTGGACTACAGTGGTCTGTTAATTATATTTGTTTAAAAACTATATTTCAATCATGTAAAATATGTTAAAAAATATTTTCTATTCTTGAAAATAAGAAACGACAATGCGATAAAATTAGATATAGTATCTAAATAATCTTGTAAGTGAAATCCTTCCATTGTACATTCTCAGAGTGAGCTGAAAGGAAACGCCTGACATTGTGTTTTATTAATGATATATTCACGACACAGACCGCTGGGTCTATTTACTGTATTCATAAGGGCTTTAACTGATATATAACAGATAAAACATATTTTTATTCAGCATTGTAACATCATTAAACTGTAGTCCTGTATTTCATTTTCTTTAAATAAAGACACTTGAATATTGTCTGAATGGTTTCATAATGTCAATAAATAATTCAGCCTTTATTTTATAACGTTTTCTGTGCAATTATGTTGTAGTGGACCATTATCAATTTAGGTTGAAAAAATACTTTTAGTCCATAACATTCAACCTTTTTAGATCTCCTCTGATCTTTATAATATGCAGATTAATTGTTAATTGATGCAGAGGAAGGCAAGCAGAAAATAATCCATTAAAACTTAGCTAATTGTCTCAAAAGGGGTAAATAAATAAAAGTCCTTCCTGACCCCAGATACTGTCGATCAGATTCCTTCCTGGATCAATACACCCTCTCTAATTATCCAGGATAACCCTGAATGTCCTTTTTATTCAAAAATAAATCCAATCCCTATTTAAAGTTATCTATTGAATCCGCTGTCACCACCTCCTCTGGAATTTCACAGATTAACCACCCTTACTGTGAAGAACCCTTTTCTTTCTTTAAGGTGGAATCTTTTTATTTCTAACCTCAAATTATGTCCTCTTGTAAGTTGAAAACCCCTTGGTACAAGAAGTTCACTTGACAAAGCTTTATACTGACCCTGGATATAATTATATAAGGTAATCATATCTCCTCTTAGATGCCTTTTTTCTAGACAAAATACGTTTAATTTGGCTAGTCTTTCTTCATAACTTAGCCCGTCCATTCCCTTTATTAGTTTTTGGTTGTCCACAGGCAATACCAAGTACCTTTTTATATCTGAACCCCCTGATACCTCCAATAAGATTATAAATTGCATGGCTATTTTTCCTTCCCAAATGCATAACTTTACATTTATTCATATTAAATCTCATCTGCAATTTCTCTAATTTATGCAAATCCCTTTGGAGGGAAAGTACATCCTTTTCTGATTTTATTACCTTGCACAACTTAGTGTCATCTGCAAAAAATTGAGGCACTACTTTCCAGTCCTACTTCTAAGTAATTAATAAATATGTTAAAAAGGAGAGGACCTAATACTGAACCTTGAGGAACCCCACTTACCACATTGGTCCAAGCTGAGTATATTCCACTTAAAATAACCCTTTGCTTCCTGCCTACTTCCTGAAGTCAGTGCTTTCAACAGAACTAATGGAAATATCAGTTTACAAGGACACATCCTGAGAGCAGTAAAAAGAACCAAGACAGTAAAAAATGGAATGAAAACAAAAAGATGTGACCTTTAACAGTAAAATAATGAGGAGTCAAAACAACATAGGAATTTATTAACATCACTTTAACCCCATTTTTAAAGAACCTCAAAATAATGAAAATATTTATATGTTTAATTATGTTCTCTGCCAGATTGACATTTTTTAGAGAGAGAAAAGAACATACAGCCTTATTAAATTGCAATTCGGCAAATTGAATAGGGCTCTTTATAAGCACACAGCATATTTTTTTACAGAAGTTTTTAGTTAGTGAACTTCTATCCAAAAGCAAGGTATTCACTAACTAGAAGCTTCTGTAAAAAAATATGCTATGTGCTTAAATAGAGCCCTATTCAATTGGCTGAATCGCAATTTAATAAGGCTGATAGTTTTCAATAAATCTTGAGGATTGTGCTTTACCATGGAGGCATCGGGATACTTTGTTGAAGGTTATGTGGGTGAAAGGTGCAGGGTTTGTCGTAATCCATGCACCTACTTAAATCTAAGCATGTGCATGGGGAAGGAAGAAGGTGTCAAACACAATTCTCTCCACCACTGCTTGGTAGATAAGCAGATACCCTCACGCTTTAAGCGAGAAGTTGTGAAAATATTAATCTTTATTTGTACTGTGCCAACATATTCCGTAGTGCTGTACAGGGTAGATAAAAGGGAAAAACTATTTTAACAAATTACAAAAGAATGAAGAGAGGGCCCAGTTATTGATTTTACAATCATGGATGCAATGTGCCTAAAGCACCCAATACGATTGAAAACTTGCAAACTTACAGTCTAGATCAGGGGTCTTCAGCCTTTTAATACCAATTGCTCACTTTTCATGGTAAAATTTCCTTTCCCGCTCACCGGTACCGCAATACCCCAATTTACCCTCATATCATTTCTGGTTACATACATCATATGACCCTAGCTATGCATCATACTTACTAGATAGAGATCCGGTCCTGACTGCTGCCCCTGGGCTATCCAACCAGCCAAACGTAGTGCTGCGGGTCTCCCACGTGTGACGTCACTCTACATCGATATCAATTCCCGCGCCATGAAAGCTTGAATCGCCCCAAAAATAGGCAGTAGGGACCAGGTTTACTATCAGTGGTCTAGAGGGTATGGGTGAGGTACAGAAAGGTGAGGTACAATGTACTACACATATTAAGGTTGAAGGTGATTATAAATGTAGCAGTTTCTTAAAAAAGCTTTTACTCTCCTGAATTACACACTTGCTGAGTTTGTTAGATTATTACATATTTAACAAGCATAAACACGGGAAGGTCTTTTAATCTATCGGATAAATATTTATTTGTATTGGTTGATAGTGTTGTTAGTAATATAAGTGATTTATTTATCAGTTCCTTATGCATAACCCTGTGTAGCCATATGCGTGTAACTGTCAAGCACTTGATATTAATGCAGAGAAGCATCCCGGGCTGTCACTGTGTGAGGAGTTTAGGGCTGCAGGATTGTTTTTATTTCAAGGACTGAATTAAATGAAAGGTTTCTAGCACTTTCCATTGACGTAGGGATTAAAAATAACCTGGTGCTTAGGCCTCTCGGTGACATCCAATCAGTACTCGCTTCCAACCAAGTCTTTGCAAAAATTAAATAAATTCCTGGTGACCAGAGATAAAACCCAACAAAAACGCCGGCCTGGAAATATCATGCCTGCCATTCTTCTGCATAAGAAAGCAACTTCTTCGGTTCCTTTATTTGATTTTACAACCCGTTTTACTGGCGTTTTTTATGCCAATGGAATAAATAATATACAAATATACTAGGGTGAGAAGCATGGCGTACTATTGGAGACCATCTCCAGTTCTTTTATTATCCTCTGGAGCAGATTTACAAATATATAAAGATCTAACATCTTAAATATCTCTGAATTTACTACATTGTGTCTATTATTTAAAGGACCATGTAGTTCGAGAAAAATAGCACTTGTACCAAACTAACAAATTGACAGTTGTGTAAACCATGGAAGTAAAAACTGTTTTTATGAAGACTCTGAATATAGAAATCCATTTTGTGATTGTTACATCGCTTTCACAGAGCTGAACCATGAAGGTGTGTGTTTTGGAGTGGAAGGAGCATGGGGAAAGAGAGAACGGAGAACCTTTATTAAGATAATAGGATAAGATTAAAACTGAACACCACACCCTCTTCACAGACCAAGAAGCTGGCTCCTTGCATCAGGAAATGCAACAACAGCTCTCCAGAGATAAATATGGTCTCACACAAATTCCACCTACATTTGATCTGGTGTCAATGAGAGGCATCAACAATTATTTTATTTACTGTATGATTTATTTCCTATTTAATTAAGCTTTTAGTCAGATTCAGCGTTTTCAAAAATGTTTTTTTTTTCATTGTAAAGCGTCCTCTAACAGAATAATCATTAAAGAAGCACTATATATATATATATATATATATATATATATATATATATATATATATATCCCCTATGAGCCATACTATGTAGGGTCACCCAAGATGGGCAGGTCATTGAGGTTAGACAAATCGTGATCCATTAGAGAAGAAACCCCACTCCCATATCTTTGCCAAGGATACCTTATGAATAAGTACAATCATTGTGCCTGTCGTGCTGCGGTCTGTAGGGTCACATAGAGTCGTACATGACTGAACAACTACAAGAGTCTAAGAGCATAATTATAACAACTTTTTATGCTTCTGATTTACCTTGGTGGCATCCATGATACTTTAGTGAAGACTGCGTGGGTGAGGCTGCATTTGCATTTCTGTACGAGAGGATCTTTTTGTTAAGTGTGGGGAAAGGGATAGGTATCAAAATCCAATGATTTAACAAATCCCTTTCCCTCTTCCACTGATGGATAAAATAAACACACCCACTCAGCTTCCAAGCTATGAGCAAGTGCTCAAATCAGCCAAGATGAACAAAACTTCTATATGCAAACAAGTCTGTGAAAGTTTAAGGTTTTCTCTACAAATGGTCTTATTTTCATGGCTTACAAACCTGGTAAAGTTGTTATTGTGTTGCATATTAGCAGCCTTATTAAATTGCTATTAAGTAAATTGAATAGGGCTCTATATATAAGCACATAGCATATTTTATTTACAGAAGTTTTTAGTTAGTGAAGACCTTGCTTTTGGATAGAAGTTCACTAATTAAAAACTTCTGTAAAAAAATATGCTATGTGCTTAATTAGAGCCCCTTTAAATTTACTGAATCACAATTTAATAATAATTATTGTAATATTTATCTCTTTCCTAATGCTCATAGAGATATAAAAGCAAAAGAAAATATTGTAATACTGTAAGTTATTTTATAGCATAAGGCTCTGTTAGCTTTTCAGTGATATTTGTTACGTACATGGCCCAGAAAAAAAAGCTAATTGGACAGGGTTTGACATTACTAAATACTTTTCCAGGCAAAGTAGAGGCATTGTACAGTGATAGGTACCATGCCTGTATTGCTCTGCTCACTTATGTACAGTAAATGTTTATATTCATGTATTTAGGTGTGACAGAAGCTATAAATGCCATTGCAATTACTTATAAGGAAAAACATATGCCTGAATTGACTAAAGTTCCCTAGGGTTGCAATGCAGCTCTGAATAAACCATTCATAGTCTCAGTGTTGGATCCCACATATCAAGCTGTCATTTTGTTTGTTTTTTAAGTTGTCATAGTCTGTAGGAGGCCGTAGGTATAAGAAATTATAGCTGTCCAAATTTTGAAAATACACTATAGAAAATGATGTCAGTAATCTATATTTCTTTAAATGCATATTTAAGTTTCATGGAGTGCATCTGATAGAGGAGAATCAGTAGTGTATGAAAACTTTTTTTTTTTTGCATAAAAAAATACCAAAATAAATGTATGCAAATCCTTTTGGAGGGAAAGTACTTTATTATTTGATTTTATTACCTTGCACAACTTAGTGTCAACAGCAAAAATGGAGACACTACTTTCCAATCCTACTTCTAAGTCATTAAAAAATATCTTTAAAAGGAGAGAACCTAATACTGAGCCCTGAGGCACCCCACTTACCACATTAGTCCAATCTGATTATTTTCCATTTACAACAATCCAAAATAAACATTTTTATACTTACCCCAAAGTTTGCTAAATCTCTTGAGTTTGCAAGTTGTTTATGTTCAGAGTTAACACCCCTGGAAATCGCTGCTAAAATTAGCAAAATATTCATAGTTTGTTTTGGCCAATCACAGGTAGCTAATAATACAATATCAATCTGTGATAGCAGCTTGTTCAGGAAGGAGTTATGGGATGTGTAGTCCCCTGCACAAGGAGGCAAGGAGGAGCCCAGGCATTGCATCTATGGATTGTGGTGCTGTTGACTTGAAGGTTAGTAAAGAGTTAGAATCCATACCCAAATGCAGGGTTTCTATTGGTAGGTACACTGTGCCTATGTAAGCAGCTCTGGGGGTGTGGAAAACAAGTTGTAATTTTAAATAAAATAAATCTGTGTATGTATATAATGACTCAATGTTATGCATGTTTCTGATATAAGCAGCATGTGTAGAAAAAGGTAAAAGCAGGGAAACTTAGATTTCCCTTTAAAGATTAGATTACTGCAGTCAGAGAAAAAAGGATAAACAGTATGGGTTTCTTAACAGATCATAAACATGCATTATATTCAGAAAATCAGATGGATTTCCTTTAAACCAAATTATTCTTATATCTTTTACTTTTTTGTTGTATTCTAGTTGATGGATGTATATGTCCTCAAAAATGGATCAAATGAGACATTTAATGCTCTATATCTTATAATGTTGACAAGTCGAGAACATAGCAGCTTGAAGGACCACTGTAGTCATCATACAACGTAGTTTATTAAATAACTGATTCACAATAAAAAAATTATATGAAGACATACAAATCAATAGAGCGTTTAAAATGTAATTTTCTACTTTAGTGTTGCAGTTTCATACAGAGCTGTTTGCCTCCACCCCAATGGTTGTCCAGGTTGGAAGAACATATCTTTCATCACTATGTAAATAATGTCAGTGTGAAACGCATCTGTAAAGTTTTTCTGATTGCCTTTTTTAATGTCGATGCTGCTATTGAATTGTATATTTATTGTTGGAATAAAGTTTTTTTGATTTTACCCAGATCACTATTTGTGATGTTATGCCCTTTTTATGTAATTTTTAGACAGGTGTAATTTATCTGCAAGTAAAAAGACAGATAAATACTCCTTTCAGGATAGCCTCCTGTGCATCTATTTGAAAAAAAGCACATTGATCTAAACCTACAATGCCAATTTCAAATGTAAGTTTCAGACGTTAACATTTCTTAAAATACTGATTTTATTGCTAATCAGTATTAAACAAACATAATAATTCCTATTGTGTCGCCACAAACGGTAGCCCTTTAAAACAAATACATGTAAATTCTTAGTAACTTTGATTGATTTATTACAGGGGTGTGATTCTGCCTAGGCCCACAAGGCTCAGGCCTAGGGCAGCACATGTTCAGGGAGAGCAGGCTGCCTGAAGATGCAGTAGGGTACATTGAAGTTTGTTTCTATATGGACAGAAATGTCTATATGCAGCAATATTTTCTAATATATTGTATATTTACATATTATATAAACAAACATAAATGTATGGTTTGTATGAGTTATAGAAAGGAGCCAGGAGGAGCTAGAAGCGGGGCGTGGGGAGGCGTACAAGTCTGAATGGCCTGTGTTTATTGTTGCTCAGTTGTGTCTGACTCTCTGTGACCCTATGGACCACAGTATGCCACATCTTCCCATATTTCTATGTCTCTGGTTTGTGCTTATCGATAAGGTTTTCTCGTCAAAGATCCTGGAGTTGGTTGCTAGTTCCTTCTCCAGTGGGCCGCAATTTGTCTGACCTCTCTGCTATGATCTGCCCATCTCGGGTGACCCTACATGGTATAGCTCACAGGTTTATTGAGGTATACAAGGCCCTACACCATGACAATGTAGCATCCTGACTGGCCCAGGTCTGTATAAAACCTATATTATTCCCATGATTTATTCTTTATCTTCTATACTTAGTTTTCAGTATCACTACATTTCAGTTTTCAGTTATCATTTGCTCATGTAGTGGAAAACATCAATAATATTAAATATTACATTTTTTTAGATCTCAGATGTTTAAATTTTTTATGTGTGTAGGAAGGAGGGAGGCTCCAAGAGAGTTCATCTAAGGCTAAAACATATTGAAGGATTTATAGATTAGATGGGCCAAGACCTTCCTGATGAATTCCAAGTTATACTATAAAACTAAAATGTCTTGCCTGCTTTCTGTGCATAATTGTCTGCTCAGGCCAAGCCCTACATAGACGTATATGAATGTGCCTTTGTGTTCTGCATACCATTTGCATTAAACAAGTACGTTAGTGTATACAGAGAGTGACCTATAGCGGAAGAGGAAATATACTTATATTACAGTGCTTTCTGGAAATCTGTATTAAGCGTTTTTATACTTTCAGTATTTCTTTTGGCTTTGAAAGAACAGTGTCGTTTCTGTCACTAATACATTAACACAGGGCCTTTTATAATAGTGGAATTGGGATTTGTTAGGGTAATAGAAACTAAAATGTATAGTTTTGTGAAACTCTTTGAGATGCCAAATCATTGTACATACACCCTGTAACATAATATATAAAAGCATAGGTTCTCCAAGGGATCTTTAAATATCATGCAACACTTCCTCAGGGCTGGATGATGGCGTGAAAGGTGGGGAAGGAGGGAATAGAGAACCTTTGCTAAGATAATGAAATAAGATTGGATTTCCAAGACTTCCATGTTTCCTGGATTATGAATGGATCTGAAAGAGGAGAATCAAATGTGCATGAAAAAATCAATACTTAATTAAACATTAAAAACTCACCCTGATGTTAAATCGCTTGAGTTTGCAAAAAGTTGGTTTTGTGAGTTAAATAAAATAAAATTACCATAAAATTCATAATTTGTTTTGTCCAATCACAAGCAGCTAATACATTTGAATACATTGTAACAATTAATGATGGCAGTTTGTGCAGGAAGTATTCATGGAATGTGTAGTCCCCCTGTAGAAGGAAGCAGGAGGAGCCAGACACTGACATGTAGATCTCTGCATTGTGCTTCTCTTGACCTAAAGGTTAGTAAAGCATTAAATTCTGTACCCAAATGCAGTGTTTCTATTGGCAGGTATACTGTGCTTATGTAAGCAGCTATGGGGTGTGGAAAACAAGGTTTATTGTTAAATAAAATAAATCTGTATGTGTATAGAATGACTCCATGTAATGTGTGTTTCTAATATAAGCAGCAGGTGTTAGATTAGATAAAGGTAAAAACATGGAAAATTAGATATAACTTTAAATGCATTTTTTTTAAACACTCAATATTCAATAGTAACTCATTTTCAAAAGTGAGATTGAATATGTTTCCCCCAATTTGCCTTTACAGTGTTTATTCGGTTCAGTAGAATAAGACCCTGGCTTTCTTGGCCTTAGCATATTCCAGTTCTTGGTCTCTGCCAAGTTTATAATCTTTCGTTTTAGCCTTTACTGAAGCAGAGACACATGTACAGTGTGCTACCAATTAGAAAGACATCACAGGCTATTTGTGGATGTGTTTTACTATCGCTCGGCACTAAAACTCTGTGACCGGCATTGGACCAGAGTTTCATTATATCTCACATGAGCAAATACCAACTGTGTGATCCTATCATCTATCAATGCCATGAATACCAAGTGAAACACTACACCTAGGTATGGAAACGTTATGGGATTTGCGCAGTTTACCAGTTGCTGGTCCATGTTTGAGAAGAGAGGGAGCCACCATTAGAAGAAAAAAAATATTGTTCCATTTCTATAACGGACATTTAGAATTCTGGGCTATATAATTTGATTTGCTCAAAAGATCAAGAGCCATTAATGCTACTATTGCTGTTATTTTGCAACTGGTAACATAAAGAGATCTTGTACTAATGAAAAGCATTTTAGAGAATATTTGATTTTCATTTGAATTGCCTTCATTTAAAAAACAACAACACTGTATGACAAAAATGATATGGATGTATGTATATACAGTGGACCCTTGGTACTCACCGTTAATTGGTTCCAGAAAGCGAGTGGCGAAAAAGGCAGAATACCAAGTTCCCATAAAGAGTAATGTTAATTGGTGCTTACTAGTGCGAAGAGTCTCAAGGTAAACAACAATTGCTTAGGCATTTTTATTTGTCAAAATGCGTTGAGTACCGAATTCAATGAGTTTCGAGGTAGACGAGTGCTGAGGTACCACTATATATATATATATATATATATATATATATATATATATATATATAATATTAGTGGTATGTCTGTAACGCTCCATGGTAGCGCACAGACATACCACTTCCTAAGTCCATACAGAGCTGCAAGCATACGTAGCTGAATGGATGCTGCACTCGCGCACGCTGCAAGCACAGCCCGGGAGCTGCAAAAGCGGTGGAGGGAGGAAGAAGACACATGGGATAGGGGGAGGAGGACACAGAGGATAGGAGGAGAAAGATACAGGGGAGATGGAGAAGGAAGACACAGGGGGGAGGAAGATACACAGGGCAGGGGGGAAGAGACACGGGAGGGAAGGGGGTAGAGACACAGGGGAGGGGAGAATGAAAAAAGATCAGGGGAGGGAAGGGGGAGAGATACAGGGGAGGGATGGGAGATTTACAATTTGCAATTTACTAGTATATATATATATTTATATTGTTGTTGTTCAATCCTTCAGTAGTGTCCGACTCTCGGTGACCATATGAACGCAGCACCCAAGCACATTTGTCTGTGTTTTTCTTAACAAAGATACTGGAGTGGGTTGCCAGTTCCTTCGCCATGGTATAGCGCATAGCTTCATTGAGGTACACAAGCCTCTTCACTGCAACAAAGCAGCAATCCAGAAAGGGATATATATATATATATATATATATATATATAAAAATATAAATTGGGTCTGACTAAGAACATAATTAGGCAGGAGAATGTAGTCCTCCTGAATGCTGCATGTATTAGAGGGGCATTTACATTTCTCCATAGCAGGTATTGCACTTTTACTTGTAGGCTGTCTGATTCTGACTTTGGGAGTAGGTGTCAAATACCAAGAGCTCTGATCATTTAACACATCCTTCCTCCCCATCTCTCCATACACTATGCCTATGCAGTAGATTGTATATTCACAGTCTCCAAGTTGTCTGAATGTACTGAAGATGGACATTTTGTATATGCAGTCTCTAAAAATGACTTTATGCTCCTGGCATACATAGCCAGCATTTGATATATTTCCTAAAAAATAATAAATACTATTAAGGTTTATTTGATATATATTCCCCAAATTCCATTTGTTTATATGAATGTTGATTGCTCCTCATCCTATTTCTCAGTTCTCTTCTTTATTGTAATTAAGTTGATGTCTTTTCTGACAACCTTTAGCCCGTCTTCGCCTGCATCTAATTTATTTATATTGTTTGGAGATGCGATCTCCAGTCCTGCACACGGTACTCAAGTTGATATCGTACATAAAATGAATTATTTACTTTCTTTAATGTGATAAGATGACCCTCTCAGTGTTGAACTAGAAACATGTTCACACTAATATTGTTGTTGTGACACATTGTTCGCATTTTGCTAATAACTTATTAACAGTATTTCCACTCATTACTAGCGGCATCATCACATTTTCTGCTGACATAGAGATGGGCAATTAAAAGGGTCCAAGGAGGTTAATGACAGATTACTTCACGCCACATTTTTTTGTGCATACGATCTAGTGATATCTGGCAGTGTAATAATAAAAACAAGAGATTTAAGAAAATACATATATACAATATAATATTTAATAGTTTTACTATTGGTAAAATATGTACTAGCCACTTACAGACTGTTACATCTAGTACCAATAGAAACATTATATGCATGAGCTGTGGAGGCAGACCTTTGCAGGGACTGCTTGGAACATTTGAATAAGTGAAAACAGAGCTTTTAAGCACTAAATGATGTTAAGATATACAAAAAAAGGTACCGTAGTTTATTCGAATATTAAGGCCAGGTTTTGCAGAGGCACAAGAGATCAGTTTGCCAATGACTGCTGGATAATAGACCAAAACAAAAGAAGTGCAACAAGGTTGTTTATTGTGACCTTATTCATTCAATATACAGTAAACTCTCTGTTAACCGGAACTCAAGAAACCAGAACTCTCAAGCAACCAGAATTAAAAAATATATTTTACTTTAAATTAAAGCAAATTTTTACAGGGCTCAAAAAATGCCAGGAGCCAGGATGTCACGCAACAAAATGCTTACAGGCACCTAGATTACATCCACTGGACGTCTCTGCAATTCAATATAACCTGGAAGCAGACAGGCATGAGTGACTGAGCAAGGCCAGTGTTGGCGTTACATTCCCTGGAGTAAGCACCACACCCTCCAGCCCAATGTGTGTAAGTGAGGAGTGAAAGCTGCTGCTGCTGCTAGAACAGCCCTCACTGACAAATATACTTAGCAGATGTGCAGCTAATCTAGGCCTCTTTTAATAGTAACTCTCAAGCAACCAGAAACTACATTTATCCAGCATCAACCAATCACTGTGGGTGCCGGATAACTGAGAGTCTACTGTATATTTGTATATACATATATATATATATATATATATATATATATATGTTGTTGTTGTTCAGTACTTGAGTCATGTCTGACTCTCAGTGACCATATGGACCACCACACCTAGGCACATATGTCTGTGTTTTTGGTTGTGTTTATCCATATGGTTTTCTTGGCAAAGATACTGGAGTGGGTTGCCAGTTCCTTCTCCTGTGGTCCATGATTGTCTCACCTCTCTGCTATAACCTGCCCGTCTTGGGTGACCCTACATAGTATAGCTCACACCTCCATTGAGGTACACAAGCCCCTTCACCACAAAAAGGTAGCGATCCAGAAGAGGGGTGTATATATATATGTATAAATATATATATATATATATATATATATATATAAATATATATATATATATATATATATATATATATATATATATATATATATATATATATATATGTAAACATAAGATAAATACCTTCCAATTGTTTGCAATTTGTCCCTAAGATTTTGAGCACATAACACACTGACTGCATGTGTAGCACCGCACAAACAAATGAGGAAGCGATAAAACATTCTTCAGAGCTGGCAATTGCCATATGTTATTATATTGTATCTGTTTGTTCTTAAGAAGAGAAAAGAGGATCTGTAAGTGCCAACATTGTGTTATTATCGCATCCGATGACTGTGCTAACTCTGAGAAAGCAAAACGTGGGTAGATCAAGATGCTCCAAAATGACTCAGCTCTGTGGTTACCAGACTGTTCCTATTCCACTCAATGGATATGTTCTTGATTATAAAGGACCACCATAGTCACATATTTATAGCTTGATCACTTCAATGAATATGTTTGATAGAATTTAAATAGTTTTTAGAAAATAAATACTGCCTTAAATGTAATATTTAATATATATTGATACAGTTATGCTGTATTGGTGGTAGCCACTGCTGTTTTTTGTTTACCTGGTTTGTTACTTAGGAGGCAAAGCATGAATGAAGGTGAATTAAGGTTTCCATTTAGTTCTGCTGAAAGAGCTTGGAGTAAGGAATGATTATAAACTTATAATGGCATCTTCATCTAAAGCCCCTAGGTTAACAAACACATTAATGGTCTCCCCTACTACAACATAAAGTCATCCCCTTCTGGATCGCTTGTCATGGTAAAGGGACTTGTGTGCCTTGGTGAAGCTGTGAGCTGTACCATGAATCAGAGCTTTATTATGGAACTAAACTTTCATTTTGTTTAATAAAAGCTCCCATAGAATGGGGATATTTGACTGTACTTTTTTTACCCCCACTTGTATCTCCATTTGATTACTATATGCCTGTGGCTTTACAATGAAGCCAGAATTCCGTAGAACAATATTAGCATTATCAGTAGGAGAATATCCCGGATACTGGGATAAAAAGCTCAACTGGAGTCTCAACTCACTTGTCCAGTTAACATGATTTATCTAAGTCATGAACAAAGTCAGTGGTCTATACACAGCAGTAGAGTCAGTGGTCTATACACAGCAGTAGAGTCAGTGGTCTATACACGGCAGTAGAGTCAGTGGTCTATACGCGGCAGTAGAGTCAGTGGGCTATACGCGGCAGTAGAGTCAGTGGGCTATACGCGGCAGTAGAGTCAGTGGGCTATACGCAGCAGTAGAGTCAGTGGTATATACACAGCAGTAGAGTCAGTGGTCTATACGCAGCAGTAGAGTCAGTGGTCTATACGCATCAGTAGTGTCAGTGGTCTATACGCATCAGTAGAGTCAGTGGTCTATACACAGAGGTAGAGTCAGTGGTCTATACACAGCGGTAGAGTCAGTGGTCTATACGCAGCAGTAGAGTCAGTGGTCTATACACAGCAGTAGAGTCAGTGGTCTATACACAGCAGTAGAATCAGTGGTCTATACACAGCAGTAGAATCAGTGGTCTATACACAGCAGTAGAGTCAGTGGTCTATACACAGCAGTAGAATCAGTGGTCTATACACAGCAGTAGAGTCAGTGGGCTATACGCGGCAGTAGAGTCAGTGGTCTATACACAGCAGTAGAGTCAGTGGGCTATACACAGCAGTAGAATCAGTGGTCTATACACAGCAGTAGAATCAGTGGTCTATACACAGCAGTAGAATCAGTGGTCTATACACATCAGTAGAGTCAGTGGTCTATACGCAGCGGCAGAGTCAGTGGTCTATACACAGCAGTAGAGTCAGTGGTCTATACGCAGCAGTAGAGTCAGTGGTCTATACACGGCAGTAGAGTCAGTGGTCTATACGCGGCAGTAGAGTCAGTGGGCTATACGCGGCAGTAGAGTCAGTGGGCTATACGCGGCAGTAGAGTCAGTGGGCTATACGCGGCAGTAGAGTCAGTGGTATATACGCAGCAGTAGAGTCAGTGGTATATACACAGCAGTAGAGTCAGTGGTCTATACACAGAGGTAGAATCAGTGGTCTATACACATCAGTAGAGTCAGTGGTCTATACGCAGCGGCAGAGTCAGTGGTCTATACACAGCAGTAGAGTCAGTGGTCTATACGCAGCAGTAGAGTCAGTGGTCTATACACAGCAGTAGAATCAGTGGTCTATACACATCAGTAGAGTCAGTGGTCTATACACAGCAGTAGAGTCAGTGGTCTATACGCAGCAGTAGAGTCAGTGGTCTATACACGGCAGTAGAGTCAGTGGTCTATACGCGGCAGTAGAGTCAGTGGGCTATACGTGGCAGTAGAGTCAGTGGGCTATACGCGGCAGTAGAGTCAGTGGGCTATACGCGGCAGTAGAGTCAGTGGTATATACGCAGCAGTAGAGTCAGTGGTATATACGCAGCAGTAGAGTCAGTGGTCTATACACAGAGGTAGAGTCAGTGGTCTATACACAGCAGTAGAGTCAGTGGTATATACGCAGCAGTAGAGTCAGTGGTCTATACACATCAGTAGTGTCAGTGGTCTATACGCATCAGTAGAGTCAGTGGTCTATACACAGAGGTAGAGTCAGTGGTCTATACACAGCAGTAGAGTCAGTGGTCTATACGCAGCAGTAGAGTCAGTGGTCTATACACATCAGTAGAGTCAGTGGTCTATACGCATCAGTAGAGTCAGTGGTCTATACACATCAGTAGTGTCAGTGGTCTATACGCAGCAGTAGAGTCAGTGGTCTATACGCAGCAGTACAATCAGTGGTCTATACACAGCGGTAGAGTCAGTGGTCTATACGCGGCAGTAGAGTCAGTGGGCTATACGCGGCAGTAGAGTCAGTGGGCTATACGCGGCAGTAGAGTCAGTGGGCTATACGCAGCAGTAGAGTCAGTGGTATATACGCAGCAGTAGAGTCAGTGGTATATACACAGCAGTAGAGTCAGTGGTCTATACGCAGCAGTAGAGTCAGTGGTCTATACACATCAGTAGTGTCAGTGGTCTATACGCATCAGTAGAGTCAGTGGTCTATACACAGAGGTAGAGTCAGTGGTCTATACACAGCAGTAGAGTCAGTGGTCTATACGCAGCAGTAGAGTCAGTGGTCTATACACAGCAGTAGAATCAGTGGTCTATACACAGCAGTAGAATCAGTGGTCTATACACAGCAGTAGAGTCAGTGGTCTATACACAGCAGTAGAATCAGTGGTCTATACACAGCAGTAGAGTCAGTGGTCTATACGCAGCGGCAGAGTCAGTGGTCTATACACAGCAGTAGAGTCAGTGGTCTATACGCAGCAGTAGAGTCAGTGGTCTATACACGGCAGTAGAGTCAGTGGTCTATACGCGGCAGTAGAGTCAGTGGGCTATACGCGGCAGTAGAGTCAGTGGGCTATACGCGGCAGTAGAGTCAGTGGGCTATACGCGGCAGTAGAGTCAGTGGGCTATACGCGGCAGTAGAGTCAGTGGTATATACACAGCAGTAGAGTCAGTGGTATATACTCAGCAGTAGAGTCAGTGGTCTATACACAGAGGTAGAGTCAGTGGTCTATACACAGCAGTAGAGTCAGTGGTCTATACGCAGCAGTAGAGTCAGTGGTCTATACACATCAGTAGTGTCAGTGGTCTATACGCATCAGTAGAGTCAGTGGTCTATACACAGAGGTAGAGTCAGTGGTCTATACACAGCAGTAGAGTCAGTGGTCTATACACATCAGTAGAGTCAGTGGTCTATACGCAGCAGTAGAGTCAGTGGTCTATACACATCAGTAGTGTCAGTGGTCTATACGCAGCAGTAGAGTCAGTGGTCTATACGCAGCAGTAGAATCAGTGGTCTATACACAGCAGTAGAGTCAGTGGTCTATACGCAGCAGTAGAGTCAGTGGTCTATACGCAGCAGTAGAGTCAGTGCTATATACGCAGCAGTAGAGTCAGTGGGCTATATGTGGCAGTAGAGTCAGTGGGCTATACGCAGCAGTAGAGTCAGTGGGCTATACGCAGCAGTAGAGTCAGTGGACTATACACAGCAGCAGAGTCAGTGGGCTATACGCAGCAGTAGAGTCAGTGGTCTATACGCAGCAGTAGAGTCAGTGGACTATACACAGCAGTAGGAAGCTTAGTGAATTGTGCCCATTGCATATTAAAACGAGAAGGTCACCAGTAGCATGCAGCCATATTTATATTCTCATTTGCTCCAAACTGCTGACATCACCTCCTGATATTGAGTTGTGTGAAGATGTCATTTTCCCTGCCCAGTTTGTAGTTGCAACACTGTTATGAGGCAGTCTGTTCTTGTGCAATGGATTGGATTAGAAATGTCACACTTTGCACCCTGTTCTTAAAGGGAAAAGGAACAAAATATATATATATTTTTTCAAGTAAAGTTCATTTAAACGTCATTGAAAGTAACAGGAAATGCAGAGAACATACTTACATCTCAGGGAAAATCCTCAGGAGCAGTGTTGTATTTTTTGGGGGCTCTAAGACCATTATTTGAAAAAAATACCTGGCACATTATCAAAAACGCTTTATCTGATGCAACAAAGAAAAAAAAAATTTCCTTGTCAGTTTAAGACACAAATCTTAACTCTTCCTATTACTACAAAACATTAAACCACATCCACATTTTGGTTTCTGCCGGGATGAGATGAGGAGGAATCACTTGACATCTGGATTGTTGCTAGAAACTTGATTTAAACATCATTTCCATGTCCTGGTAAGTATAAGCAGTGATATATTATAATACCATTTTACCAAAGCTCAGTAGAAAAAGGGTTAAATATTGTCCATAATTAAAGGGACATTGAAAGCATTTTTTCTTTGCTGCAACTGAAAGTTGCTATTTGATAATATATCCCTATGTGATTTTGTATCCCTATGTGATATTGTATCAAATATATGATATTGTATCCCTATTTTGTGATATTGTATCAAACTGTGATAATGTATCACTATGTGATAATGTATCACTATGTGATACTAGGGAATTGCCCGTCAAATAATGACGGCAATACAATTGTAATCCAGCAATGCTGTTTGCCACACAATGCGAGGCTATGGGCCCTCTGACCACCTTCGGCACTCTTTGCGAGCCCTGCTCATTGCGTGTCTCGCAATGAGCGCCTTTGACCACTCATTGTGAGCCTCTCCCCCGTGTACTTTATAGGCCTGTAAAGTTTAGGGCCCTACTGCCTTGGGTTAAGTGTTAGTGCCTGCAATGAAATTGTAAGGCTGGCAATGCTGGTTGTCATACAATGTGACGCTTTTGGTCCTCATTGGTTGTATTTTCAAAGTCCTACATGCCTGGCGTGGTTAGTACTGTTTGCGCTGTTGTGTATTTTCTAAGTTCTGCGTGCTTGGCGTTGCAGAGCCTCATTTTCATCTTGCATCAGATTTTTTTCGTCCGCCATTTTGTTTCTTGCTTAGTCGATTTCCGAGTGAGCAAAAACAGCAAATAAGGCTCAAAATCGCTTGCAACCTCACTCCCAGCCTTCCTGGCTCTACCCCTGTGCCGTGTGTGAGTGTGTTTTTCCATGTTTTTCAAGTTACGTGCTTCAACTGCTCGCCTCGCAGATGAACACCTTCGGTAAGTGTTACTGTTTGCGCCGTTGTGTATTTTGTAATTTCTGTGTGCCTGTTGTTGCAGAGTCTCATTTTCATCCTGTTTTCGACTTTTTACATTTTTCGTCCTCCATTTTTTTCTCGCTTAGCCTATATGTTCTCGCTTAGCCGATTGTGCTGTGTGTGAGTTTGTTTATTTTTCGTTTTTTTTATTATTTTTCTGTTTTTTGGTATTTTGGAGTTACGCGCTACGTGCTTCAATGGCTCGCCTTGCTTCGTGAGGCTCGCAGAGAAGCTCCTTCGGCACTCATCTCCCACCTGTGACGGCGCCACTGGCTGCAATGAGCACCTTTGTCGCTCATTGCAGGCTAAGTGCTGCACGGCTGCTTAAGTGCTGGGCGACTGCTTCGCCTCACTTTGTGAGGATTGCATGTGTGACGTCGACGCTTGCTGCAATGAGCGCCTTTGGCAAATCGCAGTTTGACAGGTAATATATGTGATTGTATCCCTATGTGATATTGTATCACTATGTGATAATGTATCAACATGTGATAATGTATCACTATGTTATGTTGTATTAAAATTTGATATTTTATCAAAATGTGATAATGTATCACTATGTGATAGTGTATCCCTATGCAATAATGTATCATTATGTGATATTGTATTAAATACGTGATAATGTATTATTATGTGATATTATATCAAAATGTGTTAATGTGATAATGTATTAATATGTGATAGTGTATAACTATGGGACATTGTATCCAAATGTGATAATGTATCACTATGTAATAATGTATTACTATGTGATATTGGGTCACTAGGTTATAATGTATCACACAGTGGTACATTAGCAAAAAAAAAATGATTCAAATGTTTAACTGAATCAGCCAATGAGCAGTAATACAGATGTATGCATCATACTTGTCAATGAAATCACTTGCCAATGAAATCTACAGATATGCTCTGTGCACTTCATTTTAGTTTTAATGAAGTTTAAACAGGTTTTACAAAATATTTTTTTTATGTAAAACACAACTTTTGTAATATTTAAAGCATGCTCTTTTGAATGCATTAAAAAAGAATTGTTGCCTGTCCCTTTAAGTGTTCTGTAGGTAAAATTATACACCTTTTAAATTAAACAAATGACTACTGCAGAGATATTTTTTAAGTATCCACTTTTGAAGAATTATACTTAAAACTTAGCAAAAATGGTTTTAGATTATAAACAAATATTACAGCTTCTAATGTATTACCTTTTTATATGCAATAATGCTGCTATGTAATCCAAAATTATGGTTTCTGGTGAGTAGACTTTGAATGTACAGGAAGGTTCTATCTGCAAAATGGGTATGTGGCAGCCAAAACTGCCAGTTTTCACAAGGACTCGCAGAAAGCTCAAAGAGACACACACTCTTGAAAAGTAGCAGACAGTGGCAAAAATTAAATGGAACCCTTCAGTATAGAATAATTGCATATGAAAAATGTAAAGGTTGTATTTTTTGGCATTCTCACTGCATTGTGCCCATTATAGTTTATAAAGTATATTTATCCAAAAGACCCCATTTTTCAACGTTTGAGGTAAAATAAAGAAAATGTTGTTGCTGTTGTTCAGTCCTTCAGTTATGTCCAACTCTTAGTGACCATATGCAGCACACTAGGTACATCTGTCTGTGTTTCTGGTTGTGCTTATCCATATGGTTTTCTTGGCAAAGATACTGGAGTGGGTTGCCAGTTCCTTCTCCAGTGGACCGCAGTTTGTCTGACCTCTCTGCTATAACCTGCTTATCTTGGGTGACCCTAAATGTTATAGCTCACAGCATCATTAAAGTACACCACGACAAGGTAGCGATCCAGAATGGGAAAGAAAATGTTCCTTTAATTAAATTTCTTAGTTGTATCTTCATTATCTGAAAGGGACAGAACTCAATAGAGATTGACTTTCCAATATACCTATTTTATGGCTGCTGTAAAATAAGAGTATATTTATACATTTTAGAGTAGGTACATTTTATAGTGGTCGTTTAACACTGAAATTCATGTCAGATCAAAATTCTGCTTGGCTTGTCAAGTCCATTCTGTTCTAATCTGTCTAAACATTGATCTCATTCTCATTGTTTATTTTATGATCACTTTTAGTTGTTGGGTCATGGATTAAATTTAATGTAATGCTCCTTTTCCTTTTGTAATCTGCAAAAGCACCTACAAATTACAAGACAAAATATATACTAAAAGAAAGAAATATATATATATATATATATATATATATATATATATATATATACAGGAATAATCAGAGTATTGCAGTATATAGTGATGCCTTTTTTTTAACAGACATATTCATAGTTTTCATGACAAGCTTTCGAGAGAAGATCCTCTCTTGGTAAATATATATATATATATATATATATATATATATATATATATTTGAAGAGTGTGGTAGACATGAGTATCCAGTAATCTAGATAATCAGAATATTGCATTATATAGTGAAACATTTTTTAGACAATCATATTCATAGTAATATAGTTATATATGTATATGTATATATACATGGATCCTCGGAACTCGACATTTTCGGAACTTGATGTGTGTAGACTGTGCCTATAATAACCAAAGGGCAGCCTGTGCTTATAAGAACCAAAGGTCTGTCTGTACTAATAAGAACCAAAGTACAGCCTGTGCCTATAAGTACCGAAGTGTATCCTGTGCCTATAAGGACCAAAGTGCAGCCTGTGCCTATAAGTACCAAAGTGCAGCCTGTGTCTATAAGTACCAAAGTGTAGCCTGTGCCTATAAGGACCAAAGTGTAGCCTGTGCTTATTCATTTTGTCCAATCACAGGCATCTAGACATTGTAATACAATGTAACAATCAGTAATGGCAGTTTGTGCAGTAAGGAATTATGGGATGTCCAACAGAGAGAGTCAAGACACTGATCAGTAGATCTCTGCATTGAGCTGCTGCTGGCTTGAAGGTTGGTAAGGGATAAAATCCATATTTGAATGCAGTGTTTCTATTGGTAGGTATCAGGTACCTATGTAGGCAGCTCTGGGGTATATTTAAGTAAAAATCTGTATGTGTATAGAATGACTAATGTGTGTGTCTGATATAAGCAGCAGGTGTTAGATCAGAAAAAGGTAAAAACAGTGAAACTTAAATATATCCTTTTAATATTTTTATTAATACTCTTTAGTTATAACAGTCAGTATGTCATAGCACAAAGATTTTCTTACAACAGCATCAAAACCAGTTGTTACACTTTAATCAGCATTTTAATACATGTGTTGTTGCTGTGTCTTCCTTATCAGTTATTTCTTGTAGTTTTGTTATTAATCAGTAAGAAACTAAATGGTTTGGCTGAAATTTGTGTACTAATTAATTTTTGATTCCTAATTAACAGAGTTTGCAATTATAAAAACAAATTAGTAGCATTTCTCCCGGTCTTTACTGATTTAAACTCTGCCGGTCTTGGATCTGTTAGGAAGATAGGGCTGCAGCCTTCCACGACCTGACTCATTCTTCACCATTTCCATATTTGTGTTCTGCTTGCTTTTTAGCAGTGTTGTAATCCTTTCGTCACTGGGTTAGCCTATTGACATTGCACTGACCTTCTCATTCACAAGATGTTGTTTTGCTTACACAAACTAAACAGCATTGTGCTAATTTTGCAAAATCAGCAAAAAAAAATGTGGAAAATAATGGCAGGAAATGGGTGGAAACATGTCACATTCGGTGGAATTTGCTAACTAGACAACTTAAAAAAAATATGCATTGTGTTATCATCCAGCATCGTGCAACAAGCCAAATATTGCACAGTAATGGAAAATGAATATGATTGTAATTTTGAGATTGTGGTGAATTTATTTTTCTGGCCTAAAGTGATGCAGAGAAATGTTAAACATTTGTCATATTAAACTGAAATGATAATAATCCAATTCTGGAGGAGAATTAGTAGTGTATGAAAAACAAATTGCATGAAAAAATACCAAAATAAGCATTTAAACACTTACCTTGATGTTAGCAAATTATATTTTCATTTCTGTCAGTTAAAACTTAAGGTTAACACCCCTCCAAACCAAGGCTAAATTGGTATACAATTTGAAAAATTGTTTTGGTCAATCAGGAGGAAGTAAAGACTGAAACGATTGTATCACAATTTGGCAGTTGCTGTCTGTTTTTTCTCTCTGGCTGTCTCCTTATGGGCAATTTCAGCTGTGACCCCAGCAACCATAATTTCCTTTAGAGGTCACACACTGTACCATGCAGGGTACACTTTATGTAAGCTTCCTAGGGGTCTGCACATCCACATATCAGTATCTAGCATATAAATATGTAAGTACATTCAACTTTTCAACATAATACATTTGTTTCTTTACTAATCAGTAGTTGTTTATTAAGAAACAGTTGAAAACCAGGAAACTTATATATACATAATCACTGTGTATACATTGAAGTTTGAAGGTGAAAGAGCTCTAGATTGTGAGCTCTAAAGAGCAGGACCCTCACAGCCTTCCATATCCATGAGCAGATCTCTACATGTCAATGTAGCTACCTCCATCTGTATGGCACGTAATGCAGTTTTGGTACATTGTAAATACTAGATACTAATATCTGCATTATAGAAAAGGTAGTAAGTAAGTGGAATAGTCTTCCCATAGAAATAGTAGGGATAAATGGATTAAATTATTAAATTATTATTATTAAATTATGGCTGGGATAAGCATAAGGCTTTCCTGAGAATGAATTAAACTACAATATGAGGGAGACTCACATACACATAGTAGGAAGGTGATATGAGGCAGACTCACATACACATAATGGGAAGGTGATATGAGGGAGACTCACGTACACATAATGGGAAGGTGATATGAGGGAGACTCACATACACATAATGGGAAGGTGATATGAGGGAGACTCACATACACATAATGGGAAGGTGATATGAGTGAGGCTCACATACACATAATGGGAAGGTGATATGAGTGAGGCTCACATACACATAATGGGAAGGTGAGATTAGGGAGACTCACATACACATAATGGGAAGGTGATATGAGGGAGACTCACATACACATAATGGGAAGGTGATATGAGGCAGACTCACATACACATAATGGGAAGGTGATATGAGTGAGGCTCACATAGGATAGTAGGAAGGTGATATGAGTGAAAATCACATACACATAGTAGGAAGGTGATATGAGGGAGACTCACATACACATAATGGGAAGGTGAGATTAGGGAGACTCACATACACATAATGGGAAGGTGAGATTAGGGAGACTCACATACACATAATGGGAAGGTGAGATTAGGGAGACTCACATACACATAATGGGAAGGTGATATGAGTGAGGCTCACATACACATAATGGGAAGGTGATATGAGTGAAAATCACATACACATAGTAGGAAGGTGATATGAGGAGACTTGCATACACATAGTAGGGAGGTGATATAAGGCAGACTCACATACACATAATGGGAAGGTGATATGAGTGAGGCTCACATACACATACTGGGAAGGTGAGATTAGGGAGACTCACATACACATACTGGGAAGGTGAGATTAGGGAGACTCACATACACATAATGGGAAGGTGAGATTAGGGAGACTCACATACACATAATGGGAAGGTGATATGAGTGAGGCTCACATACACATAGTAGGGAGGTGATATGAGTGAAAATCACATACACATAGTAGGAAGGTGATATAAGTGAGACTCACATAGAATAGTAGGGAGGTGATATGAGTGAGGCTCACATACAATAGTAGGAAGGTGATATGAGTGAGGCTTACATACACATAGTAGGAAGGTGATATGAGTGAGGCTCACATACACATAGTAGGGAGGTGATATGAGTGAGGCTCACATACACATAGTAGGAAGGTGATATGAGTGAGGCTCCCATAAGTATAGTCAGTAGGGGATATGAGTGAGGCTCATATAGGCATAGTAGGGAGGTGATATGAGTGAGGCTTACATACACATAGTAGGGAGGTGATATGAGTGAGGCTCCCATAAGTATAGTCAGTAGGGGATATGAGTGAGGCTCACATACACATAGTAGGGAGGTGATATGAGTGAGGCTCCCATAAGTATAGTCAGTAGGGGATATGAGTGAGGCTCCCATAAGTATAGTCAGTAGGGGATATGAGTGAGGCTCACATACACATAGTAGGGAGGTGATATGAGTGAGGCTCCCATAAGTATAGTCAGTAGGGGATATGAGTGTGGATCACATAACAGATTGTAATAAGATTATAAGTGCATGTTTTATAAGTGAAAGTCACAGCGATAAAATAATGATATGAATAAAGTTCACATGTTGGAAGGATCATTTCCTTGAGACTTGCACTGAACTCAATACAGTTCCCTCAAGCTACTTCCCAGCAATGTCTGTCACCTGACATGAGGCGACGCGGCTGCTTGAACTGAAGGTTGGCAGCCATGACATCCTCCTCTTTCACCATCAGGTTTCCATTTGTCCTCCTCTTCCTATTAAGTTATAAGCCCCTCTTGGCATGAAACTCTCTGTTTATGGAATATATAATACTTATATTATCATTTATCGGTAGGGCGTGCAAGTTCCTTAAGGTTTTGTTTAATCATAGACTCAAACAAGTAAAATCAGAGGACTAATGTTATATTCATGAACTGTTTGTACTGAATTAAGGTCATTTTTTAATGTTCTATTTTAAAAAAAATCTGAATACTGGAGAACAATTTAGATAATATAAATACATCTGGTGTCTGTGTTCTGGCAGCCAAAGTATTTTCCTTGGTATCATTGCATATTTTATTTCGGCTACATGTGTATGATTTCTCAGCTTGCAGACATACCTTCAGCACCCTCCTATCATTAAGAAATAAACATAATTGAAATCCCCACATGTAGAGCGTTACTATTTTCTTCTAAGTTTCTTGGGTTTGCTAGAGGGCTGAGAAATATGAAAAGGTGTTTATTATTACATTTTAAATTACAACAGAATTGACGGAGTTATATGCATTTTGTTTGTCTGAAGTATGTTTGAACTCTTCCTTGTGTTTGTAATTTAAATATAATAACACTGCACCAACCAAGGCATTGTTACTTGACGTGTATTGCTGAGCCAATACATTTATTGTTTTTTAATGTATTGACTCAAAATAGGTCATCCACACTAATTTGTATCTACTCTATATAATGGAATACAATAGTTTGGATGACCTCCGTGTCCTTTAAAATGACACAGCAGAAGTTCCAAATATTGTAAATGTAGAAATATAGGAAATAAGAAATACTGTGTCCGTTATAAATCTCAGTAAATTTACATTGACATTTGCAGTTTGTTCTTGTCAAAAGAGCAGGTAAAATCTGTCCTTGTAAATGGCAGATGATACCCCCTGGGGCTCTGAATTTATTATTCCAGTATAAAGCAATGTGAAGCAATGCCAGAGAATATCTAGACTGTTTAGATAAATTACTCCCTGGGGAGTGGGCTTGTAGTCCTTTTTTTTCCCATATGGGTTTCTGTCAACCACTGTAGTTTCAGGGCCTAATGGGATAATTGGTATTTATTGGCAATGATCTATTTATCATTATCATTTATTAAACACCATCCAATTAATAATGTTCTTGTTGTTAAAGACATATTTACGTTTCATGGATTATGGGTGTATCTGATCTGAGGAGAATTAGTAGTGTATGAAACATTTTGCATGAAAAAATACCGAAAAAAACATTATACTTTCCCTAAAGTTTGCTTATTCAGAGCCAACAACCCTTGAAATCCCTGCCAAAATTAGCATAAAATTCAGAATTTGTTTTGGCCAATCACAGGCAGCTAATACATTGTATCAATATGTGATGGCAGTTTGTGTAGGAGGGTATCAGGGGATGTGTAGTCCCCTAAACAATAAAGCAAGGAGTCAGCAGATCTCTGCATTGCGCTGCCATTGGCTTCAAGGTTCCTAGAGTTACATTCCGTACCCAAATGCAATGTTTCTATTGGAAGGTACATTGTAAGCAGCTCTGGGGGTGTGGAAAACAAGTTTTATTTTTAATTAAAATAAATCTGTGTGTTTATAGAATGACTCAATGTAAAGTGTATGTCTGATATAAGCAGCAGGTGTTATATTAGAAAAAGGGAAAAACAGGGAAACTTAGATATACCTTACCCCCATATTTACACCCTCCGCTGTGTCACTTTAAACTGCATGGTTGATCTTTCAAAATTTCTGTGCTTGCAGCTTTAGGGAAACCCCTGTCTTTAATTCTATAAATAGAAACAAGTCCAAAATATTAATTGGATACAGCTTTAATGACTAATGAGCAATGGAAATGAGGACATCTTTCACAGAGCTTATGTGGTATTTATCCTCTATGCGCCTGCAAAACAAAACTGAGATAATTAGACTTCAGAACAAATAACATCAAAGTGTGAGAAGGTATTATCATATCAAAAGCTACTGTACCCTTCTGGAGCCACACTAGTTCCCTTCTATTTTTGTTTAAATAAATGATATTTCTTAATAGGTCTGCGGAGAGTTTTTGACAGTTGTAGCTTTACTCAAAGGCACTGAGTATTTTTGTATATTTATGAGACAATGACAACAGCTTCAGTATTTACTTTGTAAGCAAAGTTTTTTGTTCTTTTTTTACAGAATGTAAACTATGTTCCTGTAGGACCACTGTATTTTAGAAAACCTTCACATATTTCTGAAGTATGAAGTACAGTAAATAAAAAGTACTTCTGTGTTCACATTTTAACGTCTAAAATTAGTTAAAAAAAATGTATTTCCTGCTTAGAATTCAGAGAAATATAGTTATTGCACTGCATTCTGGGAACCTGGGCAAGGACATGCAAATGAGCCAAAAAAGGTTTCATTATTGCATGTCCCTGATCAGGTTCTTAGAGTGCACTGCAATAACTGTAATTCTCTGAATTCTGAGCAGGAAATACATTTTTTAACTTGTTTTAAACATTCACATGTGAACACATTTGTACCACTGTATGGTGGAGGGCTTCTGTTGCTCTTTTGTCCACCATATGCTAAATGATGACAAAGTATGTTATATCTATCAACATTACCAGCTGTATAAACCAAGGTCATAGAGTTAACCTTAATTTTTAACACATTGTGTATAATAGTTCCCATTTTGTCTGACTTCAGCACTTCCTGCTAGCTTGGGCGTAAAGGGTGTGCTTATATATCAGTGGAGAGTGCAGGGTATAGAGCGATGGGATTTTGTTCTATTTGACACTTCCCCCTCTGAAACATGCATCAACAATTTCAACTACCAGTCCTGCTCTTGCAGAAATGTAAAGCAAACACCCCACAAACACAACCTTCCACCAAAATAGCATGGATGCCTCCAGCTGCCTATTGTTATCCTATATTTGTAACACGCCAACATATTCCGTATTGCTATATATGGGTTAAATACAAGGCAAAAAACATTTTGGGTTCTATGTTCTTAGTAAAATTACAGATTGTCATTGTTTGTTACATGATAAGTAAATCAAGAAAAAGTTAGATATTTTTCATAAAACTGTATAGGTTTGTAACATAGTTATTAAAGGCATATTTACCCGTTTTTACCTTTTTCTAATCTAACACATACTGCTAATATCAGACACACATTATATTGAGTCATTCTATACACAGGCAGATTTATTTTATTTAAGAAATAATTGGTTTCCACACCCCAGAGGTTTTTACATAGGCAGAGTGTACCTACCAATAGAAACACTGAATTCAAGTATGTTTTTTAACTCTATACCAACCTTCAAGCCAACAGCAGCACAGTGCAGAAATCTACATAGCAATGTCTGACCTCATTCTTGCTTCCTTGTGCGGGGAAAAAAACAAGCCTACATATTCCATGATGCTTTGCATCACAAACTGACTTCTCAGTCATTGAAACAATGTTATAGCTGCCTGTGATTGGCCAAAACTAATTATGAATGTTATGCAAATTTATGAAGGTTCTCAAGGGGCATTACGTCTCAAAATAAAGTGTCAGAAACCAGAAGAAAATGGCAAACATCACGGTAAATTTGTTAATATTTATTTTGGTATTTTTTCATGCAATTTTTTTTTTCATACACTACTGATTCTCATATATAAGATGCATTCATAATCCAGGAAACTACGACATACCTTGTAGAGGTAGAGCAACCAATATTGTTAGGTAACTGTTGATATCTAAAACAACCACAAAGTAAGAGATTAAAGGGGCATGGAACACAATTGTTTTTAAAAGAGCAGCTTTAAACATTGCCAAAGTTGTGTTTTGAATTAAAAAATATTAATTAAAACCTGTTTCAAATTCATTAAAACCAACAGGAAGTGCACAGAGCACATAAGTCTGTAGATTTCCTTGGCAGACAAGGATAACTCATACATCTATATTACTGCTCATTGGCTGACAGGGACAAGCCTCCAAATCAGTTAAACTGCTGAATATTTTTTTTTCCCCGTTTGCTTTAGGAGCATCATTTGAAAATTTGAAATACAAAGTGGCACATTACCGAATACCCTTTTTCAGATGCAACAAAGAAAAAAAATATTTAAATGTCCCTTTAAAGCATTAGACACCTGGTCACATGACCCTTTTGAGAAGAAAGAAATGCTATTTTCACTGTTTGGTACCTGATAAAGAGTGAAGTATTTTTCATAGAAATATAATTGTTTTTTTTAGGGCTATATCTTAGTTGTTCAGGTTTGAAGAAGCCGCCTAGGTTCACAGTTGGCAACTGAAGCTGCCACAGCGTGAAGGATTAAAGAGTTAGTCAGTGCACGCACTTAGTCACATGATCATGCTGGGAAGCAGAGAAATAATATATTTGTAAGCGTTTTAAACACATAGACACTGTAAGGGGCTGATTGGGAAAGCGATTGCTCTAAATTATAGCAATTGTATTGAAATAAATACATATATAATTACCGTTCATCAGTACATCCCCATTAATCTTCCATGGGTCTGTAAGCAGGCAGTCGATCAGATATAATCCAACATTTTACAGCAATTGGTACTTAAGTATGCAATGTGCATTCATACTGTGTGTTGAAGAATATTATTTTTATTAATTGTGTAAGGAAAATATTTCATGCTGTAGCGGAATATTATTCACATCCTTTACAACTTGCTTAAAAGGAGACAGCAAAAGTTACAAATAATTATAGGTAATTACAAGAACTTTATCAACGTAATCATATTTCAGAAATGTACCGTATTTCTTATAGTAAACATTTAGTGCAGTTTTTATTGTATTATTTGTTAATCAACAGACAAGTTATTTGGGTTAGAGTTCAATCATTGCTAATTACACATGCTCAGATTGGTTGAATGAAATGGCAGTTGAAACACTTTACATTGTTCTTAACCCAGTGTACTTCTTAACACTAATTGATTGTAGCTTAAACTCCATGTTTTACTGACGTCATGATGACGGTCCAATTTACTATTGGCACTGTCTAAAATGTAACTTACGGGCTTTATTGATCATGATCATGCCCTGAAATGCTACATACAGGTTCATGGCTTGCGTGTTGGGGCTGTGAGCCTGTAATTGCGGGCTTGAGAGAATTAAATACATCTATATATGTAACAATTTTGTAACCCGCAGCCAAAAGTTCTGTTTGAAGGTAATCACGGGCTTGCAATTAAATGGGGGCCATAGTTTTTAACTATACCTTATTTGGAAAAAAAATTATGCCTCGTCTGGTTTACTGGAGGCATCCATTGTACTTTGGTGAAGGCTACATGTGTAAGAGGAAAATGTACATTTTCTTTGGGAGCAGGGCTTGCAGTTATCATTGTACCTCACTTCTTCTTGAGCATGCTTCTTGAGTGATTAAGAAGCATGCTTATTTAATGTTGCTTATTTAATGTATTTGTTTATGTGCTATCATTGTTTATTGGGGTAAATTAATGAGTTAACTTTTAACTCCAATGGTACATATAAACAAGAAATATTGTAAAACTAGACCCTGGAGTTTATTGCCCCCTCTGGTGTTGTAAAAGGTGAACCATAAGAAACAGATAAGGTCTGGATACCTGACTCCCTCTAACCTACTGACAACAGAAAGATACCACATACTTACATAACTAATCATCTTTCTAGTTGGTTATTATTATTATTAAATTTATTTATATCGCGCCAACATATTCCGTTGCGCTGTACAGGGGTTGGTTACAAACGTCACCATTTTTTTCAAGTATAGTGGTCCTTTTAACTAAGGAGTGGTATTAAAATGAAGTAGGACAAGAATCAATATTGATGGCTCTAGAGCCAAATGTTTAGTACAGATCAACATGTGACTTTTCTGTCAAGCCCAAATTTATCAGTATGAATTCAAGTCATTGTTAGCTGTGAATTCAAGTGAGTGTTAGTTTGCTTCATTGATTAATCAAAGTCAAAATAGACAAGGTCCATGTTTGAGTGTGCTATTTCATATACAAGTACACCAGCTTGTTTTAGTCCAAGGTTTTCATATAGGTTGGCTCTTGAATCATAAAGGTTGCTGATCCTTGATGTAGGGCAATGTATAGGTATATGTGTAACTTATCTCGTGGGTCGGGCTGCATCTGAAATGGCAAACACATGAAATTTCCACTTGAGATCCTACATTCCCCAAATGGTGACATATGGAAGAAATAATGTGATAACTTTGGCTCATTTTACCAATTTTGTTGCGGTTTTAAATGCAATCTCTTTTTGGCTCATATGAAAGCTAATTATACTAGAGCTGTAATGAAAGTACCTAATGTAATAAAGAACAATTATCTGCTTACAGGATATGAATACTAACTATTGTTCACTTTCAGGAAAAACATTTCAGAATAATAGAAACGTAATCAGTCCTTTGTTAAAATTTGTATTTGTAAGTGATTATGAGTTTACTGTACAATGAAAAAAATATGTTTGAACGCTTTGAGTCTGACTAAAACATAATTAGACAGGAAAAAAATCATAAAGCTTGTTTTTAATTAAATAAAATGTAACTGTTGATGTCTCTGCTGGACCCTGGGGGCATCCATAATATTGTGGTGAAGGTTAGGTGTTTGAGACTGGTATTTACCTAGTTACATAGTGATTACGGTTGAAAAAATACTTTTAGTCCATCAAGTTCAATCTTAAGATCTCCTCTGATCTGCAATATGCGGATTAGTGGTTAATTGATCCAGAGGAAGGCAAACAGAAAAAAGGGGAAAAAATTATTCCTTCCTGACCCCAGATACTGGTTATCAGATTCCTTCCTGAATCAATACTCCCTCTCTAATTAACCAGGTTAACCCTGAAAACCCTTCATTTAAAATTATATCCAATACCTTTTTAAAGTTATCTATTGAATCCGCTGTCACCACCTACCTTGGCAAAGAATTGCACAGATTAACCATCCTTACTGTGAAGAAACCTTTTCTTTCTTTAAGGTGGAATCTTTTTACTTTAAACCTCAAAGGATGTCCTCTTGCCAGTTGAAAACCTCTTGGCACAAAAAGCCCACTTGACAAATCTTTATACTGACCCTGGATGTATTTATATAAGGTAATTATGTACCCTCTTAGACACCTTTTTTCTAGAGAAAATAAGTTTAATTTGGTTATTTCGTCATAACTTAGCCCCTCTATTCTCATTATTAGTTTTGTTGTCCTTCTCTGTACTTTTTCCAGCTGTAAAATGTCCTTTTTTGAAGTGGTGCCCAAAATTTTACTCCATATTCCAAATGAGGGCATACTAGAGATTTGTATAGTGGCAGAATTATATTTGCTTCCCTTGCTTCTATACCATTCTTAATACATGCTAATATTTTATTTGCCTTTGCAGCTGCTGCTTGGCATTGAGCACTGTTGTCCACAAGTACTCCCAATACCCCTAGATTTGCTCCATTAAGATTATAAATTGCATGGCTATTTTTCCTTCCCAAATGCATAACTTTACATTTATTTGTAGTAAATCTCATCTGCTATTTAGATGCCCATTCCTCTAATTTATGTAAATCCCTTTGGAGGGAAAATATATCCTTTTCTGATTTCACTTCTAAGTCATTAATAAATATGTTAAAAATAGAGGACCTAATACTGAACCCTAAAGGAACCCCACTTACCACATTAGTCCAATCTGAGTATGTTCCATTTAAAACAACCCTTTGCTTCCTGTCTTTTAGCCAGCTCTCAATCCATGAGCAGATATTTACTGCAATTCCTGTTTCCCTTAGTTTGCACAATAGTCTTCCATGTGGCACTATATAAAAAGGCCTTTGCAAAAAGCCAAAAGACTACATCCACTGTGTTGCCTTGATCCAAGTTCCTGCTAACCTCCTCATAGAATCTAATTAGTTTGTTTGACATGACCTATCCCTCATAAATCCATGTTGATTCCTACTTATAATGTAGTTCAAATAGACATATTCTTGTATATTATCCCTTCTTAATCCTTCTAAAAGCTTTCCCACTACAGAAATGAGGTTCACTGGTCTATAAGTCCCTGAATTTGCTCTTGCTTCACCTCTGCTTTTCGCCAGTCATCTGGTAGAGACACTGTGTTGAGTGAATCTTGAAAGATTAGATATAATGTTTTGGCTATTACAGAACCCAGTTCCCTCTGTACCATTGGATGTATTCCATCAGGACCCAGGGCTTTATTAATATTTATTTTTTCCAACCACTTTTGGATTACTTCCTGAGTTAACCAATTATTTGGCAAAGGTAGTGTAGCCCCACTATGTTGCAGTGACCCAGCCACTGGTACCTCCCTTGTGTATTATGAAGAAAATAACCTATTTAGCTCATCTGCCTTTTCCTGGTCACTAATTATCAGAAATGTTGATTTCTGGAGAGCACGACATGCATTTATTGTTGCAAGCTGCGTCACCCTTCCCCTCTTTCGTCCTCCCTTACCAATATATTTTCTCGCAGAAAGTGCTAAAACTAAGAAAAGTCACAAAGACAGATATTTTCTAAACATGCTGTTTTTTATTATCTTGGTTATTACATGCTTTACAAACAAGTGCAGTTTTTCTTGAACTGCAGTGGTCCTTTAAAGGGCAAGTTTCAACTAGACTAACCATTGATCATACTGTTTTTAGATCATGAGGGTTTACTACTACAGGTATTAACAAAGTTAAAAGTGAACAAGTCAATGTACATCCAAAGGAAATAGAGATGATAATATAAAAAGTATTTAGTAAAGTTTGAGAGGAAAGTGTTTTCCAGAAAAAGAGGAATGCAAGAACAAGAAATTTTGATTTCAGATTGGAAGGTGGAAGATTTAGGGGTAGTTTACAGAAAGAGTAGAAGACAAGTCTTCCAGTGGAAACATTAGAAAATGTAAGCATGCCCGGGGTAAGTGTATCACGCAACACATCCATCTGTGTTTATTACATTAACATGCTCATTTGATGACTCTGTGGTTTTGGTATGTTGGAAAATTCTTTTACCATAAATATTTTCTCTTCTTCTGAAGAAATGTGACTCATATATTCTCCTTCACAGAATCTGTTTTAGTTCCGCGGGTGTATATTAGTGATTATCTTGTGCAAAAGCTCAAAGGGAAATAGTGGAGGGTCACATATGGTGTAGTTTAAAACTATATGATATCAAATACCTTATCAATTGAATGTCATTAAAACCTTTTTTTCTTACAGTAAACATATATGGAAGATTACTGTATCTATTTGTCAATCAGCCTCTCTGATTCACCCACCAAGCATAATGTAATATTCCATTCTGATGGGTGATTATCATTTTTAATCTGCTGGTGATCTGTTTGCGATATTTTGATAGCCTCGTTTAATTGCAAGCTCGCAATTGCCTCCAAACTGAATATCCAATTGAATATCCGTAACATTTACTGGCTATATTACGAGTTCAAGTAATTGCGATTTGGGCAATTGAATGAGGCTCTGACGCGTACAGACCATAGAGAATATTTACCCCCCTCAGCCCATTTGTTTGTGGAGTTTGAGCATGTGCACTCATTTCCGTTTCATATGGTTTACAATGAAACAAATATATAACCAGACCCCTAGGGGTTAATTAGACATTTACAGCATTTTATTTCTTTGTTGCAACTGAATAAGGGTCTATGATAATGTGCCACTGCATGTTTTCTTTTTTTCAAATGACTGTCTGAAACCAGACAAAAATGATTAAAATGTTTAGTTGATCTGGGGCTTGCCCCTATCAGCAAATGAGCAGTAACATAGATGTATGAGTCCTACTTCTCTGCCAATGAAATCTACCGATGTACGTATGCTCTGCGCAGTGCTCTTTTAAATGCATGCATTTTAACAATCATCCATTACAATAAGATATCAGACTGTGCAAGGGGAGTGAATCAGAAATGCTGACAGGTGAAAATTGCAAGCTCTAATATAAGTTTACTGCGAGAACATGCAATTTTTAAAATAATATTCAACTTATAAAGTACTTGTTATTACCAAGAGTTTTAAATACTGTATTTATTTTTACTCAACCTAGTGCTTTTAATATAGAATTGGTTATTAGAATTGTACCAATGAAATAGATAGCATTGTGGCTTGGTGTATATCTGCTGATCTTAGTAATAAGAGAAGACCAGCCATTCAACTCAAGGGCTCTCACAGTGGTTCCAGAAACTATATATGATACTGTGTCCTGGTTCATGATAAGGAAAACCAATATCAAATTTGGAAAGAAAATGACTTACTACTAAATTATGGACTCATGATTGGCCAGATGTTAGAGAAGATGTAATCTGTTGCCATCAAACTCCTGGCATTGTATTCTTGTGTTCCTGTTGTGTATTTTAGTGGAGTCATTAACTATGATGATATATATTATAGTTGATAAGTACACAAGGGCGCCTTGTCTTTTGTTATCTAGAAAAAAATCACAGCTAACTGTCATATGTGAAAAACCTACAAAGATAAAAAAGGGAGAGCAAAGGTACCACAGTGTGTATTATAAACACATATCTATTGCCCTAAAATTACAAAATGTACCCAAAATAAAAAATCCAACGCGTTTCGTCTATAAAACCAGTCTTCCTCAGGGATATATGTGATTTATAGTTTAATAGATTTTCTTGCATTATGTCAGTTATGCAGAATCATTTGGGCTTGATGTGTTTAGGGGGCAGATTTTTGGGTTTGTGAGTGTTGTTTAATGATTATCGTTACAGTTATGGTTGAGAGTTAGTAATCGGATTAAGTTTAGTCATTGGCATTACAGATAAGGTTAAGGTTTAGATTGAAGTTAGGGTTGAACATTAGTCGATTTAGTCTGGTCAACGAACTTCCCCTTAAATCCATATTTACTTTTCTCTCTCATCAAGTAATTATATAAATTTTGTTCCAATGGTATCATTCTCCCTCTCATAATCTCTCTCTATATTTTTCTCGCTCCCTCTTTCTTTTTCCCTTCACCGTAAAAAAATCCCTTGACATTTTCTTCACTACACATGTTTCATTTGCTGTGCACCAGAGTTGTTCCCCTTTTACCTTTGTACGTATGTTCCAGTGAGACATTGTGCAGTCACTCGACACAGTTAATGAGATCCAGAATGTCTGGGCTTTTTCTCTCTAAATAATGCAATAATTTTACACAAACTAACATATTAACTTATATAACCTTTACCCATTTCCAAACCTTTGCTCAGTTAAACTCTTCTCTGTTTGGTTACTGAGTGGCTGCATACTTGTGAACAAAAGCTATTACTAAGGTGAGATTCTAATTTTACTGATAGTTTCTATGTTTTAAATTATGTAAATGAATCTAAAGATATGTGTCATACATATTGTGTTCTTATATTTATATGCTTAATTAATTGCCATTTGTTATTTAACGAATTTAAGATGTACATTGTACACTGTGAAGAACTGCTGCTGTAGCTCTGATTGTTAATTAATTAATTATTTAATGTTTTAATTCATTTATTTATTCTTTATAATTATTTATTCATTCTATATAATATTATTTTACTTCAGCAGTTGTATTATGTATCCTATCATTTTTCCACAATCTCAAAAAAAAATTCAATAAATAGACTCAGGGCGAAACGCGTTAGTAGGGCAGGAATTAGGTGTCCCTTACTTATAGATAGCTCCCTTATCACTAATGAAATTTCACATTATACTAATGCTTGAAAATGGAAATTGAATTACTCTTTGAAAGTAATATATGTCAAGCTCAATGCTAAACACTCTTTTAGGAATATGCATACACTCAAGATGTAAGCTCTAACGGAAATGTATATGTAGTAGCTATTTGATTAAATTGGCCTCAGACTTTGGAACAATATAGGATGCACAATCCAAGAGTAACCACTAAAGTATCATGATATTATAAAGAATAAATTAAATAATAAAATAACAAGCAGAGCAGCAGCAACAGATACAATGTATTACATTTTTATTTAATACAATGTGACCACAAGACTATGGGCCTCATTCAAATGCAATTTGGCCAATTGAATAGGGCTCTATATAAGCACACAGCATATTTTTTTACCAAGGTTTTAGTTAGTGAAGACCTTGCTTTTGGATAGATGTTCACTAACTAAAAACATCTGTAAAAAATATGCTGTGTGTTTATATAGAGCCCCATTCAACTGGCCAAATTGCATTTGAATGAGGCCCTAAGGGTGCTATCTACCCTAAGGATGTCCCAGGGAAAGATAAAGTGTGTCTAAGGACATATAATTAATCCTTTTTAAACAATTACTGTATATACTCGAGTATAATCCGAGTTTTTCAGCCCTTTTTTTAAGGCTAAAAAGGGCCCCCTCGGCTTATACTCGAGTCACTCTCTCGAGCCCACCCACCCCGTGTCTCTCTAACCCCCCCGTGTCTCTCTAACCCCCCCGTGTCTCTCTACCCCCCTGTGTCTCTCTACCCCCCCGTGTCTCTCTACCCCCCCGTGTCTCTCTAACCCCCGTGTCTCTTTCACTCGCCCCTCCTCATCCTCAACCCCCCCATTCTAAACCCCCCTCCAAATACCTCCCCCTCTCCCTTTCCCCTCCCTTTCCCCTTGACGTGGCGTGCATGTGACGTCACACCATTAGCATATACAGGGTGCCGGCACCCGGTATATGCTAATGACGTGGAGCGCATGTGACGTAGAATGAGGAGGGGGGTTAGAATGAGGAGGGGGGTTAGAATGAGGAGGGGGGTTGAGGATGAGGAGGGGGTTGAGGATGGGTGGGTTGAGGTTGAGGAGGGGGGTTGAGGAGGGAGGTTGAGGAGGGAGGTTGAGGATGAGGAGGGAGGTTGAGGAGGGGGTTGAGGATGAGGAGGGTTTGAGGATGAGGAGGGGGTTGAGGATGAGGAGGGGGTTGAGATTGAGGAGGGGGTTGAGGATGAGGAGGGTTTGAGGATGAGAAGGTTGAGGAAGGGGTTGCGGAAGAGGAGGTGGTTGAGGATGAGGAGGGGGTTGAGGTTGAGGAGGGGGTTGAGGAGGGGGGTTGAGGAGGGAGGTTGAGGAGGGGGTTGAGGTGGGGGGTTGATGAGGGAGGTTGAGGATGAGGAGGGAGGATGAGGGAGGTTGAGGATGAGGAGTGGGGTTGAGGAGGGAGGTTGAGAATGAGGAGGGGGAAGAGACACAGGGAAGGGAGAGGGGAGAAGAGACATGGGAGAGAGAGGGAGACACAAGAAAAGGGCTCACAAGAGGGGGACACAGAGGGCACAAGAGGGACACAGGGGGCAGCACATTTCCCACCCTCGACTTATACTCGAGTCACTCATTTTACACAGTATTTTGTGGTAAAATAGGTGCCTCGGCTTATACTCTGGTCGGCTTATACTCGAGTATATACGGTACATTTTATTACAGTGAGGAAACTCAGGAATTAATAGCTTGTGAAGATTACAAGATTTTCCAATCCCCTCTGTTCCTAAAGTTTAAGCAATAGTTAATAAAAGTTACATTTCAAAGAAAATAATATTTTATAGATTATCCACAAGTGCCAAATAAACCTGTGCATTTTTCTATCAATGTATATCTTTCAGTTGGGAGGCTTAAATAAAAGTTATTGGCCTTTCAAAATTCTAACCAAGTACCATCTAGGTGAGTTTCCTACAAGGCCAATATTGCAGTCTCGGCTCTGTAATAAATCTTGGTGTGACGGAACATACCTTATGAATATCCATATGTACATCTATCTTTATGATTTATCAGAAAACTAATGTCAAACATCCTTTTGTGGCTCACAGGGGATCAATGTTCCCAGAAGCTTATAAATAAATTCTGTGTTGGAACGCGCAGCCCATGTGTCTTCATCTCACTCATGTAATTCAGACGGAGTTCGGGTGAAACATACCTTCTGGTGGTAGAAGTTGTCTTAAAGGAGATTGAAAGTTTTATTTATCGAATTCATTGTACTTTCTTATAGGCGGCTGATAATAGCATAAGCTCATCAAGCACTTATAGACAGTCTATCAATAAACTCCTTCCACTCATTGGGGTATTTACCAAGTGGACCCTCTTCTGGATCGCTACATTGTCTTGGTGAAGGAGCTTGTGTACCTCAGTGAAGCTGTGAGCCAAACCACCCAAGATGGGCAGGTCATAGCAGAAAGGTCAGATAAAGGTCCACTGGAGAAGGAAATGGCAACCCACTACATTATCCTTGCCAAGAAAACCGTATGGATTAGTACAACCAGATGCCCTTTAATTTGCAATCTACTATGGCATATTGCACATTAGAGCTACTCATGTCTACATGCAAATTAATAAATATCATGAATGCAGTAATGCACAGGTATTATTATATATCCCCCGTGTCCATCCCTTTTTACATAATTAACAGTATTGTATGAGTGTTTTATGGGTTAACCATTCACAGCTTAACCGCTGTCCCCATTGTTGTATAATTGTATGTAAAAAACACAATGCTATATGTGCATATATTTATTTTCCAAATGTGCATATATCATCACTACTGTTTTATGCAACTGCACGGTTCCATATGCTAATTTGTATATATATATATATATATATATATATATATATATATATATATATATAGATAGGCATACGTTTATTTGTGTTTTTAAATATATATATATATATATATATATATATATATATATATATATATATATATATATATATTCAGTACATTTTCAGGTATACAGAAACGTTAGTTTTAGGTATACAGATGCACCAGCAACTTGATGCTGCCTACTGCCCTTGAATATGTGATTCCCTAGGCCTGTGCCCTTTTAGAGCGTTAAAAGACAAGGACAAATAAAATGTAAATATACATGATCATGATATTCTGAAAGCTTGTTACACATATTTTTTTAACATATCTATTTTTCCCCCACTGGATTTCATAACAGTGCAATACGTAGGAGGAATTCCTTCCACATGAGTACAATGTCAGCACCAGTTTTCTGGGATCTCATGTGCTAGCAGTTTGTTGAAGTACTAGTAAATGGTACAAAATGTTTTAAAAGAGAAGAACTGATGTAATAATGACAGCTGTTGTCTCATGGGTTTTTCTTCCTGTAATTCAGTTGGACAGAGTATTATGTTTTTGCAAGGCATGTAGAACATGGTAATCTAGTCCTGCACCGAGTACTGTCTAAAGATGATTATTTTTTTTTAGATTTCCAACATCTGCTTGGCAAAAGGAAACAGCGGTCACTACTTTTATGTGTGTGTGTTTACGTCGCTCAGTCATGTCCGACTCTCCATGACATAGTGGACCACAAAATACTGTACTGATCCACTTGGTATTCATGGCAGAGATACTGGAGTGGGTTGCCAGTTTCTTCTCCAGTGGGCCACAGCATACATCTCCTGGTATTCCTAGGTAGTCTCCCATCCAAGTATTGACCAGGCCCAAACCTGGTAGGCTTCAGGGTGGTGTGACCTATTGGTTTCCTGACTGGAATCGAACCCAGGTCACAGTGGTGAAAGCACTGATTCCTAACCACTGGACCTCCAGGGAACCCCACTACTTTTATATCATGCATTTAAAAAGCTAGTTTTAAAGCCACCTTAAAAAAACCACTGTTTGACACGTATGTACCAAACTAACAATTTTATCAGCTGTGTGAGTTATAAAACATTTTGAGGAGGAACATGTGCATTTTTGAAGTCTCTGTTTGAGTACAGGAATCCGTTTTGTGTTTGTTACATCAAATCCTGAGAGCTCGACGATGGGGGGGGGGGGGGGGGGGGGTGATTTATAATGGAGGGAGAGTGGTAGAGAAGACAACAGGCAGAATTCCAGAACCTTTGTTTGATGATTGAATAAGATTGAAATTGACACCACACCACTTGCCGCACATTGGCCCAGAAGCAGACACCTTGCATCATTCAATGCAATTATATAAATCTAAACTCCCTCTCACACACACAACTTCCACCAATATATGATGGATCTCTCCAGGAGTCATTAAAACATTCATTTTTTTTCTAACTAAAAACTAGCTGTATGATTTTTGTTTCCCTGGTTGTAACTTTTTTCTATCTGTCACATTCTGCTTATATCAGAAACACAAATTACATTGAGTCATTCTATACACATATAGATTTATTTTATTTAAAAAAAATGTTTTCCACACCCCAGAGCTGCTTGCATAGACATAGTGTACCTACCAATAGAAACACAGGAATTGGGTACGGTTTTTAACACTATACTAACCATCAAGCCAACAGCTTCACAATGCAGAATCTCACATAACTATGTAAATGATAAACCTTTCCAAGTTTTCACTACTTCCTGACCATTGCTATTCCCTATCTTTTCTTCTCAGGTTTATGCCTCTTCCACTCCCTTTAGATTGTAAGTAGCAAGTTTCCAATCTTGTAAGGTGCTTTGGGAAATAGTACTTTCTACAAAGAGTCTAAGCTCAAAACAGGACCCTCCATTTTCTTCAGTTGGTAATATTTTATTTTTCCCTGTTTTTCTCCCTGTACAGTGCTATGGAATAGGTTGCAAATAAAAGTTAATAATAATAATAATAATAATAATAATAATCTGCCTTTGATTGGCGAAAACAAATTATGAATGTTATGCTAATTCTATTAGTTATTTTCACAAGTGTTAGTTTTCAAAATCAACTGCTAGCAAACTCAAGAGATTTAGCAAACTTTTGAGTCATTTTAATAATCCTTATTTTGGTATTTTTTCATGCAAAAAATGTTTTCATACACTACTGATTCTCCTCTATCAGTTGCATTCATAATCCAGGAAATTTAGTTATGCTCTTAGACAAAGTTTTCAAACCTATCTTTTTTTTAATTGTGTAGTGGTCCTTTAAATGGAACTGCGGAGACTGCAATGATGTATTTTCACAGGGAGATTTTAGATTTTGATGCCAAAATAGGTTGCTAAACCGCTAGTGATATACAGGGTTTAGGGAGCAGTCTGTAAAGGATTTAGGAACATGATCAGTTTAATAACAGAGAAAGAGATCATCGTGCAGTGTCCAGGGTTATGTTGTGATCCGTTGCCTAGTTACCGTTTAAGGCTTTTCCAAGGCCTGCAGCTTGTGACCTTGTGCATTATCAATGAAGACCAAAGCTACATAATGCTGGAGAGCTGTGATACAGAACTGTTATCTAATGTATTGTACAGTTTCTATATCTGAATTTGCACAAGTTAACGGATCACTGTAGCTTAGGTAAAACGTCACATATTTGTGAATTATGCAACAAACTAGCATCAATAGCATATTTATGTCTATGGTCATGATGATTCACTTGGTATTCATTGCAGAGATACTGGAGTGGGATGCCAGTTCTGTCTCCAGTGGGCCATAGCATACAACTCTTGGTATTCCTATGTGGTCTCCTATCCAAGTACTGACAGGCCCAGCCCTGCATGGCTTCAGGGTGGTGTGACCTCTTAGCTCCCTGACTGGAATCAAATACAGGTCGACAGTGCTGAAAGCATCAAATCCATCCTAACCACTGGACCACCAGGGAACCAGGGAATGATAGTCTAGCTGACTTCTATTGAGCATGTGTCAAATGCTGAAATCTTATCCGAATCCACCAGCAAATCTCTCTCCCTGCCATTCCTTCCCCTCATAAGAATTAGCAGAGCACAACTACTCAGACTCTAAGGGCCTCATTCAATTGCGATTTGGCCAATTGAATAGTGCTCTAAATAAGCACATAACATATTTTTTTAAAATAAGTTTTAAGTTAGTGAAAACCTTGCTTTTGGATAGATGTTTACTAACTAAACACTTCTTTAAAAAAATATGTTATGTGCTTATTTATACCCCTATTCAATTGGCCAAATCGCAATTGAATGAGGGCCTAAGCCAGTAGGGAGTGGAAAGCGCTAATTTGGAATATTTCACAAGCAGTACCTGCTAATATAAAGATTTTACCTAATTACGTATAAAAAGTATTGTGGAAAAACATGTAACCCATAAGTGTAGTTCTTCGAAATAGTGTTTTTTAAATATATGACTACAGTGGCACTTTTAAAATTGTATCAGAAAGACCAGTCTAGATCAACTAGGTGAGGTATATAATGTATGTAGCTTGTGTAATGTTATTTCTTTCTCATAAGGGGATCTTTTAATATAGAAAAATGAAGGTGCTGACATTAACTTTGGATGCTGGGTCCTATATGGTTTAACTGGAAGGATTTAATGAACCATTGAAGTCTATAGAATTCCCTTTTGAAGATGTTGACTTGTTTGTTATTAGACAATTTTTTTTAGAAAATTTAAAAATATATATATAAAAACAATGGGAGATCAATTTGCTTTTATGCTAACAAATTGCTACTGCAATATTGTGGAATTTAACATTGGGATCATCTTCATTCCCTCAAGCTCCACTTGTGTGGGTGGCACGACCTTTAGGCGCACCACACGTGAGCGCCGTCATCTGCACGCCGTCAAAAGCACACATCAACAGCAGCGTGCTTGACACACAGAGACACAGATCTCTGACAGGTAAAGAGCTTGTGTGGGGATGTGTGGATGGTTTTGTAGATGTATGGATGGGCAGGGGGATAGTTAGGGTATGGATGTGTATGACAAGACAAATATATGTGCAAGCCATTAGTGGTTGCGGAGGCAGGTGTAACACATAAAGTTTTTCATATTGAAAGAACATACACATCCATCCCATAACTATCCCCACATCCATCCCCCTGCCCATCCACACTTCTATCCCATGGCCATCCAAATCCCATCCCCACACAAGCTCTTTACCTGTCAGTGATCTGTGACTGTCACTGATCTGTTGGACGCGCTGGTCTCGCTGCTTCCTTTTGTCAAGCGTGCTGCTGTTGGTCTCCACTTTGATGGCGCGCAGACGAGGGCTCGCACGTCTGGTGTGCCCAAAGGACGGTGTGCCATTTGTGTGTCACCACCTAGAATTCTTAGCAGCAGCAATAGCACTGTTTACTCAGTAATTCTGTAGAAGGAATGCTCTGTTGGACTGTATAACTGTTCATTCCCTTAAGATTGTAAGTTTGCGAGTTTTCAGGTGCTTTAGTGAAAGCTCTATGCGCACTTGATTTTAAACTCAATAACAGGGTCCTCCTTCCTTTGCAATGTGTTTTTTTGCCTTTAACTTAACCCTTCTTTAGCAGTATGGAATATGTTGGCGCATTACAAATAAATTATAATAATCCCTTACAATAATACGGGCGTAAGAGTATTTCAATTACCTACCGACCCTCCGTAATATATTTGAACAAATTGTACACTTCATGATTTTTCTCTCTCTTAAAGTAACCTTTGTACTTCTGCTATTATTATAGGTCATCTATTAGTTTCCTCTTACCAGAATTGCAATCTACATATTCACAAGTGGGTATTATTTAACTCACAGGTTAAAACACACTGACTCACAATGATTCATTTATATCAATATTAAAGAGACATTGACACAAGGAAATGATTATGCTGCATTCTTTCCAAACTCAGGAGGGGATTTCCTGTTGCTTAAATGCTTAAAAGTGGTCTTGCTGTCAACCTTAGCATGTGGGGGTCTTTTCTGTATGTTTTTCAATCTTAACTACATTAGTTGTAATGTGTAAGGAATTCTTTCATAGAAGTACCATTTATATTCACAATACGCTTTTTTTGAAGAACTTGAAAAAGGACAAAATCTTTGTAGCACATAAAAACATAAATACAGCCTTTACAGATGACTTTTTCTAAATGGTATTTTAAATAACTAAAATTGATTATGCAATTTTTCTCTTTGACAGAGATCCATTTTCTCTTCTGTCTTATAAGAAAACTATAACACTCTACTGTCTTCACTTATTCACTTATAGAAGTTCAAATATATGTTTCAAAGTCTTAGCACTTGCCTTTATTGTTACAAGACCCATGTGTATTAGATGATATGAGCTTCTAAAGAACATATTAAATACATGTTACTGTCACAGCTTAAAATTCAGCTGCAGTTTGATTTTCTCTTGAGCTGACTCTTGAACTTTTGACTCAGTAAGCTCCGCTTTCTACGACACATGCTGTTCAAAGCATGTCAGCTTCCTCTCTCCAACAAACATGGCTTAGCAACTGGAAAACTAGGCAAGCTTCATAACTTTTAAATACATACTGAATCTTCGGTAGGAGCACTATATAATATAAAAGAAGCTTCATTATAGGTGGGACTTGCCATTTAAATACCTTTGCTTATATTTTTTAATTTGTGCACTTGTTATTTTACTAGTGATAGTATATTTGAAATAACATATTTTGATTAAGCTGACAGACTGGAAGTCTATTGGTTTCAAACACTCTAATATTCTGGCTGCTAGCCAGAATCTGATTGGCTGGCATCAAATGTACTTGTCTATGCTCAGAATTTATCAGTAATATTTATCATTTCTTGTCTTGTAGGTGTGAACATGTCAAACTGCTGAGAGATATCGTTGTGAATATTTTTTAATCAATTGTACAGGCGTATTTTTTTTTTTTTTTTAATGATATTGACGTTGTGAGGCTGGCCTCCAATCATGTCTACTGATGTAGAATCTACCAACAGCACTTCAACAGATGTGGTACCACCAGCAAAACCTGCTTCAAAGAAAGAGAAAAAAAAAGGTAAGCAAAATTTCCTGGAATATTACACAATTTACATTGTAATTTACGGTGCACAAATGTTGGGTATTCGCTTTTTCTCATTCACCACCAGATATTAACATTTGTCAAATAGCTGTTTTGTTTTATTATCTTTTTAAAAGGACCTTCAGTGCAAGAAAAAGATGCTTGTTTTTACCAAACTAACAATATAAGGAGCTGTTTCAGCCATGCACATAAAGTATTTTTGGGGGGAAATCTGAATTTTTAAAGAGTACATAGGAATCCATTTTGTGTTTGTTACATCACATCTTGAGAGCTGAATCATTAGTGTGTGTGTTTTTGGTTATCAGTGGAGAGAGGAATAAGGAGGGAATTGGGAGCCTTTGTTAACATATTTATATGATACTTAAATTGACCCCCTCCTCACTGGCCCAGAAGCTGATACCTTGCATAATTCAATGCAACCTTATCTCTCCAGAAAGGTAAACATCTTTACCCACATACAACATATACAAGATATATAAAAGAGACAATCATGGCATTTTGATAAAATCAAAATAGAAAAATTATATTTTTCTGTTCTCAAGCAACTTTGATTTGAACATTTTAAGGGAAATACTCAGTAATATTTACATATATATATATATATATATATATATATATATATATATATATATATATATATATATATTGTTTTTTTTAATGGATGTTTACTGTTTTTTATTAACCAAAAAGAGTTGCCAGCATCCACCAGATCCAGATGTTTCCAGATTCCTAGAATATCAAAGGAGATTGGAAAACATTGTTGTTGCATCTGAAATAGGCTATTTGATAAGGTGCTGGAGCAGAATAAAATGCATTAGGTGTTTTACTCTCTTTGGGGCTAGTGTGTATGGGTCTGCAAATGATACTCTGAGGAATTTCCTGTTCGTTTCAAGGAAATTTAAGCACATTTTTTTATTCAAAAGCAACATTTGTTATGTTTTAAATGTGTTCTTTTATATGTAGAATAGAAACATTTTATGTTCCATATGTCTTTAACAGTGCCAAAGGTCTGTAAAGATAATGTCATTTAAATGTGATTAAATATAAAATAATGTTATTATATTAAATATTTTGTTTGGAAATTTGGTATCTCCTTCTATGTACCATCTATCTAGCAAATCAGATCTACCATGCATTAATTATGTGGTCATCTTGATAAACAACTTTGTGCTAAATAGAGAATAGTTTAATTGCATTATTTCATAAAGATTTCACTCATGAAGACAGGATCCATTTTTGTCTTTGCTAAGCAAGCAGATAAATCTAACATCAATTTAACAAACCCAAATGTATCAGAATTACTTTAAAGTTTCTTGGTTATCCTTGAGAAAGGTTTGTAAGCAATCTGAAAGGTTGTTTATTTTGCTTTTTGGCACCAAGGAAAGGCATTTGACATTCAAAACACTCACCAACAGATGGACAAAGCCTGTGATAATAGAAGGCTAAAAAAACAGAGGACATCCTCCTGTGTCAGATTAAAGCCCATTCTTCAGATTAACTATCATGGGCTGAACATGCAGAAGGTCACTAAATTAAATATATAAGGGCCGTCTTAGTGAAACATTAACATTGAGTAGTTAGTCTTCAGTGGATGTGTCTAATTTATGTACACTGCCGAGATGTAGTATAATACCGATATATTCTAACACTGGGGATATTTACTTAACATCTTATCACCAGAGATGAGGCGAGAAGGACTGTAGTCTCAGTTTTCCCCATAGATAACAATGCCTAGTAAATCTAAGAAAGTAGCCATTCTTATTTTCTGGTACAGATAGGCCAAACTCTGATTTATTTTCCATAGCTTTTATTTTGTTAGAAAGGTTATTCATATTTTAGGTATTTATAATATTATTACTGGGGGATTTCAATACCTTTTGAGAGCAGCCCCCAGACTTGTACAATAAGATAACCCATTATACACTTGCAGTGATATTAAAATGTTATGTTGCCCTCTGCCTGCTCACATATATATCCATGTTTTCACCATCAGTCTCACAGTATGTATTTAACAGGCTAACTAATTTAATTTTGTAAAGATGAATATATGTCAATTCATGGATTATACAAATATAATGCAGATTATAGAAAAAAAAATGAGTGCACTTACACAATTCCTCAAGGAACAGTGCTCCCTCTGCTACTGAGGATTCTGGGGAGTGGGATGCAAATGAGGCTCCAAATGTACATGGTCCACATAGCATTAGCCACAGACAGGCTTCAGAAGGTTGGCTGACATCAGCACAAACAGTGCCTGGCCAAAGTATTCACCCCCCTTGACATTTTTTGTGTTTTGTTGCCTCACAACCTGGAATTAACATGGATTGTTTGAGGATTTGCATCATTGAATTTACAGAACATGCCCAAAACTTTGAAAATGATTTTTTTTTATTGTGAAGCAAACAACGAATAGGACAAAATAACAGAAAAAGTCAATGTGCATAACTATTCACCCCCCTAAAAAGTCAATACTTTGTAGAGCATTGGATAAGTCTCTATGAGCTTGCCACATCTTACCACTGGGATTTTTGCCAATTCCGCCTTGCAAAACTGCTCAAGCTCCTTCAATTTGGATTGTTTGAGTTTGGGAACAGCAATATTTAAGTCTGACCACAGATTTTCTATTGGATTGAGGTCTGGGCTTTGACTAGGTGATTTACATGTTTCCCTTTAAACCACTCAAGTGTTGCTATAGCAGTGTGTTTGGGGTCATTGTCCTGCTGGAAGGTGAACCTCCGTCCTAGCCTCAAATCACCCACAGAGTGGTACAGGTTTTGCTCAAGAATATCCCTGTATTTAGCACCATCCATCTTTCCCTCAACTCCCCACAGCATGATGCTGCCACCACCATGTTTCACTGTGGAGATGGTGTTTTTTGGGTGATGTGATGTGTTTGGTTTGCGCCAGACATAGCGTTTTCTTTGATGGCCTGAAAAGTAAAATTTTAGTCTCATTAGGCCAGAGCACCTTCCTGCATACATTTTGGGAGTCTCCCACATGCCCTTTCGCAAATTCAAAACATGCCATTTTGTTTTTTGATGAAAGTAATGGCTTTCTTCTGGCCACCTTGCCATAAATCCCAACTCTATGGAGCGTATGGCTTATTGTCGTCCTATTTATAGATACTCCAGTCTCTGCTGTGGAACTCTGCAGCTCCTCCAGGGTTACCTTAGGTCTCTGCGCTGCCTCTCTGATTAATGCCCTCCTTGCCAGGTTATGAGTTTTGGTGGCCGGCCGTCTCTTGGCAGGTTTGCTGTTGTGCCATGTTCTTTCCATTTGGTTATGATAGATTTGATGGTGCTCCTGGGGATCATCAAAATGTCGATATTTTTTAATAACTTAACCCTGACTTGTACTTATCAACAACATTGTTCCTTACTTGTTTGTAGAGTTTCTTGGTCTTCATGGCAGTGTTTGGTTAGTGGTGCCTCTTGCTTAGGTGTTGCAGCCTCTGGGGCCTTTCAAAAAAGGTGTGTATATTTAATGACAGAACATGTGACACTTATATTGCACACAGGTGGACATCATTTTACTAATTATGTGACTCCTGAAGGTAATTGATTGCACCAGAGCTTTTTATGGGCTTCATAACAAAGGGGGTGAATACATATGCACATGCCAATTTTCTGTTCTCTATTTCTAAAAATATAGTTTTATGTATATATTTTTCTCATTTCACTTCACTAACTTAGACTATTAAGTTCTGATCCATCACATAAAATTCAGATTAACAAAACATTGAACTTAAGGCTGTTATGTAACAAAATAGGTAAAAAGTTAAGGAGGGTGAATACTTTTGCAAGGCACTGTATATGCCTAAAACGACCTCCTGTTTAATGGGCTAGAGGCAAAAAGCTGACACATTTACATGTCACTGCCCAGAATCCTTAGTGGCATTGCAGCCAATGTTCTATGGCATATATATATAGTAATTATGTTAGCATATAAAGGCAGCTCAAAGTATAGATTTTAGAAGCAGTCCCAAGTATGTTTTCTGGAATGCAGCTCCCACTATGTATTCTGGAATGTAGCTCACAGTGTGGATTCTAGAATGCAGCTCACAATATGGATTCTGGAATGTGCTTCACAGTATGGATTCTGGAATGCGTCTCCCAGTGTGGATTCTAGAATGCAACTCACAATATGGATACTGGAATGCAGCTCACAATATGGATTCTGGAATAGGCTTCACACTATGTATTCTGGAATGCAGCTCACAGTGTGGATTTTGGAATACAGATCACAGCATGTATCTTGGAATGCAGCTCACAATATGGATTCTGGATTGCAGCTCACAGTATAGAATCAGGAATGGAGCTCACAGTATGGCTTGTGGAATGCAGCTCACAGTATAGAATCAGGAATGGAGCTCACAGTATGGCTTGTGGAATGCAGCTCACAGTGGGAGTTTAGGAATGGAGCTCAAAATATGGATCCTGGAATTGAGCTCAGAGTATGGATTATGGAATGCAGCTCACAGTATGGTTATAGGAGCTACAATATGGAATGGAGCTGACAGTATGGATTCTGGAATGGAGCTGACAGTATGGATTCTGGAATGAAGTTCACAGTATGGATTCTGAAATGCAGTTACCTGTACAAAGCCTACAAAGTATACCACCATACTAGGTTTAGTTACTGCAGAACTGTGAAACATTTCCCACCCTCGCTAGTCACACACACCAAATGATTTTGCCTATAACAAGTATCTCATGTAACATGGAATTTATAAACCACAGAACAATCATTTGATGAGCAAGAATAAACATATGAAATGTAACTGCTTGTTTCCTCAAGAATTAAATTAAACTAAAACACTGATTTCAAAATCTCTAATGAGGGCAACAACTAAGATAGTAATTGACTCTTATAGGACATAAGACATTATGTTATACAATAATCAAATTCATAAATATAATATTCCTTCTTTTTATAATGTATTCATGATACTAATTATCAGCCTAGTCTCTAGATCCATCATCATTAAAGCAAAATAAAATACAATACTGTAGATAAAAAATTAATGTTCTAATGATTTTTTTTAAACTGTGTAAAACCTTTTGCACTTTATCAAGACAAGTTCTTATAGCATACTATAAATTGACACTTCAAAGGAACATTTGCCTCACTGTAAGTGCTCTTCAGGGTGTGGAAGAGCACACGATTATATATTTAAATTATCTATATCTATCTATAAACGTTTAAGCTTCTGTTTACATAAAAAGTGTATCCTACTTACTGGCTGTTGCATGATTAATAACAGATAGCTGTGGAGTGCGCGGTGTGGTGGTGATTGTCTATAGGCAAGACAGTGATTGATAGCAGTTTTTTACCTGGACTTAGGACTGCTCTGTCCAGTTAACCCATAACTGACCTGTTTAGGTGAATCCAGCATTCCTTGCCTGCACAGATAGATTTGTTAAGGGTTATTTTTTTTTCTTTTGATCTCTAAATGAACAGCGCTAGAGCAGAGCAATAACCCCCCTGAGCTGGTCTGCATTGTTCAAATTTCAGAGAGGCAAGAGAGCAGAAACCTGAGTTTTCTGCTGTAAGAAATTACAAAAAAACAAGGCCTGTTTCCTTCAAACTCGAATGTAAGCAGTCTTAACATTGACTTGAATGGGACACATACCCCTGCAACCTAATTTGCTGCAGTAATGCAAAAGCAAGTGGACAGGATATTACACATGAAAACTGCACATTTTTAAAAGTATTCCAATATGGTTTTAGGAGATCTTTACTGTGATGTGAACTAAGTGGCCCTTTAAAGTTCAACCTTTAGGATTTGTTCCTGCTTCAAGGGCAGTGAAGCAAAGTTTATTGTATAAGCAATTCCTTGGAACAGTAGTGAGAGCACCGCAGGCCACTGTGGCAATGAAACTGTTAATCCAATGCATGTAAAATTTGGTCATTTCAAAACCGCTAACATCTGGCTTGCATGTAAAGTGCTGAATTAACTACCCACCAAGGCCACTAAAACATGAGAGCACATGCTTTCTGGGCAGATTTACTGGCTCTGTGTTACTTGTCATGCTTTTATTGCCAAGTTCCATGTGAATGGAATATTCAATTACATTTTAATGTATAATCACGTACAGGGAGGCCCAGATTCTGTATCATTTGTTACTTGTGTTCTCACCCGTGATTATATTTTTTGTGATGTATTATGATCATATAATGTAAAATTGCTGGTTAAAAACCTTGATTAAAACATAGATTTTGTTATCAGAAAAGTACATTTTTGATCCACTTTAACTTAGAATAAAATGTAATTTCATATACAGTATATACTCGAGTATAAGCCGACCCGAGTATAAGCCAAGGCACCTATTTTACCACAAAATACTGGGAAAAATGAGTGACTCGAGTAAAAGCTGAGGGTGGGAAATGTGCTGCCCCTTGTGTCCCTCTTGTGCCACCTCTTGTGTGCCCTTTTTTTGTGTCCCCCTTCTTTCTCCCCTGTGTCTCTTCTCCCCTCTCCCTCCCATGTGTCTCTTCCCCCTCTCCCTTCCCTGTGCCTCTTCCCCCTCTCTCTTTCCTGTGCCTCTTCCCCCCTCCCTTATCACTCACCTCAACCCCCCTCCTCATCCTCCCTCCTCATTCTCAACTCCCCCCTCCTCATCCTCAACCCCCCATCCTCAACCCACCCTCATCATCCTAAACCACCCTCCTCAACCTCCCTCCTCAACCTCAACCTCCCTCCTCAACCTCCCTCCTCATCCTCAACCTCCCTCCTCATCCTCAACCCCCCTCCTCAACCCCCCTCCTCATCCTCAACCCCCCTCCTCAACCTCCCTCCTCAACCCCCTCCTCATGTTCAACCCCCATCCTCATCCTAAACCACCCTCCTCAGCCCCTTCCTCAACCCCCTCCTCATCCTCAACCCTCATCCTCCCTCCTCATCCTCAACCTCCCTCCTCAACCTCAACCTCCCTCCTCAACCTCCATCCTCATCCTCAACCCCCCTCCTCAACCTCCCTCCTCAACCCCCCTCCTCAACCTCAACCCCCCATCCTCATCCTCAATCCCCATCCTCAACCCCCTCCTCATCCTCAACCCCCCTCCTCAACCTCCCTCCTCAACCCCCCTCCTCAACCTCATCCCCCCATCCTCATCCTCAATCCCCATCCTCAACCCCCTCCTCATTCCAAACCCTCTCCTTAACCTCCCTCCTCAACCCCCCTCCTCAACCTCAACCCCCCATCCTCGTCCTCAATCCCCATCCTCAACCCCCTCCTCATCCTCAACCCTCAACCTCCCTCCTCAACCCCCCTCCTCAACCTCAACCCCCCATCCTCATCCTCAATCCCCATCCTCAACCCCCTCCTCATTCCAAACCCTCTCCTTAACCTCCCTCCTCAACCCCCTTCCTCACCCTCAAACCCCCATCCTCAATTCCCCCTCCTCAACCCCCCATCCTCAACCTAAATCCCCCTCTTCAACCTCCCTCCTCAACCTCTGTCCTCAGCCCCCTCCAAAACCTCTCTCCTCAGCCCCCTCCACAACCTCAACCCCCCCCATCCTCATTCTCAACACCCCTATCCTCAACCCCCCATCCTCAACCTCAACCCTCCCCATCCTCATCCTAAACCCTCCCCATCCTCATCCTAACCCCCCCATCCTCATCCTAAACCCCCCATCCTTATCCTAAAACCCCCTCCTCACTTTACCCCTCCTCATCCTAAACCCCCCTCCTCACTTTACCCTTCAAAATACCTCCCCCTCTCCCTTTGCCCTCACTTACCTCAATCTGCATCTGCTCCTCCGCTCTCTAAGCTCCTTCCTGCGTCTTTACCCGGCCAATGCTAATGACGTGGCGCGCATGTGACGTCACGTCATTAGCATATGCCGGGTCCCGACGCAGGAAGGAGCTTAGAGAGCGGAGGAGCAGATGCAGATTGAGGTAAGTGAGGGCAAAGGGAGAGGGGGAGGTATTTAGAGGGGTAAAGTGAGGAGACGGGTTTAGAATGAGGAGGGGGGTTTATAATAAGGAGGGGGGAGGGAAAGAGACACGGGGGGAGGGTTAGAGAGACACGGGGGGGTTAGAGAGGCACAGGGGGTTAGAGAGACACGGGGGGGTTAGAGAGACACGGCTGGGTTAGAGAGACACGAAGGGCAGAGTGACTTGAGTATAAGCCGAGGGGGCCCTTTTCAGCCTTAAAAAAAGTATATACAGTAATTAGCCTACATTAACTCACCACTTCTGTTATAATACATATCAAATGGTAAATGATAGATAATATGCCTTAGTGTTGTGATTTATAGTATGGTGTACATTATATATATATATATATATATATATATATATATATATATATATATATATATATATATATATTTGCATATAATGTAAGTTAACATTACAGGAGCAGCTCCCAAAATAACAAAATGTTGAAGAGTCTCTGATTTTTGTACCTGTATTTATAAATGAAGGGCTTGTTGGAGGAAGAGGAGGAATAGGCAGAAGTCCAGAGCCCTTTGTTTGATAACTAGATACTATTGAAATTGACACCACACCCTTTCCACCTCACTGGCTCAGAAGCCGGACATTGCATCAAAGGATGTAACCATAGCTCTTCAGAAATGCAATGCCCCCCTCACACACACAGCTTCCACCAATGCATCATGGATCCTTCGAGGGTCCTGCATAGGCAGCAACTTTTTTTTTAATAAGAACTATCTTTGAAACTTTATTTTCCTACTTAGTTATGCTCTTCGTTAGACTCAGGTTTTTTTTTCCATTGTGCAGTTGTCCTTAATTATTTTTAAAACTTTTTAACAGTTTTGATAATTATCAAGACAAGTCCTTTGTAAGAACATATTTCAGCTGACACTTCAGTGTTCCTTTATCCGCCTTGTTGTGTCAGAGGCATTTAATTCTCGTACATCTTTTTTCACGCTCCTAAAAACAGCTACCATTTTATTTATTTATTTTTACAAACCATCTTTCGGCTAGAGACTAATTGCATGATTACTGTAATTTGGGACATCCATCAATAGTGGCTTGAACAGGAGACATTTTTATTAAATGTGACCTTTTAATATTTGCTAGAATTTAATCACATGTTGTATAAATCATTGTATGATATTATTCCATCAAACGCCTCCACATTCTGCTTGCTGAATATGTCTACTTGTGGCGCTCTCTCAGTAAATTATCTGTACTTACGTTTTTTTTTTGTCCTGAGAACTAATACATTTTTCTAAATATTTGAATTGATATATTATTTTATTTGTGCCTAGTGAATACATTTTTAAATTCTTTTAAAATCCCACTGGTGATATGTATTATTTATATTAAAGGACTGATGTAGTCTTATATTTCTATGTATGACGAAGAAATACATTGGTTTGAAAAAATGTATCTGACTAAGTATAGTTAGACCAGGAAGAAAATGTAAAACAATTTATAAAGCCGTCAACAACAAAGCACCCTCTTATATCTCTGCTCTCAGTTCAAAATACTCCCCCAACTGTCCTCATCTCTCTGCTAATGACTTTCTTCTGACCTCCACTCTTTTCACCTCCTCTCACTCCAGCCTTCAGGACTTTTCTTGTGCTGCCCCTATTCTTTGGAACTCCTTACCTCGCTCCACAAGACTATCTTCTTGCCTCAAAACCATTAAAAACTCACTAAAAACGAATTTGTTTAAAGAAGCGTATTGCCTTCAGCCTAAATATGTACAAAACATCTATCACTCTCCTGTATCACAGCCAAACCAATTAAATAGTAAGGTTGCAAGCTTTCAATCTTGTAAGGTGCTGTATATATTATTTTTGCCTTGAATTGAGTTGGCGCATAATAAAAATAATGAATATGGTTTTATGTTCATTGCTAACACAGCACGCTGCTGATCTTGTTAATGTGATACATATTTAGCAAATATTTAAGATTTAAACTATAGTGGCCCATTACTAACATAGACATGGTGTATATTTCTTACAAACCTTTTTGAGAAAGGGTGCCAATTCAGCTTGTCTGCATCTTTTTTATGTTTAACGTCTTGGGGAATCCCATTCAGCCCATAATGTGAACGCAGCTACCTTTGTCTGCTCTAATTGTATTTGTTCCAAAACGAGCTGAATTTGCAGTTTAATGTGTAAATGATGGCACTGGCTATGAGCCTTTGTGCATCTGTCTGTGTGTGTGAGAGATGAAGCTTATCTAATATCCACCATCCTGTTTCCTTGCAGGTCCAGAAAAGACAGATGAATTTCTCTTGGCCAGATTTAAAGGTGATGGAGTACGATATAAAGCCAAATTAATTGGCATCGATGACGTCCCTGAGGCTAGAGGAGACAAGATGAGCCAAGACTCCATGATGAAATTAAAGGTGGGTTCTCCAATAATTATGGTAGCGTATAGAGAGACATGTGCGTAAGGTAATTAGCTTTGTAATCAGGTTTCCGCTGAATGGTTTCCAACTTATTAATGCAATTTTAAGTTCAACGCACCCACAATGGTAAAATAACCTTATCAGAATGCCCAGCTCTTAAGGTTTAATACATTGCCAGGTAATTCTCCTAGCCCCTCACCCATTTCAGAAGCAATTTGTTTTATCTGTCTCACCCACTTGTGATATACCAACTGAATCCTGAAGCATTTTGTTGTCAGTAAGCGATAAAGGAATGGCTTAGATATGCATGCCTGTTTAATTCATCAGTGATGCATTTTGCTTTAATTGGGCCTTAGAAAGTAGATCATAGTGCTTTAGTAATAAAACTGAGTGGTATTAATTTTCACACAGTGTACAAAAGCCGCAAGAGCTGGGATTATTTTGCTGCCTACATCTTTTGTATCTAGTGCTGGTTAATATTTATTCCTGTTTGAGAAATAGGCTTCAGAGAAATCATTTAATTGAGTTAGCTCTATATTTTATCCAATTTGATAAATATGCTCATTACTCTCATATAATTATTTTTGGATTCTTATTTTTCATATTATAAAGCAGTTGCTGTGCCCAGATTTACCATTAGGCAGAGTAGGCAGTTGCATAGTTGTGTCTGCCTGTAGTGGGTGCTATGTTTTTATAATTAGAAATGTATTAAAACAGATACAGGTTTAAACAAAGTTCCTTGCAGGACTTGCCATGGCTTGGGGACGGAATGACTCTTTGATTGACTGAATAATGTTGCTCATCAACACACTTCCTTTCTTCCTTATAAACCATGCTGGGGAGTGTAGTATCTACACAAAAAAAAACAATAACTCCCTCATTTCTATCTACATGATAATGAGGGCAGTTTTATTCTTTTCTAGGCAGTTCACAAAGCTGAGATTTTCTATGTGAGACAGTAGCACCCAATAAGGTAATTGCAAAACATTGGTTGCTCCTTAACACCAGAGCAGATCTGCTATTCAAAAGCTAATTGAACATATTCATTATATATTGCAACACACAGATATACATTTATATTTATAATGTTTCTAACACTTTCCTTTTTCCACCTCTGGTGTGCTGTTTAGCTTATTATAATTAACATTAGTAGCATTTATGCCTCATACAAAAACAGTTGCATTATAAGGATGATGTTTGTTTAGCTTTCAGAAAATATGGCAAATACTATAGCTCCTCGAAATCCCCAAATGCTCATTTTCTTAAAAAGCTGAAATAATCTGTGTATGTTAAAGGTATCTAATTCTATCTATCTACAGTATCTATCTATCTATCTATCTATCTAAGTAACCCTTCTTTATAATGTTTTCACTGTATTCTGGGAAATCTAGTCACCAACATACACAGTTACATAATTACATATGCACACAAGCACTGTAACGTATAAATACAGTGCCTTGCAAAAGTATTCACCCCCTTTGGCATTTTTTGTGTTTTGTTGCCTCACAACCTGGAATTAACATGGATTGTTTGAGGATTTGCATCATTTAATTTACAGAACATGCCCACAACTTTGAAGATGTTTTTTTTATGTTTTTTTATTGTGAAGCAAACAACAAATAGGACAAAATAAAAGAAAAAGTTGATGTGCATAACTATTCACCGCCTTGCAAAACTGCTCCAGCTCCTTCAAGTTGGTTGGTTTACGCTTGTGAACAGCAATCTTTAAGTCTGACCACAGATTTTCTATTGGATTGAGGTCTGGGCTTTGACTAGGCCCTTCCAACACATTTACATGTTTCCCCTTAAACCACTCAAGTGTTGCTTTAGCAGTGTGTTTGGGGTCATTGTCCTGCTGGAAGGTGAACCTCCATCCTAGCCTCAAATCCCGCACAGAGTGGTACAGGTTTTGCTCAAGAATATCCCTGTATTTAGCACCATCCATCTTTCCCTCAAATCTGACCAGTTTCCCAGTCCCAGCTGCTGAAAAACATCCTCACAGCATGATGCTGCCACCACCATGTTTCACTGTGGGGATAGTGTTCTTTGGGTGATGTGATGTGTTTGGTTTGCGCCAGACATAGCGTTTTCTTTGATGGCCAAAAAGTTCAATTTTAGTCTCATCAGACCAGAGCACGTTCCTCCATACATGTTGGGAGTCTCCCACATGCCTTTTCGCAAACTTAAAATGTGACATTTTGTTTTTTGCTGAAAGTAATGGCTTTCTTCTGGCCACTCTGCCATAAAGCCCAACTCTATGGAGCGTCCGGGTTATTGTCGTCCTATGTACAGATACTCCAGTCTCTGCTGTGAAACTCTGTAGCTCCTCCAGGGTTACCTTTGGTCTCTGTGCTGTCTCTCTGATTAATGCCCTCATTGCCTGGTCCGTGAGTTTTGGTGGGCGGCCATCTCTTGGCAGGTTTGCTGTTGTGCCATGTTCTTTCCATTTGGTTATGATAGATTTGATGGTGCTGCTGGGGATCATCAAAGAGTTGGATATTTTTGTATAACTTAACCCTGACTTGGGTTCATTGGTCTTCATGGCAGTGTTGGGTTAGTGGTGCCTCTTGCTTAGGTGTTACAGCCTCTGGGGTCTTTCAAAAAGGTGTGTATACGTAATGACAGATCATGTGACACTTAGATTGCACACAGGTGGACATCATTTCACTAATTCTGTGACTTCTGAAGGTAATTGGTTGCACCAGAGCTTTTTATGGGCTTTATAACAAAAGGGGTGAATACATACGCACATGTCAATTCTCTGTTTTCTATTTCTAAAACATAGTTTTATGTATATATTTTTCTCATTTCACTTAACCAACTTAGACTATTGTGTTCTGATCCATCACATAAAATTCAGATTAACAAAACATTGAATTTAAGACTGTAATGTAACAAAATAGGTAAAATGTCAAGGGGGGTGAATACTTTTGCAAGGCACTGTATATATACACATGTCATGGCATATATAATAGCACTTTTCTGGATTACTTAGCTAAACTGTATTATTATATATGTCTGTATGGTGGGGAAGGGGAGGCAACTGAGGATAGTTTGCATAGGGGCATCTTTGGTGGAAATCTGGAGTTGTCGAAAAAAGTCTGAAATGATTAAACTGTATATATGTATGCACTGTTAGTTTAGAATGTATTCACAATTAATGCAAATATGAATAAGAATATGTACAATAGTATATGTACAATAGCTTTCAACAGTATATGGAGTAGATTCACTAAGTTATATTAGAGGCTGTGAATGGCCACAATGGAAATTTCCCCCATATCAAATAAAAACAGCATTCTTCAGAGTCCCTGAGAAGTGTTCTCAATCTAAGGTTATGTCTTGTACAGAGAACTTGCAGTGTATATGTACAAAAGTATATCAGCCCTATTGCAAAGCTAGTATTATGACTATCAGTCTCTCTCTCTCTCTCTCTCTTTATATATATATATATATATATATATATATATATATATATATATATATATACACCATGTTGTGATTTTAACCCAATAACAGAGAGAATACATTTTCACACTATCTTTCATTCCCAGGGAATGGCCGTGGCAGCACGTTCTCAGGGACAGCACAAGCAGAGAATTTGGGTCAACATTTCACTGTCTGGAATAAAAATCATAGACGAGAAAACTGGGGTAAGTATTGGTGTATAGCACAGTCTCTTTCTCTTAAATGTCAGTTCAACATGCATAATGTAGTCTAGCTGTGTATGCTTTTGTAAGCAGTAGGAGCTTTCTTGTAAAAAAAATAAAAAATCAAGCCATTCAAAGGATTTCTCGTAATAAAATAATAAATATATAAGAATATTGTGCTTACAGTAAGGGAACTAGATAACAAGAATGACATACTCAGTCATTATCTATGTTGGGAAGAGCCATGGGTACATTTGATTTTAAGCTCAAAAATAGGACCCTCCATTCTTTTGAAATGTGTTAATAATACATTGTACTTACCCCTTTATAACTCTAAGGAATATGTGGGTGCGTTAAAAAAGGATAATAAATAATAATGTAAATACACCACTTTATAGTTTTTGGTAAATACACGGTAAAATGTACTGTTTCGAAAAACCACCGTTGAGAAATAGGCAACATATTTTTAGAAAATATCTAAAAAAAAATACAGCCTCTGATTTATTACTTTTTATAGCAGCACCATGTACTCGTGCATTGCAGTTCAGGGCAGGAATATGATCAATTAAGCAAGACCGTAACCTCCCATTTCGAAACAGTCAATGGAAAATGAGACCGCCATTATTATGGCAGGAAAACATGGAAGTTGCATGTCAATCAATTAGGTTTGGGGGTCTGAAATGCGATGGGACCCTCAAAATTAAAAATAATAAAAATGAATGCCAATACTGTTCTAGTCCATGTGGGTGGCCTGATATGTATTAACCTATTGATTCCGGAGATCAATATAACCCCAAAATGAAACATTAAAATACATTTTCTTTTACTGCTGATTTGCGGGCTTCAGATTGTTGTTCGATTAATTCTAATGTCTTTCATCGCTTTCCCCGTTATTTGCAGTGCAGTAACTTACGATTGCTCAATTGAATTGGGTTCTTACTATGTGTATGGTATGGGCATGATATAGAAGTATGATAGATACATTGTGTATATTAAGGCTGAGGGTGATAAGTTTCATTAAAAAATATGTGTTTTTAACAAGATTTTTAAGGATAGCCTAGGGGAGCAAGCCAAGGAGTTCAAAAGAATAGGGACAGCACAAGACAAGTCCTGAAGATGTGGGTGAAAGGTAGTGATAAGAGAGGAGGAAAGAAGAAGGCTATCAGAGAGAAAAAGGATTGGGGGAGTATTTTGAGACAAGAGCAGAGATATAAGAGGGTGCACTATTGTTGATGGTTTTATATGTTAGGGTCAAGATTTTAAATTTTATTCTGGAAACTATGGGAAGCCAGTGGAGTGACTGACAGAGAGGTGCTTTATAAAAAGGATTGGTTAAACCACTATATACATATAAATTGGTTTATTTTTTCACAGTTTATTTCTTCATGACATTGATTTGGGTAATACGCATTTTAGTGCATTATTATCTACATAAAAAAAAAAGAAGTGTCCCACAATCAAAGGTGTTCTCCATAATCACAACTTTTTCAACCTTCATTTAAAAAAGCTGTCATAACGCGAAACACAACCTCGCTCTCCACCGGCCGGTTACACCTCCTGGAATTATTCCCTGACCCCTTGTCATATATGGAAGTCACCAGTTCACAGAGCAGCTGGATCCAAATAATGTAACACTTGTGCATTCTGGAGCTCCAGTGGTTTGGATCATGGGATTCCAGTAAAGGAAATGTAGCTTCATCTTGTGATCAGACACTTTTTGCTGTTAAAAGTATACCAACTTTTTTATGTTCCACAGCTGTTTAAATATTGTGTTAAGCAGCAGTGTGAATAAGGAGGCGTGAAAGTAACATATAAATGTAGTAAGGTATCCACATCTGCTTTTTGTCACACAAGGGACCTGCCATTAAAGGGACAGATCAACCAGTCCAATGTGTTTTAGACTGTACGTGACAATGAAGTGACACATCTGTTTTCGTACATGTAAAAGAGCAGGTTTTTAACATAATTTTTTTTTCCTTTTGATGACAAATTCGTTTACACAAACTTTCTTTTAAAACTCCATCTTAGTTGTGTATCAGGACTTTGCACCAGTTGAGTTATGGAGATCTATGGGGAAATCAGTTGCTCCCTCTGCTGGCTGTACTTGATAAAGCCAAAAAATTTTTTTTAGAAGAAGGTACTGTCATTATCAAAAACTTGTAATGTTGAAATACAAGATAGGATATATGGGAAATTCTATAAAATAGCAGTCAATCTATTAAATGATCACTCTACAATTAAATATATATATGAAAAATCTAAGTTTGACTAAAAACATAATTAGGCAGGTAAAAAATAAAAAAAGTAAGTTTTTCATTAGAAGAATAAAAAAATGTACTTTTCCACTGATCCCTGGAGGCTTTCATGATACATTCGTGAAGGTTGTGCGTGTAAGAGATGTGTTTACATTTCATCAGGAGCAAAGCTTGCATTTATTATTTTGAGCTCAAACGCTTCTAAGTATGTGCGGGGGAATGGTGCAAATGCGCTAGTGATATGACCACTCTACCTCCTCTCTTCCATTTCCCTACCATTCCTCATACACCAAGTTATCAGTACGTGTTTAAATGTAACAAGATGAAAGTTTCTGTATATAAACAGTCTTCAAAAAATATATTTTCAATGAAAAATGTTCTTCACGCTCATGACTTACACAGCTGCTTTTGTCGTTTATTTCATTTTTTACAAGTATGTGCAGTTTTTGTTCAACTACAATGGGGATCCATCAGTTTGTTTGCAGAAAAATTCCTACAAGACATGCAAAGTTGTTTATCCATTCCCTCAATTGACAGTATCAATTTATGATGAATTTTGCTTACACCAGAGTTCCTCCGTAGGAGTACTGGCTCTTGTCCCAAACCAAGGGCCTCGTTCAAATGCAATTTGACCAATTGAATAGGGCTTTATATAAGCACAGAGCATATTTTTTTACAGAAGTTTTTAGTTAGTGAACTTCTATCCAAAAGCAAGGTCTTCACTAACTAAAAACTTCTGAAAAAAAATATGCTATGTGCTTATATAGAGCCCTATTCAGTTGACCAAATCGCAATTGAATGAGGCCTCAAGTCAGTATCGCAAACAAAATCCAAGACACTTTGAGGTGTAGATAACTTTTAAATACTAATATCCATTGAACGTGTAATATTGTGTCTTAAGATTTATCAAACCGGCTTAAGTTTTATTTAAGTATTTGACTGGGTTTGACACATGAACACAGTTGATACAAGAGATCATTCTTAGTAATTTCACACCTCGTTAAAAGAGTCTTGCAATGAATGATTATAATGAATTGCAGAGAGCAATCTGGGACAAAACTGTACAGGTTTGGCTTTATCGAAGATTGATGGGGTGAACACGTCAGCTCTCCTAGTGCCTGAAACATTCAGGAACAAATGTAGATTTTAAAACTAGATTTAATTTATTTTCTTGAAATAGCCAGTTTATCTGTGGATTAATCTAATAAATGTCTTGTGTCTGCTTTTTCAGTTAAAAAATGTTGTTGCACTAAATGACATAAATGACAATTATCCAGTTTGTGCAGCGTTTTTCCATGGCGCTTACGGATTTCAACGGCACTAGAGTTGCCATGATTGCAATCTAAAGAGATCAGACCTTCTGAACAGCCTCATATAACTATATTATAGCTTATCAGAACTCTATATCACGCCAATGCCCATTTGTTAACTTGAATTGAGTTGGGTGTTTTTATACCATAGTGCCATGAACCACCTTATCAGTGCCGAAGATAAATATAATTTGAATTATGTGCAGTGTTGTGTAGAGGTCATTTTACAAGCTTCTGAAAATAAATTGAAATCACCAAGTAAAGATTATACATTTACCAGTTCATGGTAACAGAAAATACCAGGAAGATGCTGTAGCGGGTGGGAATTAGCTATGAAGAAAATGCTTAAATAAATAAATAAACTAGAATTTAGACTGAACAATATCACAGATGACAACATTATGAACGATCAGTAGTGTACACAGTAATCCGTACATTTTTAAATTAATAAATGAAATATAATATTTATTTCAGTGTCATTGACTAGTCCTTTATAGCTTTATATTTAAATAGAAGATGGCAGGCAATGCATTGTGCCAAATAGATATTGCAGTGCCTTTGTCAATAACTGACTCCTGCCAATAAGTGAATGGGCTAAAAATTACTATATCCAGTACTGTTTATGTAAATCAGTCAATTTTTACCATAATATTGAGGGGAAAAACATTTGAATTACAGAGCCACTGTAGTGCTCATACAATATGGCCATGGTAGGGCTACTACAATCTGGCCACTGTAGTGCTCATACAATATGGCCATGGTAGGGCTCCTACAATCTGGCCACTGTAGTGCTCATACAATATGGCCATGGTAGGGCTCCTACAATCTGGCCTCTGTAGTGCTCATACAATATGGCCATGGTAGGGCTTCTACAATCTGACCACTGTAGTGCTCATACAATATGGCCATGGTAGGGCTCCTACAATCGGGCCACTGTAGTGCTCATACAATATGGCCATGGTAGGTCTCCTACAATCTGGCCACTGTAGTGCTCATACAATATGGCCATGGTAGGGCTACTACAATCTGGCCACTGAAGTGCTCATACAATATGGCCATGGTAGGACTCCTACAATCTGGCCACTGTAGTGCTCATACAATATGGCCATGGTAGGGCTCCTACAATCTGGCCACTATAGTGCTCATACAATATGGCCATAGTAGGGCTTCTACAATCTGACCACTGTAGTGCTCATACAATATGGCCATGGTAGGGCTCATACAATATGGCCACTGTAGTGCTCATACAATATGGCCATTGTAGTGCTCATAAATACTACAACAAAGACATCGTAGTGCTCACATTTGTTTATTTAATAACTGGTTCATGATATTTTTCAGAAAAAAACAATGTTTCTTTTTTAAACTTATTTTTGAACTTTGGTGTTTCAGATTTATGTTGACACCCTATGGTATATCACGTTTGAAGCCCTTTAAGTCATTGTTTTTTTTTTTTCTACTAATTCAGGAATTCATTTCAACAGTGGATCCCAAATCTGTTCCCAGGGACCACCAAGCGGGCAGATTTTGCAGATTTTTTCTCCGGACCACAGGTGTCTCAGTCTGACGAAACCACTAAAAATGTTAACACTGATTTAGACAGGGACGTGGAAATTCAGTTATTGTTTCTCCTTCTGAATCTCTATAATTAGTTGATAAAGTTGATAATTCTTTAAAATTCAGGGTTGTTGAACTTAAAAATGGCTTTTAGGTAAGCAGTACACTTTCCAGTTCTCCTAATATAAACCCTTACATGGGTGGCACTATGGTGTATACTGTCCTATAACCATTGGGGTTGTTATTGACCCCATGGTACCTAAACTTAACCCCTTATAATGGGGATCCTATAGACCCCTATGGCACCCTAACTAATACCATGGTGGTCATTAGAGACCCCGACGGGCCCTACCCCCCTATGAAAACATTAAAGAAGCTAAAATAAAGCAAAATAAAATTGAAAAGGTTTAAATATCTGGACTTGATAAATAATTTATATTATTGATGTAAATTCAAACTAAAGATAGATATCTGGATTGATTTCTTACAGAGTTTACAAAGATTTAGTTCTAAAATATAATCATGAAAACTACTTATATGAATAAGGCTTAGTATGATCTATAAAATGAGAATAATTACACTTCTAATTTGGGCGTCCTTATTTCCACTAACTCCCTGATGGAAAGGTCAGCAGTAATAGAAAGCTTAACATTAAAGAGCTACTATGATCAAAAAATATGTGTGAATAATTTGAGACTAATTAAGACCATAATTCTGTAGGGAAATGTCATAAATCTCGTTTTTAATAACAAAGAAAATGTGTGCCTTTTCTGGTCCCTAAATGCATCCATGATATTTTCATGAAGGTTGAGTGTGAGAATGGGGCATTAATATCACTGTAGGAGTAGGGCCTACCTGATCGCTACCTTGTCGTGGTGAAGGGGCTTGTGTACCTCAATGAAGCTGTGAGCTATACCATGTAGGGTCACCCAAGATGGGCAGGTCATAGCAGAGAGATCAGACAAATTGCTGTCCACTGGTGAACAAACTGGCAATCCACCTGTTTGACACCAAAACCTTATGGATTAGCACACCCAGACACAAGATGTGCCTGGCCTGCTGTGGTTCATGGGGAGAGTTGGACATGACTGAACAACAACAAGGAGTGGGAGATGCTGTTAAACTTGCAACTGCCTACTTTTCAGTTGCATGTGAGAAGTTCTAATGTTCAAACAAATAATCCTCTTTTCTCTTAAAATGCTCACAGGTTATGCACATGTTAATATTATTAGTTACACAATTCATAAATATGAGACATTTTTCCTGAACTTCACTGGCTCTGTAAAGAGACTTTGGGAATAATACTATATCATAATACATCTGAACTGGAAAATTTATTTTGAGCCTCATTTGAAACACCCAAGTGAGAGTGATTCAAGTTTCAGGATCATGTAGCGTTCCCGAGGGGCTTGTTCAGGAAGCCATGAAATGGCTGGTTGCACAGCGTTTACCCTCAAACTAAAAGAATACTGTTGTCATAAAACCAGGGGGCAGAAGACAAAATTATTTAAGTTCTGTTTTCTCATGCAAAATCCCATTTAATAAGTGATTTTATTTAAAGAGCAAATGTATTTACTATTGTTGGCTAAGTACAAATATTAGCTGGCAAATTAGTAATATCTGGTGGTCCAGTGGTTAGGATCATGTGCTTTCATCGCTGCCACCTGGGTTCGATTCTATTCAGGGAACCAAGAGATTGCACCACCCTGAAGCCAAGCAGGGTTGGGCCTGGTCAGTACTTGGATGGGAGACAACTTAGGAATGCCAAGAGTTGTATGCTGGGGCCCATTGGAGAAGGAACTAGCAACCCAGTCCAGTATCTCAGGCATGAAAACCAAGTGGATCAGCATGACCATGGGCATACAAAAATGTGCATGGTGTGTTATGGTCACAGAGAGTCGGAAACTACTGCATGACACAAAAAACTAAGCATCTCAGTGACTGTGATGGGCACTGCAGAAAGCTGCAGTGAGAGATATTTACTAAGCTTTACTAAGGTATGAAGGTAATTTTTCCATGTAGGAAATAGTGCATCGTAAATACAGGGAGGCACATCACTGCCAATGGGATAGCATAGAGAATTTCCCCCAATGACTATTTCCTATTGAAAAAATTGTAATCATAGGGTCATCGCAACCCATCACGACTTATGCCGTGGCTAAATAAATCTCCCCAGTGTTTCACATATCTTATATTTTTATTTAATAATTGTGAATTTATGAGAACAAAAAAATGGGCAGATAGGTAAAACATATGCTATTACATTTTTTTCATGTACACTTAATTGAAGAAATATTTCTAGATTAGAGAGTTGTTGAATATTGTAATTTCCCATGTTGTTTTTTGGAAGCCATTTATCAGTGGAGTTAAAGGTTATCCCTACTTGATAATCAGGCCCCTTCGAAAACATGGAGGTGAATTTACTAACTGCACTACTCAGGTCTCCATGAAATGTATTAAATCTCTGGTATTATAATTAGGTCCTTGATGAGCCAATGCAATTCCAAATGTGGCATTATATATCCACCCCCTATCCACCCATTTACACATCTGCTTGTTATAGGTATGGGCATCGCATTCCGGCGGTGCGGGCACCATAATGGTTGGCAATACGTTAATAATGATGTGATAACAAGTTGGTGCATGATCAGTCGCACTACATTCACCTAATGTGAAAACACTACACCTGCCTGTTACCCTCTATGGACATGGGTCTCCCACTCCCTCTTATGCTTTGGAGAGGGTTGCAGATTAACCCCATTGGGGTCCCTTTGGGGTCTCTAAGTTTAACCATGGGGGTCCTTAAGGAAACGTTAGCATCCACCATCCCTTAGTACATTCCCATCCCCACTTATCCCAACTATTTAAAAATCTCTTTGTATATCTAAAATCACAATTTTCTAATGGTATATTATTTACTTTAAAGGCTGGTATATGATTTTCTTATAACTGAATCATATTTCTTGTTTTAGGTAATAGAGCACGAACACCCAGTTAACAAAATTTCATTTATTGCTCGGGATGTGACTGACAATCGGGCTTTTGGATATGTTTGTGGAGCGGAGGGACAACACCAGTTCTTTGCGATAAAAACAGCACAGCAGGTATGGATTTAAGATCAACACACTGGGGTTGTTTATAAATCTTCAACCAGTCTTTTAAGTTAAAGGGATTATATGATTAACTAAAAGATCTATCAAAGATTTATATTATTGGGTAGAAGCTGTTTTCTTAACGAGTCACTGAGCAAAAATAAAAATAATGACATTATATGTTTTTTTTAACAATCAGCCTAGCTTGGACAACCCACTTGTTTTTTAAGCTGTAATGCAGGCTGCCATGACTCATTTTAAAAACAGTTTCAAATCACAACAAAATAAATGTACATGGTACACATTACCCTACATGTTCATCAAGCAAAAAACATTTTCTAATCTCCGTTTTCACAGCTGTGGCTTGAAATGTTCTGCAAAGTAAAATATAATAGCCTGCATCACAGCTCCAACAACTACTATCTGACTATCTAGTAAATGTAAGATTTGTAAACTGATTTTAAATGTATTTGTCCAGTGTCAACCCAAATTCACTAAGCTGTATTGTGGAGAAAATTACACCAATGCCTTAAGAACAAACTGCATAGCTTAGTGAATAAATAAATTAATTAATCAATTTGCAGAAACCACATTTTCTATTAATGCTTTAATAGACTGGGGAATGCCTTCAGGTTACTCTACAATATATTGTGAAGAACCCCATCTATTCCTTCCAATTAATCTCCACTTGCATGGCCAACAAAACACAAACAAATGTAAAGCTTTATTTATCATAGTTTTAGATTAAAAAGTGGAGCAAAATTTGCACCACATTCACCACAGCAAAAAATAAAATGGAGAAGAGAGAGACCTTCCTATATCAGTTTTCCCCACTGAGAGATCATAGGCATAAATTACAGATAAGCGCTAAGGCATTATGTGCATAGACTTCCATGCAATTATACGTTATTACCTACCCTGTAGTTATGGAGTTTTATGCCATGTTAAATAACAAAACATCCCAATTTCCCCCATAGTCTATGAAGCCTACTAATCAAAAAGGATTTAACTTTATCCAAATCTCATAACAGGAAACTTAGGAAGTGGGGGTATTTGATTCTATTTTTTAAATCTCATTTATCTATCTACTTGAATGGGATCTTTAAATCATATAAAGTATTAAATATTATTTTAAATCTAAATGTGGTTTTTAGGGTAGGATTGCCCTTGATTGTGGCTGAAGCGCTTAGGAGTGGTGAATGTGTAGCTCTTGCAGTTCCTAGTCTCTATGTGGGATGATCTTGTGGTCCCTCAGGAGGATATTAATATAGCTCCTGCTGTATACGTGGTCATGGGTTCCTACAGTAGAAGAGTCTACAGTGCCTTGTAAAAGTATTCACCCCCCTTGACTTTTTCCCTACTTTGTTACATTACAGCCTTAAGTTCGATGTTTTGTTAATCTGAATTGTATGTGATGGATCAGAACACAATAGTCTAAGTTGGTGAAGTGAAATGAGAACAATAAATACATAAAACTATTTTTTAGAAATAGAAAACAGAAAATTGGCATGTGCGTATGTATTCACCCCCTTTGTTATGAAGCCCTCTGGTGCAACCAATTACCTTCAGAAGTCACATAATTAGTGAAATGATGTCCACCTGTGTGCAATCTAAGTGTCACATGATCTGTCAATACATATACACACCTTTTTTGAAAGGCCCCAGAGGCTGCAACACCTAAGCAAGAGGCACCACTAACCAAACACCGCCATGAAGACCAAGGAACTCTCCAAACAAGTAAAGGACAATGTTGTTGAGAAGTACAAGTCATGGTTAGATTATAAAAAAATATCCAAATCTTTGATGATCCTCAGGAGCACCAACAAATCTATCATAAGCAAATGGAAAGAACATGGCACACCTGCCAAGAGCCGGCCGCCCACCAAAACGCACGGACCAGGCAAGGAGGGCATTAATCAGAGAGGCAGCACAGAGACCTAAGGTAACCCTGGAGAAGCTGCAGAGTTCCACAGCAGAGACTGGAGTATCTGTACATAGGACGACAATAAGCTCATAGAGTTGAGCTTTATGGCAGAGTGGCCAGAAGAAAGCCATTACTTTCAGCAAAAAACAAAATGGCACTTTTTGAGTTTGAGAAAAGGCATGTGGGAGACTCCCAACATGTATGGAGGAAGGTGCTCTGGTCTGATGAGACTAAAATTGAACTTTTCGGCCATCAAAGGAAACACTATGTCTGGCGCAAACCCAACACATCACATCACCCAAAGGACACCACTACATGTTTTTCAGCAGCCGGGACTGGGAAACTGGTCAGAGTTGAGGGAGAGCTGGATGGTGCTCAATACAGGGATATTCTTGAGCAAAACCTGTACCACTCTGCGTGATTTGATGCTAGGACGGAGGTTCACCTTCCAGCAGGACAATGACCCCAAACACACTGCTAAAGCAACACTTGAGTGGTTTAAGGGGAAACATGTAAATGTGTTGGAATGGCCTAGTCAAAGCCCAGACCTCAATCAAATAGAAAATCTGTGGTCAGACTTAAAGATTGTTGCTCACAAGCGCAAACCATCCAAAGGAGCTGGATCAGTTTTGCAAGGAGGAATGGGCAAATATCCCAGTGGTAAGATGTGGCAAGCTCATAGACACTTATCCAAAGCGACTTGGAGCTGTGATTGCTGCAAAAGGTGGCTCTACAAAGTATTGACTTTAGGGGGGTGAATACTTATGCACATTGACTTTTTCTGTTATTTTGTCCTATTTGTTCTTTGCTTCACAATAAAAAAAAAAAATCTTCAAAGTTGTGAGCATGTTCTGTAAATTAAATGATGCAAATGTCTCTTTAATATATATTTTATTATGTTTTCATTATATTTGTAAAAGTCTCACATATGCTTTGTCACAAAATATTTTATTATTGATCCAGTGACATTTTCTCTTGTAGCACCAATGTCCGGTGATATTTATAATATATAAGGTTCTGAATAAATGTTATGTAGATTAGGAATTACTCTCAATAATTTCAGAACTACACATAAATATAATTAGTTTGCAGACTTATATTGACGTTTTGTCACATTGCTTGCACTCAGGAGGCCATTTAACCTTACACTTCCACAGCTGTTAAACATTAATACAATATGGTTTTAATATGTGAAGTATAACAATCCCAGTAAAATTAATAAATGATTTCTACTTTAGTACAGAACAGTATATTTTGAAGTTTTTCAATACTTTTGGTATTTTTGATTAAATGGATTATTAGCAACACCCCCATTCTGTTATTGGAAGCAGCAAAGGCTTCTAAACAAGAAGCAAACATACTAAAGAAACCAGATGACATTATGCTATTGTAATCTTACGCTACAGTTGCCCCATAAGGTAATCATGTCCAAATAATTGTTCATTTATTTTGAGAATCTGAAGATGGCTTCTCAACCAATCACCGGCTACATCCTAGGATTCTTCTCTAGTGATCGTCTGAAAAAGCTAAAAGGGATTCTTACTGTAAAAGAGAAAATATTGGGACAGAACTTCCTGTTGAACAACATTTTTTCTTTTATACACTAGATTCCATGAAGATGGGCGGTATATATAGGAAACTTGAGCTGGAATACAACTGAAGGACATCTATATATATTTTTGATGTCCTTCAGTTGCATTACTCTTCAGGTCTCCTATTCTTTTATTTCTTAAGGATGCTCTTCACTGGTTGACATACAATAAACTAGACATATGCTTTCAAATACTTTATCAATCATGATTCATAATCAGAAGTTTTGGTCTTCACATGAATTCAGTTCTTAACGAGTTGAAGCACAAATTATGAACACCACACTTAAAATTGAGCATTTGAATAAATATGAGCCAATATATGAAAATGGAGGTGCACTAAGAAAAATATTGAATTACCAATTTAATCCGTTTTGTTTAGATCTGAATATTTACGAAGCTCATCCTTTCCATGCCAATCGCCTTCTCAAACATTTTTTATGATAGCAGACGTTTCATAATTGCTCATTAATATTTTAATTTAGTGATGTGTTTAAAAATTTCCATAATAAACAGAAGCAATTTCCTAAAACTCACATCACCTACCGTACTCAAAAATTCCCTCATAATGTTAATTTTCATTATACTGTTTTATTATGTAAACTGCCATATTATAAGATGATGAGACATTTATTTTAAAATTATGTACTATGGACACACAGAAAAAACAGCAAATTGTTTTGCACCAGTTAAGGTGTTAACAGGCATGAATATAATACAATGTAGAACTATCTAATATCTATCAAAAAATAAATGATTAAAATAGACACCAATGTTGTAATGACCTGTTCTTCTGCTCTTATTGAAGTGTTGTTATCTTTTCACTCCAGGCTGAGCCATTAGTTGTTGATCTCAAGGATCTCTTCCAAGTTATCTATAACATAAAGAAGAGGGAAGATGAAGACAAGAAAAAAGTAAGTGATCCCAGAGCCACAGCTCGTATTCAGCATAATGGGAAGAATTATGATTTGTTACTTAACCATAACCCTGATTTTCCATTACTTTCTCTTCCCTTTCCATCTCTGTTACCATTCTTTTTCCATCTCCTTATCTATCCCTTCTTCTATCAACCCTCTCTTGCTTAATTTTCCATTTCCTTTTTTTTATTGTTCCACCTTTTTCTCCTTTTTTCCATGTTTATCTGCTCTTTTCCATTGTTTTTCCCTTTTTTCACATCTCGGCCTTTTTCACTTCTCTTATCCTTCATTTTTCATATTCCTCCCTTATTCTTCCATACTTCTCTTTAGATTATTTAGATTCTTCATGCTCATTTTCCATCTTTTTCTTGGTCCCTTTCAGCTCTTTTGAACTCCGAACTTTTACTTCTCTTTCTTTGTTCCTTCTTTTACTTTTTCAATCTCTTTCTTTGCACTTGTTTGCATCACTTTCATCTTTTCCTTGTTTTTCCATCTTTCTCATTCTTTGTTCCACTTTTCTCTTACCACCCACCCTACTGACCGTGTATTCCTTACTCTACATAGTTCATTGTGATCTAGAGTTACTTTACTCCTTTTTTTTTCATCTGTCCTCCAATGTCAATTTCTCTTAAGCATTCAGGCTGTTATTTCTTTTTACCCAAGCTCAGTTTTGCTAGCAGAGCTAGTGAATGGAAGGTCTTGGTGCAAAATAATTGGAACCTCCCTATTATAAAGATATATATGTATGGCAGGTGGCTGTAATGTAGATCTAATGTTCTATTTCACCACCAATAATAATAATACAATTATAGCTTCCCTTACCCAGGCTGCTTCAGATGGCTTACTTTGTGGTGGGTCCTGGTGCTTTGCACCGCCAGTAGCTTCACCTCAGCTCCGTTCTCCATGGTTATTTCTGTGTATCCACCTCCCATCATCTTAAACTGCCCATGAGATAAGAAGCAACTTCTCCCTTGTCTTTGTTGGTAATGGAAGCAACTTTGGGCTAATGGATGACTGCTTAGTACTTAAAGGCAAATATATGCCATGGCTCTGACATCTTCATTTGAAAAAAGTAGATACACTGGGACACATTATTTTTCTGATTTGGAAAATATTGCAGAGTTACAAATAAAGGATAATAGTAATAAAACAACAAGGAAAACAATGTTCCCATGTCCCTTTAAAGAACCACTGTAGTGTTCATACAGCAATGTGCGTGCCTTGTAGGTAGATCCTCTTTCACCTTTTTGACACCCAATAGTTGGTGGGGCGGCTAAAATGATGTCAGATATTAGTTTTATAATCTACCTTGATATTTCATTTAAAATGCTTATTTAATTGCTAATAGGGCCACCCAACCCCCCTCCTCCCACCCATTATGACCTCCTACACCATCACCCCCAGGGCCACCCACTCCCCCCCACACATTATGATCTCCTACACCCTTACCCCCGGGGGCCACCCAATCCCCCCCCCCCCCCCTCATACCTACAGCTCATTAGAGGAAGGGATAGTGTTTGCCAAACAGACCCCCCCATTCCTTCTATCACACTGTTGCTGTCATAGAGACCCCCTATTCCACTTGTCACCCCATCCCTGCCATACAGACCCACTATTTTGCCGTTCACACTGTCCCTGTCAACAGATCCCCATTCCACTTGTCACACCATCCCTGTCATGCAGTCACCCCATTCCAACTGCCACTGTCCCTGTCATACAGACCGCTCAATCCACCTAACACACTGTCATACAGACCCCCATTTCCATGACTTACCTCATTAATCCGGATACACACACAGCTACACTCTCCAGGCACCGTCCCTCGGTTGTCAGTTCCCTGCAGTATACTTTCCTGCAACTAGATGCCGCTGTCATGCGCGCATGCATTACTGGCTCAGCCGCGCAGGCACCCGCTTGGCGAAAAGAAAACCCACAATGTCCCAGTTTACCTTTAACATACCTATTGTTGTTGTTCAGTCATTTAGTCGTGTCCAACTCTCCATGACCCTATTGACTGCAGCACTCAATGTCTCTGGTTGTGCTTATCCATAAGGTTTTCTTGGCAAAGATACTGGAGTGGGTTGCTAGTTTCTTTTCAAGTGGACCTCAATTTGTCTGATCTCTCTGCTATGCCCTTCCCATACACAAGCCCCCTCTCCACAACAAAGTAATGATCCAGAAGGGGACATACACATACTCTGTGGAATTAAATTACTGGGAAAACCAGTAATTATTGATAAGTATTTATATGATAACATTCATTGCTATCTGCTGCCCCTTCATCTGTGGCTCCCTAGGCCTGCACCATGTTGACCTCTGCATAAATATATCTCTCCTTGCATGATATAAATGTACTATATGATTTTTATACATAATTGTAATAAAAAATAACAGATATGACAATCATTTTGCTACAACATATAGATGACAATCATGCCAAACTTTCCTATTTATGTAACTTGGAAAATAAGATAATTTCTGCATTATTCTAAGGTCTCATGAGTATCTGAGATAGTGGCCTTTGTTGAAAAGCTCCATTATAGCACAGAGTTTTCTAACACAACTCACTTATTGGAAAAAAAATTAGAAAACATTTACTTTCTGCTGAAGTCCTATCAGTTCTGTCCTAAATGGCTTAAAATGATTGCTTTGTCATCTTAGAAGTGGCACATTTACAGCAATTGTGAAGTATCTGGGTATTAATCTAAGAAGTCAGAACAGTGTTTATTATCCGAATCTCAAGATACAAGAACTTTCTGTCCAAAAACCACTGCAATTCCACTGTTATTGAGGGAATATGAACTCCATAAGACGTAGAGACACATATTTCACTCTGCAAAGTGTGCTGAAAAAGATTACTTCTCAAGATGTCTTTTGGTCTGTTGACACTATATTCTTGTTTCAACAGAATACATCAAATATTTATTTGAAATAATAACACAAGTCTTCATTGACCTTAGTGTCTAGCTATTCTATTTTATGAGGGATGTAAGAGAAAGATTAATCATGTGGCAACTCTGTAATACAGGACTTGGCTTCTGGCTATAAAAAATAGACCAATACAGTGGAATGATACAAAAATGACGGCATGATAAAATATACTGTGAAATATTCATTTTGTATGACTAATAGAAAAGAGTCCAACACTGAGAAAATCTATAAAAGTCTAGACTAAACAACAGTCACAAATGGCTATTTATCTTTTAACTGACTCCTAGTGGCATTTTCCAACTTTAGTTTTAACACACGGAGTTTAGAATAAATAGTGCTTTTTATTTTACATTTCATTAAAACATATATATTATTTCAAAATGGTAATAAGAGATTTATAGAAAGAAAAACTCATTAAAAAATCTTAAATTTTACCATTACTTACCACTGTTTATTTCAAATGGGCATCAGATATGTTTTAATAGCTTCAAATAACTATATTAAGAAGCCATTTTAAGTGGTTTTCAGGTTAAATCTATTTGTTAGTTGATTAACATTTAAATTACATGTACAAATAGCATCAAAGAAAGGCTTTAGCCAGGAATTATAATTTAAAAATACAGTTCCCCTCAATAGTGGTTACCGTGCACTTTACCCCCACCTCCCTACTCATTACTCCCTTTGCACATGCTCATTCTTCTTAAACCCGGATGCTTTTACAGTTCACACAATTTTCCAGTAATTAGCAATTATGAAAAACAATTACACTGATAACAGCACACATTTGATTGCTGAATCAGCAAGGTTCATTGGTATCTAAATTCCAAAATTCAGTGTAAGTTTCTGTAAGAAAATGCATTTTTAGTAACATCCTACTGAGAAAGTATTTGTTATTCCAATTGTTTAAAATGGTACCATATTTGGAACAATGCACTGTGTCATTTTGAATTGCATGTTGGCTGGTCCAAGACTATGGGCCTGATTCAATTGCCCAATTTGGAGCTTTATACATACTTAAAATCATTCTTAATATTGTTACATATTCAGCAATATATATACTAGCATATTGCCCGTCAAAAAATGTCGGGAATCAAATTGTTTAATGAGCTAATGCTGTTTGGTGTATGGTAATGAACTAAATAATACATTAATAAAGGAATATACTTGACCTATTTTGAAGTAATAAATGCAGGAAGCATTATGCTGAAGAGCTGACAATCTGTTTTGATGTTGCTGCAGCATACAATGTGTGTTTTGAGTGCTGTGGAGCTGCTGTGTAAGTGTGAGCAATGTGTGCAGTGTGCAGTGTAATAGTGTGCGTGCGCGAGCCAGATCCGTTAGGGTAGTTGTGTACTTCCTCATTCTGTAAGTCACTGTTGTAAAATGGCGCCTAATATGTGGTACGAGGCTGTGGCTGATTTAGCGTCCTTGTTCTTGTATCTCGTCCGGCTTTTTCGGAAAATCCATATGTGCTTGGTGGTGTTTTGCGTGTTTAGGGTCCTGTAGCCTCGTTTTCGTTTTTTTCGGCGGCCATTTTTTCTCTCACTTAGGTGATTTTCGGGTGTCTAAACTCTTCAATTTGGACTTAAATGAAGGTGTAACTTCACTTGCAAAGGTCCTGGGTGCCCCCCTTGCTGTGGGTAAGCTTTTTATTTGTTTGTTGTGTGTATTTATTGTGTTTTGAATGTTTTGAGGTTCACGCGGGTCGGCCGTTAAAGTCGTAATTTTGCAAGGTCGTAATGTTTTTTTTTGTAAGTCCTGTGTCTCGTATTTCTGTGTCGTAAGTCCGTAAATGTTGCGAGGTCCGCAGCTTTAGCAACAACTTTGGACAACCCGCAGTTATGACAACTATATATGTGATTGGCACTAATTCATTCTTAAGTCAATGAAATGCATATAAACATTTATAAATAAAACACCCAAAGCCACATTTTTGAGTTCAAGGCATTTGCAAGTAGCTAATTGATAATGACCCTAAGATTAGTTTGTTGAAACTGTACATTCTCATAAGTAAATATTTTGTATAATTATGCACCATCAAAAGAGTGAAAAAAACCAAAATATACAAGTCTTATTATAATTTGTTCAATAAACAAGGAATATATATTTTTCTGTGAAATTCCTTAAAATTCCTTTTTTTATTTCGTCTCACTCCTCATCCTAAGAACCAGTACATTTCTATATAAATGGTAGATCATATTCACTAATATTCCTTTCTGACCTCATGGCATTGGCGGTAATAGAACTAGCTTTATACCTACACACAACTCCCTATGTCTAGATGCTTCATACAGTACATCGTTTCAATGGTGAATATTTTTAGTTTAGTTCATTTTCCTAGATTGTTGGTCCTCCATATTAAAAATCTGTGTTGAAACTATATATTACTTATCCCAATGCAGGAAATTGGCGGAAATGACAAATTGCTCACAACTTTTGATATGCCATGACCCATTCCACAAGAAATACCACCTTCATTACAGAAAATATACATCTCAAGGACCACTGAAGCGTCATACATATAATATGTTCTCATCAAGAATGTGACATGATTAGATGTTATTATAAAGTTTCAAATAAATAAATACTGTGATTAATTTTGTCGCTAAAAGGATTAGATACCTGTGTGGAACTGTCAGATTGAATATCACATATATAGTTGTGAGCATGCGGGTTGTTGCTAACGCTGCAGGGCCGCAGTCGAAGGCGCTCTTTGCCAGCAACTGCAGACCTCTCAAAATTTACGGACTTACAAGAAACAAATACGAGACGCGGAACTTAGAAAAAAAAAATTACGACCTTGCAAAAATATGACCTTACCGCCAGAAACCCGCGCACATGAAAACATTAAAAACACAATAAATACACACAACAAATACATAAAAAGCTTACCTACAGCAAGGGGGAGCACCCAGGACCTCGAAAACTGAAGTTACACCTCAATTTCACTAGAAATACAAGAGTTTAGACACCCGAAAATCCCCTAAGCGAGAGAAAAAATGGGCGCCGAAAAAAACAAAAACGAGGCTACAGGACTCTAAAGATGCAAAACACCACCAAACACCTACGGATTTTCCGAAAAATACGGACGCCATCCAAGGACGCCAAATCAGCCACAGATGCCTACCACACATTAGGCGCCATTTTACAACACTAACTTACACAATGCGGAAGTACACAGCTACCCTATCGGCTTTTCCTCGCGCACGCACACTATTTACACTACACACTGCACACATCGCTCACTTACACAGCAGCTCCACAGCACTCAAAACACACATTGTATGCTGCAGCAACACAAAAACAGATTGCCAGCTCCTCTGCACAATGCTTCCTACATATATTACGGTACTTGAAAATAGGTAAAGTATATTGATGCATTATTTTATTCATTTCTCATTAGCATTAGCAAAAAAAAACAATGCTCATAGCACACAAACAACCAACAACCTCGCAATGAGCGCCAGCCACGAGATGAGTGTCAAAGGCGCTCAGCGCGAGGCTCGCAATGAGCGCCAAAGCATCTTGGAACACCAACAAAATTTACCGCCCTTACAATCTTATTGCCGTCATAGACAATATAATAAAATGGCTGCAAGAACCCTCTTGGCTACAAATTTACATAAGCTACATTTAATTTGTTGTTTAAAAAAGGCTTTTATGCTCATTTAAATTTGCTTATTATGCTTAAATAGATACAAGTGTTTTTAAGTTCAGTAAGTTTTTCCCGAACTATAGTGTTTCTTCAATGTTATGATATCTAGCATGTTTTTTAGTATTATTTTAAAGGAGAAATTATGTCTAAACATATCGTAATATGGAAGAAAATATTCTGAAATACTGAAATGTATGAAAAAATAAAAAGATTAAACTTTTAATTTACCTTTTATTCTTCCAAAGCTACTTTTTTAAAACAGGCAAGTGATACAAGTTTCATAGAATACAGAAAACATAACTAAATAGGCACCTACTTGAATTTACAGCTTGGAAGACCAATAAATAATGTTGGTTGTGCTCAAACCAGGAGAAAGAAGCTTCTAGTTGAGTCACAAAATTGGGGATGACGCAGATGCCACATGTTGATCTGTACTAAGCAATATTCATAGCCATAGGTTTCTTCCCCTGCTCATATATTATGTTGTTACATCTGCAGACAGGTGCAGTTTATTTTCAGTTCTGTACAGGAAACGTGATGATTTTTTCCTATTAAATTGACTATGTAAAAGCATTTGGCGAAAACACATTTTGTAAGACTTGCAGTCAAGTGCAATCACCTCTTTTTATGTGAGTATAAATAATTTAGCGTTACTACATTAATAATTTAACTTTGGTGACAGATTTAAATTTTCCACAGGAGAAAAACAATTTTTCAGGGAAATCGATCTTTTACTTGAACATAAAAGTAAAATCATGTAAGATTTGTGAAAACTGTTTGCTAAATAATCAAAAATGTTAGTATTAAAAATAGCTTGAGCCAATAAAAGACGTTAAGAATAAACAGCAAGTACAGCAATCATGTTCAAGGCATATATAAGTTTCATGTATTATGAGTGCATCTGATAGAGGTCAATAGTGTATGAAAACATTTTTTGCATGAAAAAATACCAGAATAAACATTTACACACCAACCTTGAAGTTAGCAAAATGTCTTGTAAGTTGAAAATCAGAATTAACACTCCCTTGAACCCCATATTAAGTTAGCATAAAATTCATAATTTGCTTTGGCCAATCAGGAAGAGGCTCAGGCAACTGATACATTTGTACCAAGCTCTGGGGTTCCTGGCTGTGCTATAAAGTCTCTCTAACAAACAGGTCAGACATATCTGGCTGTCTTTCCTGTGAGTACTTGGGTATGCTAGCTCCCTGTGGGTGTGCAAAGCTGGATTTTAGTTTTCTGCATATAACTTTGTAAGTACACTGAACTTTTCTATATAACACATATTTTTCTGATAATCACTGCCTGTTTCTTACCAAACATTTGAAACCAAGGAAACTTATATATACTTTTAATTTAGACATGAGGACATGCAGTTCTTAGAAGTCCTTCACAGTTTAGCAGTTCCACCTCCCATTACAATCTACAGGAGATACTGCTTCATGGTCTACAGCCTTGTTGTGTTGGATGTGGAAAATGTTAATACAAATTGGGTAAAATTGAAATTAATGTTGCTAGAGTTTGGAGTCAATGCATGCAATAAAAAGGAGGCCATCTTGGATTTCAAGAAAACTTTATACTATGTACTAAAAACAGGATAACATCAAGTTCCATTTAAAGAGTCACATCAGAGGTTCCAGTTATGGTAGTATAGTAAATTATCACTGAAATATGTAAATATGCAGTTGGAAGTTTTAAAAATATAACTTGGTAATAGAAAATAGCACTGAATATATAACAATTATCACTCATCTCAAGAGATTCTCCCACCGGACTGTTATTGTTGTCAGTACCATAATCCTTTCTTTCAAATATGGTTTCTGTGTTATATATATATATATATATATATATATATATATATATATATATATATATATATATATATATATAAATTATAGTTTGGCTGTTCACATCAGAATCCATATGCAAAAGTAAGCCATTAGTGCATGGAAGCAATAATTTGGTATTGATAACAAGATCAGACAGATGAGAAGATCTCTTTAGCCGAGTAACAGTCAAAATATATTATATATATTGCAAATATTAATAGTTTTATTGGAACTATAATTGGGGCCTTTGCTCTGACCCTTGATAGGTTCCATACATTTTAAATTGCTTCAATATCACTTTTTAGTTGTTGTAATTGTTCACATTTCTGTCTTGATCCAATGGCCTATGTTTTGACTCTTGTCTCCATCACAGCTCCAGCATCCTAACCTTCTATAGTGCAGTGGTCATCATAATTACATATTACCACTGTATAATTACATATTCCTACTGGGTTCCCTGGTGGTCCAGTGGTTCGGATTCAGTGTTTTCACCGCTGTTGACATGGGTTTAATTCCAAGTCAGGAAATCAAGAGGTCACACTAACTTGAAGCCAAACAGGGTTGGGCCTGGTCAATACTTGGATGGGAGACCACCTAGGAATACCAGGAGCTGTATGTGTGTCCCACTAGAGAAGTAACTGGCAAACCACTCCAGTATCTCTGCCATGAAAACCAAGTGGATCAGCATAGACATAAAGTTGTGTATATTTGTCAGGAATGGTTGTTCTAGCAGCAGCAGCTTTCACTCCTCACTTACACACAGATACGTTCGGCTGGAGGGTGCAGTGCTGAACCCGGGGAATGTAACGCCAACACTGCCCTGGCTCAGTCACTCATGCCTGTCTTCCTCCAGGTAACACTGTCGTACAGTGGATGAAATCTAGGTGCCTGTAAGCATTTCGTAGCATGACAACCTGGCTCCTTGAATTTGTTGAGCCCTGTAAATTTAGTACAGTATTCTATTTTTTTTTCTGGTTGCTTGAGAGTTCTGGTTAACTGAGAGTCTACTGTATTGTAGTTTGAAGGGCCACAGGAAATAGATTATAACATAAATGGACTCTGTGGTCAATATTTGTGATAATAGAGAAAATAATTTTCGAAAACGAAATACATCCGTTACATTTTTAAATTACATATGCAATAATTTTTTAGCTGCAATGTACCCTTTTCTCTATTTTGCAGCTGATTCTGTCTGCAACTGCTGAGTCTTTTTGTCAAACTAATGCAATCAGAAGCATCGTTGTCAGTGCTTTTCATTTACACAAATATATGTCATTGGCCATTGGAGTTTGATCAATGGAGTAAGCAGCTGTGGTTCTGACCATGAAACCATGATCAAACCGTGGAAGTGTTTTTACTAGTACATATTCAAAAAAGTACATTTTAATAACTAAAATAACTGTATTTTTTTTTCTTGTAGAGTGATGATTCCAGTCAATCCGTAGAGGTAAGATTGTAAATATATATATATATATATATATATATATATATATATATATATATATATATATATATATATATATATAATGTAGGAGGAATAAGGCAAAACTGTGGTTACAGATGGGTACCAAGAAGGTATAGTTCAGTAAAGCCCATATTTTATTTTATGATTAAGTGACTCAGCAAAGGCCCCCTTTTTGGAGAAATTAAACGTATACAAAGAAATAATAATGCATTGTTTATAATTAGTTACGTAATTCAGTTGGGTATTTTAAAGCATAAATGACATGAAAAAATCCTCATTCTCTCCTAATATCTCACATGGTTAATTATTTCTGACAGTAGGGATGATATGAAAAGTGTGCCCAGTTGTTATATGAAAAAAATTAATAACAGTAATATCAAACTGGGCACGCTCTTCTTCCTTCGTGAGATAAAATCATTACAGGAGAGGGAGGCTCACTTGTGTAATTTATGCTTAAAGTTGTTGTATAAAAGAATGAATAACTAGCTATAAATTGTACTATCTAATCAATTCTAAAGTGAATCATTACTGAGTTAATCATATTTTGTTTCTGCTGTATTCATGCAACGATGTAGCTCCCAAATGCAAATGAGCTTTTTATGTGCTAAGTATGATTACAGACTACTTGTTTTTCTCTGTAGCAGCAAAATAATGCTCTTCTAAGATTATCACGCCATTAGATCCCTTACACCATCACTCTGAGCTGCAAATTAGTATAAAGCCATGCATTCAATTATGAATATCTCAGGAATGATTTTCAGTAGAGAAAAACAGGTAGTACAATGTACAGACAGCTTTTAGTGCCCTTGAAGATGAAATTAACTTTTTGATGGGATGACAGTATTTTTTGAACTCACAGCTTGGGAAGTTATAGGGTTATGATTGTGACATTGTAGTCATTAGTTGTAGGGTATTAGTACTGATGACCTACACATACAATTAACCACCAATGGTTTCCTCTCCACAGAATGGCAGCGATTCGTTGCTCAGCATTAATGACGACGCTGACAAATTAAAACTGGTAAGTAAAGTGATTTCATTATTAACCCAAATACTTGAAAACAAAAGAGGGTAGTCACTATTATGTCTGCATTTATTATAATTTCAGAACAATGTAGTTTATTGTTGGGAAATGTGTTTAACAATAAGAAATATATATTAATTCACAGCGTCAGTATAATGCCAGGAAACGAATCTGAATGGAAGGTAAAACAAAAATGGATACAATGGTCAAAGAAAACAACGCCAACATAATGTCAAATAAAAACTATAAAGTGATTTAAACTGATAAATATTGTATCATAATTCATTAATCAAAATAAAAACAGCCAGTAAAAAATAAGGTGAGGATCCTTGGTATACAAAGATTATAATTAAGGAATAATATAGTGTAATGATGTAATATAAATTAGATCTGAATTAGTAGAGAAACTCTTAGTGTAGGCAGCAACAAAATAGAAAATAACAGGAGAGTTATTAAGTACAATGTATGTTTATTATAATCTAAGAATGTGATGGGATGTGTAACAAGATAAAATATATATGTTTACAGAGGATCTGGAGGCATAACGCCAATAATTTACAGCATTTAAAGGATGCCACAAAGATACAACATTTTCACTCCAACATAGTGTCAGTGTAGCCCATATAGTATTAAAGAATGCAGGAAAATAGAAGGGAAGATGCCACTAGAGGACTTCTGTAAACGTGGTTTCCTGACGTGGGTTAACTCCATGAGTACTGGTTTGTGTGTTACCCGAGATTTTGTCTAATAAACGGACACAATAATACATTATCATAATTTTTTTTAAAGTCATTTTTGTTGCTATTCTGTCACTTTAAATGCTGCAGCGGCACTTAGCAAAGGCTTTAAAAGCCTTTACCAGTGGTCTTCGGTGCCCATAATATTTTCTTAATTTTTTTTGTAGTTACATCACTGCCCTGGTTTGCAAATGCCCCGTTAAGCTCGGAGTAACTTTGTCAGTGCAAATATCACTGGAGATTTGTGCTGTGCCTTTTCGGCTTTATTGTGCCACTTGTAGCAGTTCTCTCGCAATGTTTACAGGATCAAGGGAATAGTAGAGCTAGGTAGGATTTTCTGTGCGAGTATAGCACTAGTAGTTGCTATTGCCGGGATTAGCATAGGGCAAGATGTCTGTATTTTAAAAGAAACAGGTCATATGGTTTGCGGAGGACATAGGGGAAATTAAGAAATCTGACAATAATGTGAATCCACAGCAAAAGATTCATAAACATGTTTTCTGGTGGCGTTTGTCCTTCCTAGAATAATAATTAAGGGAAATAACAATGAGAAAGGGAAGAAAACAAGTCTGAGCATTTAGGTTTGGTTGCTTAATTCTTGGTCTGCTCCTTGAACTCTCTAAAAGATTCCTCTTGACATCTGTTTCTGACACAGCCCAGACCTGTATACATGTTACTTTCACTTAATTATATAGACAGAAGCTGTAGTGAAATGTATTTTTGTAACTTCCAGTAAGATGACGAAGCCAAGAGGCTGTTTAATGAACATTCACTTTGGAATGTCATAAAATATATACTAAGCCAATGAGAAGAAATAACCAGCTATTAATAAAAAGTATGAAGGGTGTGAAGACTTTATTTGAAATGACCTAATGTTTTTCTCTCCTGACACGGGCGTGGGTGTATTTTCCTTAAATGCCCCGTGTCTTTTTTTTTTCCTTTCTAAATCCAAATCTTTCCTTCCTTGTCAGACCAAAAACAAAGCTTGTTAAGGCTCCAAATATGTGTCGGTAAGTCTATTAGTAATATAGTGCAATAGTGACATAAATAAAATAAAGATTTTTCCGGCAAGTCAATGGATGCTTTTTTGGGACTGATCATATACCAAAAAGTTTTGCAGTATGATAAAGAATGAGAATCGAACATATTATTGAAAAAAACAAAAAAACTTATAACTTAGTATTATGTGACTAGCAGAGCTGCTTCTCTCTTTCCCCCTGTTAAGTGCCCAGGATGGTGTGAAGCTCTGCTTACTACTCAAAATGTTCTTACAGGTCTTATTTTTCATGTAGTGGATAGATTATCTGCCCAAAAAGTCTTTATTTTTCATTGAGGCAGACAAAATTCCTATCAGGACATCCACCTGGACAGATTCTCCACAGCTTGCTGGACACCAGGGAGTGGTCAGAAGCATATCTGCTTAAACACTACATTTGAAAACACATTTTAAAAGCTACATTTATTCATTTTCCTATAAATGTTGATTATATTGCTAATATTTAATAAATTAATTTATCAAATTAAATCATGTTGTATGAACACTACATTGGTCCTTTGGGGTAGAAATATGTCCAGGAGTCTGGGATGCCAATACAATGCATTGCATAAAAAAGTTGTGTGAAAACTTTTGATCTGCCCCCCATCTGCAGGCCGGAGCCCCTAATTTTTAGGTCGGAGCTCCTCATCATTAGGCCGGAGCTCCTCATCATTAGGCCAAAGCTCCTATCTATAGGCTGGGGCTCTGCATCATTAGGCCAACGCTCCTATCCATAAGCTGGAGCTTCAAATCATTAGGCCAAAGGTCCTATCTGTAAGTTGAAGCTCCGCATCATAAGGCCGAAGCTCCCTATCTATAGGCCGGAGCTCCTCACCTTTAGGCCAGAGCTCTTCATAATTAGGCTGAAGCTTCCTATCCATAAGCCAGAGCTCCTCATCTTTAGGCCGGAGGTATTCATCTGTAAACCGGAGCTCCTCATCTTTAGGCCGGAGGTATTCATCTGTAAACCGGAGCTCCTCATAATTAGACAGGAGCTCCTCATCATTTGGCCAAATCATTAGGCCCAAAGCTCCTCATCTTTAGGCCGGAGCTCTTCATCATTAGGCTGAAGCTTCCTATCTATAGGCCCGGGCTCCTTATTTATAGTCTGGAGCTCCTCATTATTAGGCCGAAGCTCCCTATCTATAGTCCAGGGCTCCTCAACATTAGGGCGAAGCTCCCTCTCTATAGGCCGGAGCTCCCTATCAATAGGCCGGAGATCCTCATCATTAGGCCGAAACCCCCTATGGAAGCTCCAAATCTATAGGCTGGATCCCCTCATCATTAGACTGAAGCTCCCTATCAATATGCCGGAGCTCCCCAATGTTAGGCAGAAGCTCTCTATCTATAGTCCAGAGCTCCTCATCATTAGGCCGATGCTCCCTATCTATAGGCCGAAGCTCCCTATCTCTAGGCTGAAGCTCCCTATCAATATGCCGGAGCTCCCCAATGTTAGGCAGAAGCTCCCTATCTAGAGGCTGGATCCCCTCATCATTAGACTGAAGCTCCCTATCAATAGACTGGAGCTCCTCAATGTTAGGTAGAAGCTCCCTATCTATAGTCCGAAGCTCCCTATCTATAGGCCGGAGCCCCTCATCATTAGGCCAAAGCTCCCTATCTAAAGGCCGGAGCCCCTCATCATTAGGCCAAAGCTCCCTATCTATAGGCCGGAGCCCCTCATCATTAGGCCAAAGCTCCCTATCTAAAGGCCGGAGCTCTTCTCATATTTTACAAACTGCTTAGCATATTGACAGATTCTACTAGCACTTTCTACAGCTGCATCATTGCTGCTCAGTGAAGCATAAAGATGGATTGAGCTCCAGATTCAAAATAAACCATTTAATGAAAATAGGGCCCAAGAATCAAAACAGGAAAAATTTAATTATCCAGTAAGACTCCTTCATCCATCCATTTTATTGTTGTTTTGCTTATCTTCTTTTTTAATTGTCCCCCACAATATTTCACAGCACATTGAATATTTTATTAGTTAACCAGCAAGTTACAAATTACGAATGGATTTTTTTGTTCTTCTGCTTTATGTCACTATTGCACTAAACACTCCAATGTTTCTCTGGCCTGAACACATTTAAAATTTGAGTTCCCATTATTATTAACATGATTTATTTTGAATGACGCTAAAATTTGTTTTTGGCTGATGTCTTCTTTCTGTTTTATTATCAACCTCATGAATCGTATTGATAGAATCACTGTTGTATGTAAAAAATCCCATTTGCTTTATACAGTTTTATTAGTTTGGTTTATCACTTCACTTTTCTTTTTTCATGTGGCCACAGCATGCACACTGTCTGTTAGTAGAATACTTTTCATTTTTGAGAACCTTGTTCTGTTGCTTACAATCCATATCTTATGACTCTTGTAATTCATTGTGTACTATTATATTATATTCCATTAAAGAACAATCAGCTGAGAACTTCTACGTGAGACTAAAGACAATACTGATATTATTTATAGCTAGAAATTACACATCTTTAGATATTAAATGGATACAGCAATGATTCCAGACATGCAACATTTTAATTTATAGCTTTTAACAACTGAATGTTGTTAAAAATATTGAATTTTTTTCTTATTTTAGTGTTGGAGATTAATTATTGATGTGTACTTTCTGGGGTTTTCACAACATGCAACCTGTTACGGCAAGCTTGAATTTGTCTTCAGACTACATCCACTTGCTTCAAGGATTATGAGCATGTGCGTACCCTCATCATTATCAGTGATAAATCTCTAACCTAAATATAGGAAGAAATCCTTGAGCTGAAGTTCAGAAAGGCTGATGTAATTTTATGACAAAATATCCAGTTGATATATATATATATATATATATATATATATATATATATATACTTACAGATCAACAGCCTTATTAAATTGTGATTCGGCCAATTGAATAGGGCTCTATATAAGCATACAGCATATTTTTTTTTACAGAAGCTTTTAGTTAGTGAATGTCTATCCAAAAGCAAGGTCTTCACTAACTAAAAACTTCTGCTTTGTGCTTATAGAGCTTTGTGCTTTTCAATTGGCCGAATCGCAATTTAATAATGCTGTTAAACTGGAACCTCTACTGTGTCCATTTAAAACCTAAGCGTAATGCTTTAGCATTTTGGTAGATAATTTATGTAGGATGAATAGCAAATGAATTACTGCAAAGGTAACACACATTTTAATATAATTACATCAAAATAACATGGTGACCCATACAAAAGGTACCATTTTACAAAGAAAACCACATATATTTGCACAACACATATCCCACCAAACCACCCGACGCCAGAGAAAAGTGTTATGTTTTAGATATACTCCTGGAGAACCATTATGATGTTAGTGAAGATGATTCCTATATGAGACATCTTTATCAATATAGTCCCTCTTTATTCAATATACTATTGGTATACAAAGTAATAGAAACGTTTTATTATTATTTTTTGTCATTCATTATCCATATTTGCTTTTTTTTGTGAAGTATATGTAATGTGACCGTATACAACTTGACAACCTCTTGGCTCTTTTTAAGGGTGTTGACCAGATGAATTTGTTTGGTGACATGTCCACACCCCCTGACCTCAATAGTCCAACAGTAAGTATTGCTAATTCAATATTTTCTATGTGATTTCAGGCCATCTGGAAAAAAAATTCTGTTACCCAAAGACTTCTTGTTATATAATGCATGTATGTCTAAATAATACATGGGCTAGTCATGTAGTGTCTTTAAATGCTATCTATACTATGGGTATGTGTTAATATTTCCACTCCGCTTTGTAGAAACATATTTAGCTTCACAAAGATTGTACAATATTTATGCCTCAATTTGTACATATTTTGGACAAATTCATGGTCTCAGGAAACATTCCACTGCTTGTTAAAGGACCACTAAGAATATGAGCTAAATGTTTTAAGAAGGCATTGATCATTAATGAATTTCATATTCAATTACTAAAAAAAAGCCATATTCAATATTAAATTTACTGTCAAGCTTTGCTGCTGGTATCCACCAATTATAGGGTCAATGGAGGGAGGTTGGTGATCTCCATTGGCTTGAGACTTGTTGTGTTAGGGGTTTCTCTTGTCAACAAATGTTTGTTGTTGGAACATCAATAATTGTTTATTCTCTTATGATATCAATTGTTTTTAAAACCCTTTAGACCTAATTTTTGAAAATTAATTTAATATTGATTATTGGTAATTTAAATTATTAAAAAGGAATGTTATTAATGATCAGTGTGTAATTAAAATGAATGGCTGCTCTTGCTAGGGCATGATAGTAGTCACTTAATGGGGTCACATTAGATCTGTTAAAATACCTATTAGATTAATTTAGGAACCGGCTAGTTTAATGGGTCTGTTTACTATAGCTTTACTTTTATAAGGACCCATTAAGGGCTCATGCTAAAGGCAATCGATAAGTGTCATAAATGTAACAAGTGACCACAAGAGTAGGCTGTTTCTCTTATCTCTGTTGCAATGCCAGGTAGGTAACCAAAGTTCTACGAGTACAATAATTTTTCCAATATTCACTGAATATATACATTATTGGTTTGTCAGAGGTCTGGGTAAAAAAAAATGTTACAACTTACTGATCTCTGAGAAAAGGAATTTAATTGTTGTATGTGATATTATTATAGCGGACCAGTTACATATTCCCCATATAAGAGTTACAGAGCATCCAAAATGTACAAAAGTTCCTATCCCCCTAAACTTTGCCTTTCTATAAAAAAATTTTTAAAAAAATAAAAAAATAGACATTCATATCTCCAAATAATTGTTCAGTTTAACTGTTAAAAAATCTATTATAATAAAAACTATAGAACTATAAACCCCAGAAATGGACAGGGAAAGTTTCTGGATTCCACTAGGAATATAACATACCTATGTATCTCTTGTACATGTTTGTGTATTTTATATTATTAGGACGTGCTTAAAATCTCTGTTTTTTTCTGCCTACAGTTTTACAAATAGTTCCTAACTGCTTTCCCCCCGTCTGCAGCTCATGAAGACAGTGTACTTCTAAATACAGGATTGGGCAGTGTATCATAGTGACCAATAAGTGGCAACATACTTCAACATTGTATTTGAGTGATAGGCAGGCTAATTTGAAACAATGCACTTCACAGTCTGTGTATTCATGAGCTACATAGGGCAGACCCAACAGGCACACATTGTATTATTTTAGGCCTAAAACACACTTCTTAATAAAATAAAGTATATAAAAGTAAATAGGCATATTATATACACAGTGAAATCTTCCATGTCCCTTAAACAGTTACTATAGAGGGAAACAAACTGGAATTTCTAAGGCATCTCTGAATATTGCTTAAAATACAAACACCAAGATTAGCAACCTCACTTGAATATACTTATTTGTATGAAGAGGCAGTGGCCCATTAACCTTTGATAACATAATATTAAAGAAACAGGAGACTCCAATATTTGCTAGCATGCATTAAAAAGAGCAAGTTTTAAGCATTGCTTCAGTCATTTTGCGTGAAAAACAAGCCCAACGTATTCTGAATCCGAATGTTCCAAAATGCTCTGTTTATTTATTCTGTATGTGGGCTTGATAAATGTGTAACTAGAAATGTGGTACTTCTGCTGACTTAGCTATGTATTAACCCACAGCCATGTGATTTGTGGGAAATTCGGTTTGTTGGTAACCCATAAATATTTGCCAAAGTTCAACTGTCCAAAATCACTCAAGCAAACGGGAAATCTCAGTCTAGTAAGAGAGAAGAGTAAAGGATGTCTCCTTATGTTATGTTGTTAAGCTTTTCTGTTTACGAAGAGACATTTTCCCATTTATTATAAATCCTACAAATCTTACGGTAAAAGCTATTAACCCTTTCATCTTCTACTTTGGTTAAGCTGTATAGGGAGTACCTAATATCCAGTGCCCTGATCACATTATATTAATACTATATACTACTAATATACTATTACTAGTCGTTTGCCGTCATAAATGACGGGATAACATTTATATTTTTCCCCACCCTCTTCTCCTGTATCTCTTTCGCCCCCTCTCCCTCCCCTGTGTCTCCTCCCTCCCCCTGTCTCTTCCCCCATGTCTCTTTCCTCTCCCTCCCCTATGTCTCTTTCCCCCCTCTCCCTCCCCTGTGTCTCTTCCCTCCCCCTGTCTCTTCCCTATGTCTTTTTCCTCTCCCTCCCCTGTGTCTCTTTCCCCACTCTCCCTCCCCTGTGTCTCTTCCCTACCCCTGTCTCTTCCCCATGTCTCTTTCCTCTCCCTCCCCTATGTCTCTTTGCCCCGTCTCCCTACCATGTCTCTTCCCTCCCCCTGTCTCTTCCCCCATGTCTCTTTCCTCTCCCTCCCCTGTGTCTCTTTCCCCCCTCTCCCTCCCCTTTGTCTCTTCCCTCCCCCTGTCTCTTCCCCCATGACTCATTCCCCCTCTCCCTCCCCTGTGTCTATATTTTGGCACTGAGATTCACTGTGAAATACTATGTTTATTGTTATAATTTTTTTAAAAACTAGAATATTAGAGAATTGGTTTGGCCCACAAAATGAACACAAATGTGTGATTATAGAATTATATATACCGTAATAATATGTAATCACAAATATCATATTTGTTTTTATTCAGATGAATAGTGAATATTGATATTTGGTGCTTATATCCTTTCATTTTTAAGACTTAGAAGGACTCTGTTGCAAAGCTGGAAGCTATATATATACAAATAAACCACTTTAAATATCCTTTTTTGAAAAAGTACACTTAAAAGAAAAGGCAAAATGTTTTTCGAATGTCATAAAAAAAAAAAAAGAATACAACCTTTAATTTAAGTTATGCCTCCATGGAAGCTACCAATTTGTTTATTTTCTACTTCCTGAATTGCAAGGAGACTTTAAATGTAGAGGAAACTTCTATCTGCATAATGAGATTGTGGCAGCTACAACTGTCAGCTCTCCAAAAGGACTAATGCAGGACACACCGTCTTATCAAAAATAATCTCAGATCAGATGATGCGAAAATAAAAAGGAACCGTGCAGAACAAAAAAATAATAAAGACCCAGAGAAAGGGATTTTTGCAGCTGTACAATGTCTTCCATAGGTGAAAATGGGTGAGATGGTCTACCACAGAGAGTATTAATTCAGTTCCTTTGAGCTTGGGCTTCTTTATAGAGGTATGTTCTGCGTAAAATGCCAAGAAGTTCATGGTAGTGAATTCTAAGGATACAAGACAGCTTAGGAAACTTGTTCTAATGATGAGTGGGAAGATATAATAAGAGTGTAGAGGTCTGCAGATGAAGTGCTTAGGTAGAAATGTGTTGAGAAGAAAAGCCGCAGGGACCCAGGGGTTTGATGTGTGATTTTTGATGGTTTAAAGATCAAATGGATGGGGAAGCGAGCTTAAGTGTAGGTATAATATAATAGAGAAGAAGTTAAAGTTGTGAATAGGGTGTCGAAAGAGTGGAGAAGCCATTCTTCAATCCTTTAGCAAGTCTCATTAGACATTTTTTTTTTTTAACCATTAATAAATCTATGGATATTCATTACTAGATGAATTATATAACTCTGAGAACTTCAGTTACCTGATCAATATTTTTCTTATTTTTGTTGATTTGATAATAGGAAAATGTTTCAAGAAACTTAAAAAAAACATCCTTTCATTTGTAACTATTATATTCATTTGAAAGACTGCTGCAATCATATATGACTAAACACTAGTGGCCTCATTCAATTTTGCCAATTAAATCGGGCTCTATATAAGCACACAGGATATTTTTTTAACAGAAGTTTTTAGTTATCCAAAAGCAAGGTCTTCACTAACTAAAAACTTCGGTAAAAAAAAATATGCTATGTGCTTATATAGAGCCATATTCAATTGGCCAAATCGCAATTGAATGAGGCCCTAGGATTAAATTGAAGTAGAATCACCCGTCCTCAGACTGTATAGGTAAAACATGGAAGCCCCCACACACAAGCAGTCCTTGCTTAAATTCATATCTTGCTCTTATGGTTTGCACAGCTATTAATGTAATTAGTTAATACATAATTAACAAACAAGTGAAGGTTCCCAATTGAGAGTAGTTCTTCCTATATATTAGTATATTATTGGTTGCTTTTAGCTGTAAATCTTACCATTATAAAGTGTTACTAATGAGTCTTGAATGTAAAGCTTAGGTAAACAGTACCCATTAGATGTATACAGGTAGATATTCTGAAGGACCTGATGTGATCAAGACATTAAGCAGTAGATCTTTTTGTTTATTTATGAATGATAGACAATGTAAAATACATTCAAGCCATCTCTAATAACTGCTAGAATGAGGATTTCAGCTGGCAGTCTGATAATTTCATGGTAAGTCTGAAAAAAATGTGTAATTAATACAAATTCCTGTTAATAAAAGGTTTGTGAGTAAATTACATTATCAGTATATACAATATTACAATCATTACCTCGTTTAATATTCATCCCATTTCATGACCATGTAAATCCACCTTAAGTGATTATTATAATTATTGTAATAACTTCTGCAGATGTGATTTATAAGCAAAATTATGTTTTCATTTCATCACATTTTAATCACTTACTTTAAGAAAAGTCTTCCTAAAGTGAACCTTTCAGCACAAAATTAGTTAGGTTATTTTTAAACAGAATTAAATACTATGGGCCTCATTCAATTGCGATTTGGCCAATTGAATAAGGCTCTATATAAGCACATAGCATATTTTTTTACAGAAGTTTTTAGTTAGTGAACTTCTATCCAAATACAAGGTCTTCACTAACTAAAAACTTCTGTAAACAAAATACGCTATGTGCTTATATAGAGCCCTATTCAATTGGCCAAATCGCAATTAAATGAGGCCCTCTCTATGCATTGTACTAGTTATTTGTAGTAAGTTATGTAATTCTTGAGTTATACACCCTTTTATCTGCATTATACAATAACTATTGCTCAATTTATTTTACTAGTGAAAATTAGTCCTAGCTGTGAGTAATTTTTGGCTTTCATTGAAACTAATTAGTTGAGTGTTCCATACAGAGTTAAATATATGTAACTCAATAATTATTTACTTTAGGGAAAATGGGTAGTATAATGTAAATACAGTTCTTAAACGGACACAAAAGTCAGTTTAATCAATATTACACTTTATAACATATCTTCTTTTATAAATTCATTAAGGAATAAAGGGAAACCACTACTTAGTCAAGATTTAGGCTATTTTTCACTGTTGGCAAAGCCATTTTGCCGGTAATTTTCCTAACTTGAAGTAAGATCTCCATCTTGCTAATATTTCAAATGCACATTTAACTGCAACACGGACCTACACACTTTATCCCATGGATGTGATGTGCCTAATCGATGTCGCCATTGACCATATTGTCTCTGGTGACAACACACAGTCAAGGGAAATACATCGCAGTGCGCTCTACTGGGCCAGTGTTTCCGATATATCTTCGATCGCAGCATTAACAAGATTTGAAGGGCTTGCTATTATTAATATTATTATTATCCTTTATTTGTAACGTGCCAACATATTCCGTAGCGCTATACAGGGGTTAGGTACAAGTATAAACAATTTCACCACAATGAAAATAATGGAAGGCATTTTTATTGAACTTTCAATCAGATATACACAGTGCTTTCCCTAAAGCACCTTACAAGATTGAAAACTCGTAAACTTACATTCTAAAGGGTGTGGGTGAATCAACTGAGTTCCATTAATTGCAAAATGGCTGTGCCTATAATGGAAAATAGAGTAGTGTTATTGCTTTGCTTTAATAATGTATTAAAACAAACATATATATAACAAAGTAAAATATTGATTAAACTAGTTTTTTTAATTTACGTTCAATTCTCTTTAAAATAAACCCTGCTTATTTTGGGATGAAAGGTTCTTTATAAAGGGTGTATATGCACATAGTTTGAATCTATGTATATTGATCAATGTGCACATATGATTCCACTAATGAATTGTTTATTTCTTATGTATGTAGGAAAGTAATGATATCCTGTTAGTGGATCTAAACACTGAAATCGACACCAATCAAAACTGTGTTAAAGGAAATCCCTTCTTATCGAATGGCATCATCAATGCTTGTTCTTCTCTTCCTCATCCCAAAGCACAGTCACCTTTCTTGCCTGAAAATTCATTTTCTGCCAGTCTCAGCTTTTTTCCTGCACCAAATCCAGATCCTTTCAGCGATGATCCATTCACTGCTCAAGATCATTCAGCTTATTCTTCTTCTTCACTTGATTTTTCAAAATCTGTTAATCATAAAAGGGAACATGTCAAAGGTTTAGTCAATGGGTCAGACGGCAGTGGTGGTTTAACCAATGATATTGAATTTGGGCAACAGTTTGACCAGATTTCTAAACAAGAATCAAAGTCAGACCAATGGCCTGGTAATAATTCCCAATCACTTCCTAGAGCAAGGACTCACAATGGTGTTATAGAAAATAAGCAAAATGGTCCCTCAATCACACCCCCACCAAATCCATTTGCTGAATGCTCATCCAAGGGAGTGGATCTTCAAAATGGCAATGGAATACGAAGGAATTCCGACAATTCCAGTCACAAGACAGACCCAATCAATTCCAATTCATGTGACTCTATAACAATTATCCCTCCACCCCAAAATACCAAGCCTGGAAGAGGCAGGAGATGTGCAAAGGTGAACGTCTGATTTTTGATTTTTAGTTTTTAGTTTTTGAGTTTGAGGTTACATTTCAGTAGTTTTTTTAGTATCATCTATATAGCGATATAAACCATTAAACCATATGATTTATTACGTTTTTCTGATTTTTTTCCCCTGCATGTGTAATTGTTCATATTATACTAACATCTATTTTACTTCTATTATGCTGCCTTATAAAAGTATTAGGGGTAAGTAGTACTGTTTGTTTTGTATTTTGTCTTTTTAGTGATTGGTTCATTTCCGTGGCGAATGTTTAATCTACTGCTATTGGTTTCTTTCATACTTAAAATAATATATTTTGTAGAAATGAATCTGTAATTCTGCCATCTTACATGTTGGTTTTGTATTTCTCAGTTTTAGTTAAATGTCTTCTTATATGTTATAGGTACGAGTAGAAAACTAAAATCATCAATAATCCACTTTTTGAAACATAGATGATAGTAACACACACTTGCTAACTGTTTTTCTACGCAGCCAACTTCTGATGATTTGTTTGGGTCAGACCCATTTCCATCCAACTCTGTGACAAACTCTGAACCAGCTGCACCTGCACTTCTTCCTCCCCCACCTGCCACAGCACAGATTAACCCTTTGGATCTTTTTAAAACTCCCATTCAACCTGCTGTAACCACCATTGGGAATCTTGGTGAGTTAATGAAAAATGTTGGCTTTCAATCATTGTAATTTAATTGTTATTGCAGTTTTTTATATAAAGGAATATCTTGTTACACAAGCAACTGATAAATGAGTTTACAGTAATATTACAGAGAAATTAAATGTAACCCCTGTTTATTAATTAAAGGAGCATTCTCTCTTATGAGAAAAAGTGAAAGATTATAAAATGGAAACCAATGGGAATATTATTTTTTGCTCTATAAGCAATTTTCAGGGAGGAAATTGTGTTCATGTAATGAGGGGTCCTGTGTTACTCTCCCATCATGTAATTGTTTATACTTTCTAATGATGAGATCACAGTAGCATTGATAGATTAACCAACAGTGTTACCAAGAATATTTGTCAATTTATGTCTGGACAATTTGTTTCGATAGAAGGAAATGTAAAATAATCCACATCAATGGTAATCAAATTTGTGTGAAGTATGTTTCTGTATGAATGAACATATGGACATAACAGTTTTCTAACTATATCACACACATGAATAAATTAATTCACATTCTTCTTATAGTGGTGAATTTTGGTATACAAGGAAAGCGGCTATCTATATATGTCAAAATGGGACTCAAAAATGGTGGAATTAACACTATTTGCTTACATTCCTACCTGGATGAACTTTAACTCCTGTTTGACAAACAGCACCTTTAAAAATGGGGTGGGGATACTAATTCTATTATCCTCCGTATGTTTTAGCCCAATGGACAAAATAGTCTCATAGCATCTTTTAACTGCAACTAAAATGTGTATAGTAAACTAAATAGAATAAAACAATATGTGGTTTCTTATTTTTAGTTGATGTGAATCCTTTATTTAAAAAGCACAATCGATTTGCATAGACCAAAACAAAAGAGTTATGATATATAACCATTTTAACCCTAAAAAAATATTTAAAGTTTGTTTGCAAATATATAGCAATGGATAGACATATAATATTAATCACCAACAAATGAGCTAGCCTGGGAAAGCCTTTTGAATATTTTTGAATGTGTTTAAGACCCTACCATTCATTTAGACATAAATATAAGGGCCTCATTCTATTAACGGCAGTAAAATGGCCACAAAGCTGCGATTCCTTGCGGCCATCTTCCGGCCCCGTGTAGAGCTAATGCTACCTTGCTATTCAAATGGACGGCGCCGCAAGGATATTCCCCATTACGGCCGGCCGCACATCATGCAAACGGCCGCAAGCGTTGTTCCTGCGCCCGTAAATCTTGTTTTCCGGCTGCAAAGTCAGAAAACTGTAAATGCAAATATAAGTTCAAGATGGCACTGTAAAGCTCCGTAAATGCTAGGCATCATAATGGGGGACATGAGGATTAATAGCAACACCCTCTCAAGCTTGCACATCTCCCAAATCCGATATATCATTTACGGTTTATTTTCCGTCCCACAGGCTCGTCCTTGTTAAAACCCGTACGGGTTCGGAGGTTGAGGGTTTGAGGAATGTATTATCCAGTAACTAACATATGCAGTGCAGAGTGGGAACATTGGGCATATTTATCAAGCTTGGGTTAAAAGTGGAATACAAGAGTTGAGCAAAATATACATTTTCTATGTTGTTTTTATTTTATAGGGACTATTTATAAAACATAGATCAAGTTTGTCTGTTTGATAAAAGGCTCCATAGAAAACATAGGAAGCGTAGATATTTCATGCTTTAACTCCCACTTAGTCCCTTCTTATTCCCACTTTTATACCCACTTCATAAATATACCCAAATATGTTTATTGTAACATCCTTTAATACAGTAGTTCTCAACCTCTGGTGCCAGTTTCTGAGACTATAGCTTGTATCATTGTACTCGATAAGAGCAAAGCATTCATTAAGTGGCCCATATCATGCTTGTATGCAAATAATATTCTTAAGATGTTCACATTTATTTTGCTTTGAAAAATATACATGACAGAAGGTTAATAGAATAATGTGTTGAAATGTCATTTTTTGTGCATTCTAGGTACTTTGCCAGTAAATATGTCTCAGACTCAGCAGTGGAATCCACAGTCATTAGCTTTTACCCCACCGGCACCCACACTTGCAGGTCCAATGCTTGGTGTACAGCATAGCTTCAACCAACCAACTGCTCTTTCAGCTCCATCACCAATGACATCCTGGAGTCAGCCAACAAGCTTTCTACCACCTCCACAACCACCTATACAAAACTCTGCATTGTGGAGTCAGCCAGTATCAACTCAGCCACCTTCATGGCCTCAACAAACCAACCTGAGCAACCCGTTCCAGGTCAATGCTTTCCCTCTAAGACCGCCAGTATTAATGTCATCGGGTCTGGTCCTAGGAAGCCCCCCACAACCACCGCCCAGACCAGCACCTCTAAAGGAGATACCTAAGAAAGAAAGTGATGCCTTCACTGCTCTAGATCCGCTAGGTGATAAAGAAAAGAAGAATGTGAAAGACATGTTCAAAGACTACCAGCTGACAAAGCCACCTGCTGTTCCTGCAAGGAGAGGAGAGCATCAGTCAAACAACTCGGCCAACACATCTGGAGCTTTTTCCAATTACTTCAATAGCAAAGTAGGAATTCCCCAAGACAATGCTGATCATGATGATTTTGACATTAACCAAATCTCAACTAAAATAAATGGTAATGTATTCCTTTAAAGTAATAATGTATTGTAGTGAGACAGAAAAGGTCCAGTTAAAAAAGTACAGTTAAAATAAAAAAAATAAATGTAATTGGTTGTAATAAAAAAAAAATCTACACGGAAATGCCTTAAAATAAATTTAGAAGAAGAATCAACCCTCTGGGGTAATGCCCTGATTGATAGCAATTAATTAAATTTAGCAGTTGTGATTACTAAAGAAAAAAGTTCATGCCTAGTTGAAAAAACAGTAATAGTGACAGAGACCAGGGACAATTAAGCATATTTTTGGCTGTATCAGTCACTATTAACCATTTTTCTGCTGGGCATGGTTATCTTCTTTATTATCTCCACTTTTCATTTCATCAGCAAATGGGACTGCATCACTTTAAATAAAGTACACCACCTATCAAGGCAGTTTCTCATCTGTGACATTATAGAGTACAGTAGGATAGTCTTTTAGGTATTACCAAGGCTCATATACGTTTTACATATGCCAAAGCCAACACATAATGCAGGCATTTAAAGGGACACTAAATTCCCAAATATAAAATACTAGCGAATTGCCCGTCAAAAAATGACGGCAATGAAATTGTAAGGTAGCTAATGCTGTTTAGTGTGTAATAATGAAATATATAATACATTAATAAATGAATATACTTTACCTATTTTAAAGCATTGTGTGGAAGAGCTGTGAATGTGTTTTGATGTTGCTGCAGCATTAGTGGTGTGGATCTGCTGTGTAAGCGTGCTGAATGTGTGCAGTGTAACACTGTGCGTGCGCGAGCCCAAACCGTTGTCGTGTACTTCCGCATTGGCGTAAAATGGCGAGTAATGTGTGGTATACGTCTGTATCGGAATATCCGTAGGTGTTTTGTGGTGTTTTGCGAGTTTCTTGTGGTGTTTTGCGAGTTTAGAGTGCTGTAGCCTCGTTTTCGTTTTGTTCGGCGGCCATTTTTTCTCTCGCTTCGATTTTTTTTTAGTCTCTAAACTGTTTTATTTCGAGTAAAATCGAGGTGTAAGTTGTATTTTTGAGGTGCTGGGTGCTCCCTCTTGGTGTAGGTAAGTTTTTTATGTATGTGGTGTGTGTATGTATTGTGTTTTACATTTTGTAATGTTCGCGAGTTGCGTCCGAGTGTTGCGAGTCCGTAATGTGTGTGAACGTGTGTCGTATGTTGTTTGCGAGTGTCGTAATGTGTGTGTCGTACTGTTTGGGTTGCGACGTGAAGTTTGCGAGGGTCGCAGTTGCTGGCATGGAGCGCCTTCGGTGCTCCATGCCAGCAACTGCGGCCCTCGCTTTGCGAGGTCCTCAGGTGCTGGCATGGAGCGCCTACGGCGCTCCATGCCAGCAACTGAGACCCTCGGGCAGTGCCCTCGCGAAGCGAGGGCCGCAGCTCGCTACGCGAGCCTGCAGCGTTAGCAACAACTCGTACGCTCACAAATATATATGTGATGCTTTTTTGAAAAGCCAGCATAGGTAAAGGCAAAATATTTATGAAAAGTAAAACAAAAATATATTACCAGTTGTCTATAAGAACTCCCCTTGACCTTACTGACCTGCCTCCCCTTTTGCCAGTTCTCATGTAATCATGGGGCATCCTGGGGAAAGACATCCTGGGATGTGACATATGATTGGTTCAAAATCCCTCTTTAAATTGGAACTGACTTAGAGGAAGCAGAATGTACGGTATGTAGTACTGCTCCAAAATAAGTTTAAAATATTTCAAACTATTGTAAATGTGATTTACAATAGTGTTTAACAATGTCCCTTTAATATAACAGCACATGAAGGAGATGTATGGGAAGCACGCCATTTAACTGTTATTTAAGCACATTGAGGCTGATATAAATGTAATCAGACAACACTAATATGGAATAAATGGGTTGGGGTCCATGCACAGTTAAACAACCATGTCTCCTTACATTATTTATTTATTTCATCATGTTTTATGCCTGACTAATCCAAAAAAACCATATAGATACAATGCGCTATTTAATGATATATTGGCACTTGCAATGCAAGGTCATTCTGATTACTCAATACAAGATGAATGTGCCTTTGTTTGAGTGTCATCAGACATAGTATATGAGTAAACATCACTAACTGCAAAGAGCCACCCATGTACGCAACACTTACTGAAACACAATATTGAAGGAAGGTGATAAGGAATTGAAGCTTACAAGCAAATATTTGGCATTACATCTCAAACACTTAAGAATAACAATGACTAGAATGAACTAATAAGACAGCTTCTATTTGCTAAGCCAGGTTGCTTATATTGCTGCACTTATTTATTGGATAGATAACATAATTGTATTGGATTTATGTGGTTTTAATATTATAGACTAAATTGAGCAACAACAGTGACATATTGAATATATTAGCATTCAATTACTAAATGTATTATATTATTTAATATTATGAAAATAACCTGCTCTAGCATTGCAAATGACATTTGGAATATGTTGAGTTATTTTTCTCTAATTTTATTTCAAACAAATTGCTAAAATATTTGCACATTTTGCTTGCAATATGGGACTGAATTCATTAATATTATTTATTTACAACTAGACATTTCAGTGAATTCACTTCAGAAACACAGAAAGTTTCAATACGGGGAAATATTCATTCATTTTACCATATTATTATTATTATTATTACTACTATTTATTTGTAAAGGGCCAACATATTCTACTGCTCTGAAAACAGAGGTATATTAATTAAATTACACTATACACATTTTATACAACAAATAGATGTGGGCCCTCTCCTTGAGCTAGCAATTATGAGTAAATAATGCTTTTATACTTATGATTTTAGACAGAAAGACTACAAATGTATAGGTTAAATAATTTAAAATACAAGGAAAATAGACCAAGATGGCTAGAAAATAGTGAGGTAACAAATGTCTAAGGGCCTCATTCAATTGCGATTTGGCCAATTGAATAGGGCTCCAAATAAGCACATAGCATATTATTTTAAAGAAGTTTTTAGTTAGTGAAAACCTTGCTTTTGGATAGATGTTTATTAACTAAAAACTTCTTTAAAAAACGTATGTTATGTGCCTATTTAAAGCCCTATTCAATTGGCCAAATTGCAATTGAATGAGGGCCTAAGGGCCTCATTCTATTATCGGCCGTAAAACGGCCGCAAGGCTGCGATTCCTTGCGGGGGTTCCGTTATCTTGCAATTCAATTATACGGCCCCGCAAGGATCTCCCCTTACGGCCGGCTGTATATATCTTGCAACCGGCCGTAAGCTCAGAAATCTTTAAACGCAAAAATAAATTCAAGACGGCACTCTAAAGCTCTGTAAATGCTAGGGATCATATTGGGGGACATGAGGATTAATAGCAACCCCCTCTCAAGCTTGCACATCAGCCCAAATCCGAGATTACATTAACTGTTTATTTTCCGGCCGCAGCGTGGGCGGGTCTGAGGTGCTCCAAGCCCTCTGGACTTTTTACATGGATATGTGACATAAATTAAAAAATAATTTATTTACGGATTTGAGTGTAGGGGAATGTTGTGCTATTATTTCGGCTTTATAATGTGCTTAATTGGTGCTAGCGAGACCTTTTTGCTGCAAGTAAGCTGCGGCTCGGTTTTAGCCTTGCAGAGAGGTTTCCCGTAGCAATTGAATAGCAACCGGGATTTTCTTGCGGCCGAAACTCTTGCGGCCGTTTTAGATCAAAGGCTTTCCTCCGGCGCGAGCGGCCGCAAGGGATAGCAAGGCGCCGGCCGCAAGCCTGCCGGAATCCCCGGCCGGAGGCGAATAGAATAGCCGAATAGCTTGCGGCCGGTCCTTGCGGCCCGCATCTCCTACGGCCGATAATAGAATGAGGCCCTCAGAGTATTGCGGAGGTGGTTATGATTGAAGGGTTAATAAAGGAATAAAAAACAATACATTATATTAAGTAAGCACATAAGAGTAGTTCATTCAGTGTTTGGATACTGATATGAGTCATGTAGAAGAGGAATTGGGAGTTTAATTAGTTCTATTTGGTACCAGCTGTGGGAGTTTATAGATACATTAATAACTGTTATGTCCATTAATTATAAAATAACACAAATCCAGCACATTAGGGAAAAGGAAACTTGATTTTTTTTTAATCAAAATTTGATGATAATTTAGCTTTAAATGCAAACCCTTTTATAAAAACATAGTTCATAGAAAATATTATATTGCTTTATGCTGTACATCAAAGTGAAAAATACTCAATTACAAATTTATACTGCTGGATCCCAAATGTTTTTCCAAAGGATAATGCATCCCTATGAAGGGCTTTTGTTCAGGCTCCCAGAAAAAGCTGTGATCCGTGTATATGTATATATAAATAATTTTAATTATTTACTTTTTATATATATTTTTAAATGTCTTGTGTTGCCTTTGTGTCTCCTGTTTAGAGCCACCAAAGCCAGCCCCACGACTACATACTCTGCCAGTAACCAAACCCAATGATGGACTGTTTGAAAATCCCTTTGGATCAGATTCTTTCAGTGCTTCATTACAACCCTCTGTAAGTAATGCTGTAATCTGGTAAGGGCATATTCTTATTTGCATAGTTTACTTGATTAAAATGTTGGATTAAGACAGATAGAACCTTGGGTGAACGTACTTCCTGGTAGAAAGTAGATTTGTGCTATACTATTTTGGTTATGAAATGGACACATCTGAAGGGTTTTTAAAGAGTAAAATAAAAAATGTATAAAAAAAATTGATGTTCTTTAATAATGTAATTCGGATGGTATTCACATCCTATGTCTTTGTCTTCTGCCATATGTAATAAAGAGTGGAGAGACAGACCTTAGTACATTTGCCCCATTTTATAATATTCAAATGAAAGGATGCTTTGTCACTTCATGCTTTAGCTCATCAGGCCCCCTCAACTTATCTAATACTACAGTATCGGTACTGCAATGTATCAGTGAAGACACATATAACAATGACCTGTTTCATGAATCTTATGAAATGACATTTCACGATAATAAGCAACAATGGGTAAGGGGATGTTCTCCTTGAAACTAGCTTCAGCAAACAGACACAATACAAATTAAAGGGATAATGTAGTACTAAAATAAGTCATGGCTGTTAATATATGTAAGTTGGATCAAGTACAATTTAATTCCCTATTAGCGCCATTGTATAAAGTTTTGTATTATTACTATTTGTTCACTTCCTCTGCTCACCTTTAAGGGGCTGCCATATTAGTCTATCTCTTTGTTCCCATTGTTTAGTATTTGTCATTGTGTGCACTGAGTGGACAGCAAGCGGGGAATCATCATATAGCAGCTTTTAGTGCACACAATATATACAGTGACTTACTATGTAGTGCTGACTCCTATATTAGAAGATGCTTCACATGACAATGCGGATCAATAGAAAGCCATTGGCCTTGTGGTGTTTGTATTACTATATACAATATGAACATTCATAGCTTGCTACCTGCCGACCGCACATAGTCACATAAAAAACACCCAGTGTATCAGTTTTTCAACTTCTGGATCCTCCTCCTTTCCTTTACTCTCATGCTGGCTGCCATCCTTCACACCCACAGGGGAGGGGCTTCACACAATCAATGTCATGACGCTAAAGCAAAAGCACCGGATTTTGAATTCCCTTCCTTACAGGTGTTGACCACATATGTGAAAATAGAGCCTGCATGAGAGTGAACAGGAACAAAAGGGGAGGTTCAAAAATCTGAACACTGTTAAGGAGAATAAAACTAGCTGAAGCATTTATATATTTAAAAAAAAATTAAAACTGCCTAAAGACTCTCTTTAATGGCTGTTTCTCAAGCTAGAAGAATTTGATTGCCCCATTATAAAAGTTTCCAGTCCGTGTATCACTCTATTACAAACTGGCATACAAATTAATACAAATTCTGGTCATTTAAGGCAAAAGCAATTAATGGAAACATTTCTTTGACTTTATTTAACGTTAAAATAAACAGCATAGCAAGCAAATGATTTACTTGTACATTGACCAGACTCAATAGTTTGCATTGGACTTTGGGATGTAGTTGTGCAAGGCTGCTGCATGCAAAACAATGTTTGGATATTTGTAAGAACATTCTCGTTAACATAGAGAAATCATTAGGTTGGAAAGGACAGTCACCATCAAAGCTGTACTCAGTGATAAATAGCTGAACTTTTTGTCATTGAAGTAATTGTATTGTTCTCAATGTGAGTTATTCCGTTGTCACTCTCCACTGAAAGCTTGGCTCGGAGAATGAGGAATTACTGGTGCTTCTTCAAACACATCATACACAGAATTGCACATCATTAAAGGACCTCCAGGTTGTGTTTGCTGTACAGATTACTCAAGAGATGGCTTAATGAACAAAGTAGTTGCCTATTACTTAAGGGCACATGTTCTAATTAGAACTACACATTTAAATGCACAATATTCCAATGTATTGTTATTAGCAAAAAGTAAATCTAGGGCAAAAATGGTTATGTTGAAAAATAAATTTTCTTCATCGTCATCAATCATTGTTAACAGGATAGGAGATGATAATTCAGACAGTAATTAAGAGAGAGTAGTAGACTATAACAAGTTGAGAAATAAAATTCTAAGCTGCTTACTTTCAGCACTTGCAAAATACAGGCGGTCACCGGGTTAAGGACGAGATACGTTCCTGAGAATGTCTTTAAACCAGATTTATATATAACTCGGATCCTTGATCAATAATAATAATAACAATACTATAATGGCTCATATGTGGTAGTAATAGTAATACAGTGCAATACTGTAAAAATAATAATACCCCTGTACAAGAATAATAAGTTACATAAACTATTGTGAACTTTCTTTTAGTCCCAACAAAGAGAACATAAAAACAAACTCATACAAATAGCATTGGGAGCCCGTTCTTAAGTATGGGAAATCGGGTCGTCTGTAACCCCGGGACCACCTGTAAGTGTTTTCACAACAACTAAAGATTTGACTCATGGTAGTTAATAAAATAAAAAATATGTTAGTTCTACATTGGTCAGGAACCAAAGAAAGGCATATTACCGAATTATACCTTTTCAATGTGACTTTTCTCAATAGTGTCCTTTATAAAATAAAATAAAACGAAATATGGAAGTTTTAATAATCACTGTTTGTATGCTGCTTATTAAAAAAAAATGTGCTACAGTGAAAAAAATATCTAGTGAACATTTTCCTGAGTTTTAGCCAAAACTATTAGCGAAGAAACTAAGAGATATATTCATTAAGCTGTATTATTTTACCTTACCTGAAAGACTATGACTTCATGCTGTATTATTTTATGGGGGCAGGTCATCAAAATGTCTTAAACCACCTGACTGCTTCATAAGTCAGCTTAGAATGAAGTCTCATTATGTTCCATTCATGTAGAACATACTCAATTCTGAACCATTTGAAGATTAGTGGACATTGAAGAATGTTTCCATACATGAGGCTAAATTCTGAGAATGGGGGAACAACCAGGCATGGATTTAGTAACTATTTGTCGGTTTCAGAATCAATCTAAGGGTTAGTTTGCAAGAGAGAGGAATGTGACTACGAATGTGGTTCAATGGTTTATTATGTAGATTTTTGGCAGCCATACTATAATAACTATAACATTAATTGAGACTGGAGTTGGGTAAATGGATTAAAGAACCAGTGCAAGTGCCATGTAATGGGTTTGAGCTTTTTTTCCCACCACTTCCGTGTTTTTAAAACCAACAATCATTTAATATATGGTGGGAAAAAGAGCCACAGTTAATAAATAGTAGATATATATGTAATAAAAATAGTGTTAAATTATATTTTATCTGAATGTTGGGAGTCAAGTTGGCAGAAATTCATGTTATCTAGTGGGTGTATTAATTATCTATTGGTTGGGAAAAAAAGGTAATTGTCACACATGTCCCTGTCATAGGTAAGAGGAAAGAAACTAGAGCCTTGTGCTAAAGGAACTTCCTTCTTACCGCATGTAGTAAATAAATTGGATTAACACACCGGCAAGATGAAAGCAAAGAACATGGCTCCGCAAAAACAATAGTTATGTGCAGGGAGGGAGGTGGAGAGTGCGCCAGATTACTTTTAAGAATATTTAAAAAATGATCGATTTTATGTTGGCATAATAAACACACAGCTGTTGTACCATGTGAGGATGGACTAAATGTCCACAGTCCCTTGACTGGCCATTTAAGCATTAGTTTAAGAGTAAATTAAAAGTCTACTGTTGCACTTTATTTTTTTGAAAAAAGTAAATTTTAAATGAGCTAAATGTTTTTAGAATGCAAAAAAAAAATGTAAACACATCATTTAATGCATTACTTATTACATGCAATTATTATTAATGCTATCAGCCATTGCTTTGATTGAACTGTTTCTTTGAGCTGCTTTCTCTGCAGGGTATATTGCTTATAAACTGATGTGATGATGGGACCCTTATTTTTACATTTCTTTGGTGGCAGTTACAAACTCATCTGCATTCAAGGTCTCATCCCACCTGTAATAAGCATATATGCAGAATCAAAAATGGTAGTTACCAGCACAGAATAATTGCATATAAATTTGCACATCATTATGTGAAGTAATTCAAAAGATTGTATTGTAAATAAGGGGGTAGCACCACTATAGCGCATCTGAGGAAAGCGCTGACAATTGCGCAATGACGCTTGAGCGCACACACACAAACTTGCGCCCATCAATAGCGCGCCGGTGCGCATTGCTACAGGCTGAATCCGGCTATCAGACTGTTGGGCATATGGAGTGTCAGCTCCTGTGGTCCTCCAGTGCGCTATAATCGGGGTGCCTCTTTTCTGTTAGTCATATATTTTGTGAGTGTGAGGCTTGTACAGGCTGCAAGAGGTAAATAGGTAATCCAGTGCAGGATTTTAGTTGTGCTGTGTAAGTGTGTGTCTGGTGTGTGAGTGCAGTGGTGGTTCTTCCAGATGACCACAGAGACTCCCAGCCCACACCTAGACCCCTCTGCTCCTCTCAGATCCAGTCCTACATGTGGGACTTTGCAAACTGTACTCATGAACCAGCAGGACACTTCATCCTCCTCATCTTCCAAGACCAAGAAATGCAGATCAGGTGACCGGAGAAGCCCACTATTTTTACATAGCTCTGATAGGGATGGCAATCTAGAGCTCCCCTACCAAGAGAACTCACCCTCAGTGAGATCTACCAGTTCTTACAGGCCAGATTCCCCTTCTTTAGAGGATCTTACCAGGGCTGGAAAAACTCTGTGCGCCACAACCTGTCACTTAAGTCATGATGACAAACTCTATGGCTTGTGACAACTATAGCTTGAGTGGTGGCCACCATGTCCCACACATGTCCCCTATCCTCGCTCCACATACATGGCCAGCTGCCCTGTGTCCTCTAGTGGTGAGTATGGCCCTGAAATCAGCTGTAGCCCTGTGCCTTCTTCCCCTGCCATGGCCAGTGCCATGGAGTGCCACTGACCATACACTAGACCTACAGCTCACTGGACATCTTCAGGGCCTCTCCATATCTGAAGTAGCAGGCAATCCCCTCCAGTAACCCAGCCTCTGGACCTCAGTGGTGCTGGTGAAACACGCTAGATCCTCCGGATGTTCTGATGGAGGTAAGACTGTTCCAATGAGTAGGAGGACACGCCTGAGTGGATACCTGCTGAAGCTGGGTTACTGGGTGGGATTGCCTGCTGCTGGGAAGAAGGCTCAGGGCTACTAGAGGACACACGGGGAGCTGGCCATGTATGTGGAGCGAGGATTAGGGGACATGGTGGCCACCACTCAAACCTTCGTAGCCACCAGTCTTCACTGGATGACCTATTTACCTCTTGCAGCCTGTACAAGCCTGACACTCACATAATATATGACTAACAGAAAAGAAGCACCCCGATTATAGCGCACCAGAGAACCACAGGAGCTGACACTCCATATGCCCAACAGTCTGATGACCGGATTTAGCCTGTAGCGTGCCCCGAGAGCTATGTGCTGGGTGTGAGATGTGAGTGGGCGCGCTATTGCCGGCCGCAATGTTGACGGCTGCGTTTTTTTGTGTGCACCCATGCGTCGGCGCGCATTGGTTGCTCGCTTTCCTCCAGTTGCGCTATAATCGGGGTGCCAAATAAGGGACTATGGTGGTGTTTTATATACAATAGATAGTTCTTAAAGGCTTCATTAGCACCTCTGTGATCTTTACTGATATAACCATCCATTTAAAGTCACAAAGATTTATTTATTTAGAGGGACTTTGACACCACAAGATATTGCTCTGTTAATATCCAACTGAGTTTACCCACAAACAGATCATTGTATGTTTCTCTACAAAGAGGGGTTTAGTAAAGATAGTAAAAAGACCATAAACATTTCTTTGCCTTTTACAGAAAGCCACGCCACATCAAATTACATCCTCCGATCTATTTGGAGATCCATTTGGGAATCCATTTGCTTAAGAACACATTTAATGTATGTGTAAGTAATTCAATATTGAAGCCTTAAACTATTGTCAATTTACATTTTTTTACTGATGGTTAATTCTGTAAAAAATCTTCTTTCTCAGCTTATCAACTTTTACTTTATTAAAAGATGGAAACCTGTTTGCAAGCCTTTAACCATTTTTTCTGTATTATATAACTCTATACTCATTTTGGATGGGTAATGCAACATTTATGTAATAGAAGAGTGGAGGAAGTTATAAAATAGATGAACCATTGCACATGGGGAAAATAAATGAGTATTTTTGAGGATGAAGGATGAAGGAGGGGAGTTTTGTAAAGCATTATCAGTGTTGGAGTCTTTTATCTGACTTTCTAGGATATGGTAAGTCAGAAGGGCGAAATAGGTATACGTGAATGGGGGTTAGAGATAATTGGCTTAGGAAAATACAAATATTATACTTCAGAAAGCAGCAAATAGTCCATTATCCCTGTAGTTTAGGAAACATTTCAGGTTTGTAAAGTATGTGAAAAGTGAAACAGTCATGAGTCCAGTAATCTAGTAATTTAGTAATTATTAATCTCTCTCTCTCTCTCTCTCTCTCTCTCTCTCTATATATATATATATATATATATATATATATTATTAATGAGTATTACTGTATATTATGATACCTTTTGTACTGGACAAATGTCTTAGTTATAGTGACAAGCTTTCGAGAGATTCAACCTCTCTTTATCAAGTCTGAAGCAATACTCCCTCTCCATGCTGATGATAGCCAGTAAGCTTGAAACAGCTGTACATGGATTGGATACTCAGCCTGTGTTTATTCCAACCTTGGCTTTGCATTAAAGCTGTGTAATACAGCATGCATAAGCTTAATGGAAGCCATGTTTAATAATGGCTACGGAATAAAGAGCAAGGCATTTGTGGGCACATTTGTGTGTCCCAGCTCAACTTCCCAGAATGCAGTGTAATAACTGTTTTTCTCTGAACTCTGAGCTGGACGCAGATTTTTTAACTTGCTTTAGACATTCAGATGTGAACACAGATACACCTTTTAATTACTATATATATACTGTATATATATATAATTACTAAATTACTAAAGTATGTGACTAGCAGGCTGCTATTATATATGGCAGTTATCCTTCCTGTCCATTGCATGATGTAGCAGGTACAGAGCAGAGAAAACAAGATTTTATTCTGAGCATGTGTGAGGGATACAGGAAGGGGTGAAATACTAAAAGCTAATCTCATTCCCCAAGAAATATTGCATTCTCTATTTTTCAGTAGGCTCCGAGACAGCAGGAAGTGCTGAATCTCCTATATACTTGCAGAGCCTGTATCTAGAAATACATTGAGGATCATTGCTTAAATAGCAATAAATGTTAAATTGTTACAAACTCCACCAAATGACTGTCTGGGTTTAAGATGCGTATTTGTTTTTAATTACTTTTTTAATTCAAATTAGTGAATAGAGGATATTATTACAGTATTATTAAGTTGAAGGAGAGGTGATGATTCCATGATCAGATAATTGAGATATATTTAGGTGTTACGAAAAGAGGTTAGGAAAATTGTAAATTGGTTTGTCATGAACATAGGTGATATTGAGAGCAAAGTAGATTTATTAGGTATGAAGAGAGAGATGTTATGAAGATAAACAAAGGATTAACATGAGATGAAGAAGGTGTTTAAATCGAATTATGGGATATGGAAGAATTAATACATTTTTATAACCTTATCTACCACTAAAAAAGTTTATATGTACCCCCGAATAGTATGAATCCCCTTATATCTGTGAAGAGACCTAATAGCATGTACCCCTCTGATATTAGTGCAGGGACCCCCTAATAGTGTGAATCACCTTATATCTGTGAAGAGACCTATTAGCATGTACCCCTCTTATATTAGTGCAGGGACCCCATAATAGTGTGATGATAATAGTCTGCTTCTATATCATTGTTGAAAAGGTAACTGCAGTAATCCACCTTAAGGCTAATCTGTAGCAAAGACGATCACATTAGATCCAATAAAATAATCATTAAATTAATGTCTCTAAGGGTGTTTTATACTGTATCTGCAGCTTCTTATTAAAAATACCTGTTAACAAACAAAAAAGAATTGAAAAAATTGAGATTTACATCTAATGACAAGTTTATCATTTGAAAACATAAGAGGTCTAAGCAGGATACCAAAGTTCCATAGACATTAATGGGCTTACTACTTGCCACCTGTAAATCCTTATATTTACCGTATATGTGCATCAGCTTGGGTTTGAATTATACAAAGTTATGTGGTTCATATTTTGAAATGGGACATAAGATTAACTATGGTATATCTGCTGTCACCTTATAGTCCGCTGCAGAATGTATGCATATGGGTTCCATTTATTTAATTATTAAATAATTAGCAATAATTTCAGTATTTGTAGAAACAATTCAATGTAGCATATACAAGATACATTTGAACTTCTTGCAGTATGTCCATCTGCCTAGGAGGAAGTGATCATTTTTTACAGACTAGTCAATGTTTGCCTGCAATGGTGTTCGCAGGGAAGGAGGTAGATAAAGACGACTATCCCTAGATAAAGACTGCTATCAGGGCAGCTTCCTGGGCAGCCCTGAATACCTAAAAGGTGGTGAATAAAAGCAATTTATAAATATTCATCTATGGATAAATAATTGCCTACTGTATTCTACTACAGTGATCCCATTGTAATGGGACATATGTCTGTTTTATGCCTTTGTGGTTACCTTTTAATGTTGAAAACTGGTTTAAAATGTCAATATTATATGTCGTAAAATATCTACAGTACTTAAAATCTACTTGTAATGTCAAAGGTCATGTTTTGAAAGTAGTAGACATGTATAATGGACTTGTGGATCAATGTTGGTACAAAACAATAATGACTATAGGTCCTATTCCTACATTTAGATCATTTTTTGTTATTGAAGCCCCAGTATATTACCTTTTTTTCTCTGTTTCACACACCTTTGGTAGTCTTTAGGATGTTAAATATTAATATCTGTAATTGGTGTTTCTTTCCTGGGGCAAGCACTGGAATTAAAATACCATTTATAATCCATAAATGAATCTATTATTATCAGAATATGTAATAATGCCAAGCCTCTAGGCTCTTCGTATAAATTGTATTATGAATGTTTCTGAGATCAGATTATTAATATATTTGAAATACTGTTTTTTTAAATAAAAAAAGTCATAATGTAATATTTTTTTTTTTTATTACAGCTGCGGATAGAGCCACAAGCAACAAATTACAGCCAATTCTTTGCCTAATATACCAACCTCATGGGCCCCGTTTTTTTTCAGGCCATGAAAGTAATTAATATAGACACACTGATTTTCATTCAGTGTATTCTTTTTTGAATAATTACCAATTTTTCATGTCCATTCATTAAAAGGACCAAGTATTTGTATCTGAGAAGCTGGGAGAGTGTATAATTTAAGTTATATTCACTAAATGAGATAACAATTTTCATTTTATTATTGCAATTTATGTAAACTTCTTTTGCTGTAATGCAGTGGAAGAGTTGTATTTTTATTAATGGTTTTATCCATTTAGTGAACGTAACTGTATGTTTCAGAGTGAAAGATACTTGAAGATGGTGTATCAGTGTCGATCTACTACCAAAGAAATCTATTAAAAAATGTTGAGTTAATGTAAACTTACAGTTCTCCCTAAACAATTGTATTGTATAAATTAAATATATGTTACATTATTGTACGTCATAGCTCAAACATTTATATGTAGATCATGTTGACTTTTCAGAGGAACCTATTGCTATTTCAATAAGAGTTCTGTAGCACATTAAATGTGTCTCAACTATGACAGAACGGGCAATACAATTAGCTAAACCTACAATATTAAGCTTTTTCTTAATTTTTATCTAATATAAAAGTATGGTTTGCCACACTGCAACTGAAGAAGAGCTGGGTGTAGTAGGTCGTTCCATCAACAAAATATCTTCAAAAGTTTCCTCCACTAGTTACGACTTAATTTAATAGAAAAACAGTCAGGAAGATAAGCTCTAACTCATCAATGATGATTAAAAACTACAGATGTTAACCTATGTCAACACTATTATGAAAATGAGCTTAATGGGTTATATATATATATCTCAAAGTGAAGTGAAGCTAAATAACAAAGTAGCTCGATTTCCTACATTTTCTTTGGAACCTATTTATTAAGAGGGGGATCAACTTTAACTTTATTTGATAAAATGTAGATATTTAAATTGACTTTTATAACCCACACTTATCAACAACTTTATAAATATACCCCAATGAGCATAGTCAACAATGTTCTAAAGAGTTGCAGATGTTTGACTTGGAGTGAGTGTGTGATACCTTTATATGTTATCAAGTCACACCTCATATCAATGAGCTAATGTAGTGTCACATATGGATCTGAGATTAATTAAGCACATACAAACTGAGATCACACCCAAGGCTAATCTGTAGCAAAGACGATCACATTAGATGCAATAAAATAATCATTAAATTAATGTCTCTAAGGGTGTTTTATCCTGTATCTGCAGCTTCATATTAAAAATACCTGTTAACAAACAAAAAAGAATTGAAAAAATTTAGATTTACATCTAATGACAAGTTTATCATTTGAAAACATAAGAGTCCTAAGCAGGATACCAAAGTTCCATAGACATTAATGGGCTAAATTGTAGTTTGGATAAATAAAACGGTCTAATTTTAGGGCAGACATACCCATTAAAATGTATTAACTCCTATGCGACAAGCTAATAGACAAGCTGCATTTATTCATTTCATGTGAGGATATATGTCCAATAAATACCTGGAGGTACTAATGTGAAGCTTCTGATATTGAAAATTACTATTTTTTTTAACTGTAGCATTGTGTGTCCAATGTGATCTAGACCTAATAAGTGTGATTTAATACATACAAGAAATTAGATGCAAAAATATAAAACCAATACATTAATAGGGAATTTCTGCCCCTCTTTATTACTGCCCCATAATAGTTCACACAAAGCAAAACAGCAAATTAGCCTCTGAAAAGTCAAATGAAGTCTGTAAAAAAAATGTTTATGTCATGGGCTGTAAAACATGATTGCCTTTTAACATGGGAAAAGTAAAACTCTTATGTTATTCATAATGATTTTTCATTTCATTACCTTAAAAAAAAGAAGATGCATTCCAATAATAAAATTTGATCCTTATGCAAATGACATATATACCTCAAGGTCAAATTGGGATTACTGGAATTAGAGAACAACAATAACTCCTTCCTGATGAGCCATCAGTGTCGTGGAATAAAAACTTCTACCAAATATATATATTTGTCAACAATGTCGCCAATAACTGATTTGCTCACCACCCGACAGCAATTTGGATTTTGAGGGACGTGATTTCAAAATACCTCCAGAAATGGGTACTGTTTTATAGTATTGATACAGTCTTCAACGTGAAGGACCCTATCTTTTTAAAAAAGGGGAAATTTAAATATCACCTTCAGCTGGATTCTTGGTTCAACTACCACCCAACATGGGCACGAATTGGTCTTGAAGACTTCTACAGGCCAATATTACAGAGACTGAGCTTAATACATGCAACTATTAGGAAACATTTTTAATACCCTCTTTTACTTAGTTGATCTGGTATCAGCTCAGAAATAAGGTTGAAAAAAACATTTCTGGCTCACAGTGTAATTAATTCTGCCTCGATTATTTTCATTATGAACTTGAACTAGTATATAGAGATAAATCATATTTACACTTGCTAAACTGGAAACTTTTTAATCGTAAAGTGATTTGCCCAGCTGGCCTCAAGTGATAATCTGTATACTTATTCTATTAATGCACTTTTTATTTTGTAAAACAAACCAATCTATGATGTTTTAATTGCTTTTTCTGTTAAACTGGAACTATAAGACTTTGTAACCTTACATTATATTTTGCAATGTCTGTATAAACCCAAATCCTGTTCCTTATACAATGTATTAAAATACACAATGTTACATGGGTAAGCATTTTTTAAACTTTCATTTTCATTAGTTTCTGATTATCTTTTCAAATTAATAAAGCAAATACATACCAGTTGTATGGCTATGTAATTACAAAACCTTTTTGCCTGGGGTTGTGTGTGGGCACGAACAATGCCCATTTCTTATCTGGTGTTTTTTGTTTCTAAATGGTTTAAAATGCATTTTCTTCATGAAATAAGCAGAACAATTGACCAAATATAAGATCCAGTGATTTAAATGAATTGTACTGCCACAGAGCTAAACCAGTTTCATATGCTGTATCCCTATCTATCAGTTCTTCTTTACAGTAAAACCTCCACCCTATGTCAATCGTATGTCACACCATGGATGTTTTTTTTACCAGGATGTCCTGTAACTGGTTAAAAACTGATAATATCAAATGAGGTGGGAAACAGGAAATGTTTAGACCTGGTTGCCTTGCACAAAGCTTTTTTTTCTTTGTAGAATACATACAATATTCTTTTAAATTTAAAAAAATTTTTTGCCAACATTAAATATTCCTAATATAGGAGTCACAAATACATAAAAATTCCTTTAATCATTTTTTTTCATACTGCCTAGAATTTAGATGATATTATAGGGATAAGAGTGACTGGATTTTATATTTCATATATTTTTAGAATTCCTAATAAATTGAAGAAAAAGTTCTACTACTTTGTACAAACATATCTTATTATACAGTTACTAACTGAATGTATATGATTATTATTATAAAGCCATTTGTCGAGAAATGTTTAACAAACATTACACATATAACCAGGTAAATGAGAAAAGCACTAAATATATATAGTACACTGATTACTACAAGTTGGTGAAAATATAAGAGTCACTAGGGTTGTATATTGCTAATGTAATTTAATTTAGGAAGGTTTGCACCTTGCAATTCTCAACAATTAAACATGGCGCCTTCAACTCTACCACAAAAAGAATATATAAAAAATCATCATTGCCAAAAACTAGAAGGTAACTACCCCTGTTTTTGAAGAAGTCTTGAGGAAAACTAAATATATTTTTTAATGAGTATGATATCAGCAGAGCTTGATGTAAATTATAAAAGATGGGCTTCCTGTTGGGTTACTTGGACCTTGCGAATTGGCTGTCAGTAAGAGCCATGGAAACATTCTACATTGATCTTAGATGGCGAAGAGTAACCTTGAGGCCTCAGACTCCCACACCCTTTTTTTTGTTTCTTGGTTGTTGTGGTTTTGATTTTTTAGACAGTACTAACCTAAAATGAAAGCTTAACCTACATAATGGTAATTGCTTCTATATTGTGTCAATCTTACAATGTATATTTGGACTTGGCGCAACTTCTTTTCTTTCAATAAAAATGATTTAAACTAAGAATGTATAAATAATCCAAAATAAAGCCAAGAGAGGGATACGAGGCTGAAAATAATGTAGAAAAAAATCATTATAAACACACCATTAGACAGAATAATTTGAGAAAAGGAACAATAATAATTCTGGGTCAAGTAGAGAAGACCTTCAGGAGTGTGGGTACTTCTGGTTTTAATAAAAAGTCCCTCTACAGCAGTGGTAGTCAACCTGGTCCCTACCGCCCACTAGTGGGCGATTCAAGCTTTCATGGTGGGCAGCGGGGTAATCTCTAGATGTCGTGGCTGATGAGTGACGTAACAACATGGAGACCTGCAGCCTTACGCTTGGCTGGTTGGAGAGCTGGGGAGATAGCTGAGGGGCTGCAGTCAGAACCGGATCACTATCTAGAAAGTACAGGGCAATACATCAGAAGTGGGCAGCAGGTATTAAAAGGTTGATGACCCCGGCTCTACAGTGTAAACATTGGCAGTTCCTAAAATCTGAACAAACTTTCATATGATAATAATTGAATGTGATTTATTGTAGTTTCTTCATAAACATAGTTTTTTGTTAAATCCTATATGAAAATATAAATTTGCAGTGGTAGCCCCTGGCTTTGTGTAGCAATGTAGTGTTTCACAACTCAAGCACAGTGCTTGTGAAATGCAAACAGATTACTAAAGCACTGCAAGCTTTGACCAAGGGAACTTGATACGCCTTTGGAGGTATGTCATCATTATCTTTTGGAAGCATCACATTTGTTTGCTTAAGTTAATGAACAGTATTAGGCATATAAATAGATGACAAAGGAATAGCTTGTAGTTTCTCCTTGGAGTCATTTCTGGGCAAGATGGCAATTTTACATCAAGTCCTGGGAGTTGCCTCTGTTCTGTTTATATTAGAAAGCAGTTTTCTTGTTTCAGGGAAGGCAAGGTAAGCAAATGTTCATATTTCAATATTTTTACATATAATTATGTACTTACAATGTACTAAGTATTTGTTATTTTCTCATTTAATTACTTTCTGAATGCATAGAAATTATAATTTTTAATGTGTACATATTTTCAGAAAATAGCATATTTTTTTACAGAAGTTTTTAGTTAGTGAACGTCTATCCAAAAGCAAGGTCTTCCCTAACTAAAAACTTCTGTAAATAAATATGCTATGTGCTTATATAGAGCCCTATTCAATTAGCCAAATCACATTTGAATGGGGCCCTTAGTGTCTACAGAACAACAGCTTGGATTTTTATTAATTAATTAAATCAAGAATAGTATATTAAAAATTATAAAGATGTTGTATTGTGAGAGATGCTTAACTTTGAGGCAATCTATGTACATTAAATATGTATATATGAATATGAATATCTACGGTATGTATATATTATTGTTATTCAGTCCTTCAGTCAGTTGTGTCCGACTCTCAGTGACCATATGGACACAGGATACCAGGCACATCTGTCTGTTTTTCTGGTTGTGCTTAGCCATATGGTTTTCTTTGCAAATACATTGGAGTGTGTTGCCAGTTCCTTCTCCAGTGGACTGCGATTTGTCTGACTTCTGTGCTATGACCATTCCATCTTGGGTCTCCCCACATGGTTTAGCTCACAGCTTCATTGAAGTACACAAGTCCATGACAAGTTAGCGATCGAGAAGGGTTATATATATATTTATATGCTTACTGGATTTCACAGTTTTAGGCATAGCAACGGATGGATTATTCACAAACCAGGTCACTTACCCCCATACAGAACTGATTCATGGTTATTGCCCATCATAGGTGTGGTGTGAGTGCCTGGTTTATGTGGTGATTTCCATCCGTTGCTATGCCTAAAACTGTGAAATACAGTAAGCATAAGCTTAAAAGGAGCCATGTATATAATGGTTATGGATTAACAGAGTGACCATGCATTGTGGTCTCATTTGCATGTCGCCACCCAGTTTTCCAAGAGTGCAATGCACATACTGTATTTCTGAGAAATTTGAGATACAAGAAGGAAGCTCTGGAGGAGGATGGAGGCTGGAAATGAGGCAGAAAACTTTATTATTCACTATAAACACACCATTAGATAAAAATCTGCAAGAAAAAAAGGGGAATCTTAGAGTACTAGACTGGTTCAAATAGAGAAATCCTTTATGAATAGGAAAACTACCAGTTTCATCAAAAAAGTTAATCTACAGCAGTGCTGTCCAACTGGTGGCCCCTGGGCCGGATACAGCCCACAAGCTGATTTTCGTGGCTCGCTAACTGCCAGGAAGGATCTTCCGTAATATTATTAAAATAATAACAGTTTGGGATATCATATACAAATTCCCAAATATGTAGGTATTTTATACAGAATAAATACATTTATTAATTTATATATTTACATATATCCTTTTAACATTATTTGAAATCTACTCTACAATATGAATCTGACAACATTCTGTACACATAAACATTTTTCTATTGCAATAATTAATTAGATTCATTGTAGTTTCTTCATAAGATTTGTTAAATCTTGTATGAAAATACAAATTTTCAGTGATACAAGCTGGTAATATGCTTTGTGGAGCAATGTAGTGTTTCACAACTAAAGCTCAGTGCTTATGAAATGCAAAGAGATTTCTAAAGCACTGCAAGGTCTATCATAGGAACCTTTATACAGATTTGGAGGTATATCATTATTATCTTTTGGAAATATCAGATTTGTTGGTTTAATGAAATGGTTAATGAATAGTATTAGGCATATAGATGTCAAGGGAAAGCCTTTGAGTTGTCACTGGACAAGGTGCTTCCAGTCACATGGTTGGTGGGGTCACACTGGAAATTTTCAACAAGGAGACAGAAAGAAAAAAACACCAGCAGTAGTTGATGCAGGGAACAGAACCTGCAGGTGTAATCTAGTGTGAATGTGCTGCACAGATAGACTCATATGTGCTGCACAGATAGCTCATTATGTATTTTTAGGATATAAAATAAGTAGAAAAAAGTAATTATTTTTTAGCAGCAATTTTCAGAAGGGAGATGCATTTTCCATATGCTTTTAATTTTTATTTGATAGTGTAGAGTGGTGACTTCAGGAACCTCTTATTTAATTTTTGGTCCATATATATATATTTTTTAACGCCCTTCTTTAGGCTAAGTGCTTATTCCAAAAAAACAAAATGGAGGTGTTCAACCAGAAAACGAACTTTAATAGTTAAGTTCTATGGACATGATAACCCACTCTGAGAACAACCTCTTTTCGCTCACTTGTGCCCTTCACAGGGACAAATATCCTGTAGTATATCAGCTGATTGAGCACCTCTATTTTGGTATTTTATTTATTCAAATGACCCTTAGGGATCAGTCTCCCTAAGGGTGAGGGGGGCCTCCAGATGTGGACCCCTTGCTCACTGTGCCTTAGGGACTTCAGCTGCACCTCACTGACGAGGCCCAATGGAGGCCAAAAATGCACATCTGGGGTTTGCGGTTTCCCCTGTTTAGGGTAGAATCGCCTGGTATTTCGGGGCTGGATCCCTCTTCTGAGTGGGACCAAACTGATATGCTACAGGATATTTTTAACTGTGAAGGTCACAAGTGAGCTAAAAGAGGTTGCTCTCAGAGTGGGTTATCATGTCCATAGAACTAACCTATTAAGGTTAGTTTGTTCTCTGAATCTTTTGGTATTTTGTAAAGTGTTTATTCCAGTAATGTTAACTAATTGTTACTCTATTTATTATAATAGAAAGTAAGTGGAAACTGCTTATATAACAGAATAGTTAATATAAATAAGTATGTAAATGTAACATAAAAAATAATTTACTGGTTTCCTGAGAACCTCTTTATGAAATCATGGGCCTGACAGGTCCTTCCCTCTACTTGCTGCTATATTGCAACTTATTAAAGGGCCAGTGTAAGCTATTTTATAAGTTACATTTATTTTTTATTTTGCCATTATTTAACATAAAATTGCATGTGCAGACAGCAGCAAAGAATATATTTTAACAATATTGTCCCCCTTAATCATGGCTGCTGCTGCACTCCTTTCCCACCTTCCTCCTTGTCCTGGATTTTATTGTCCAAATAACAAACACAACCAGCATAGATTACATTCATTATGCAGCCCAGATCACCTGGAGGGAGGAGTGCAGCAGCAGCCATGATTAAAGGAACTATATTGTTCTACTCTACTATCAACCTCCCACCTTGCAAACTGATCCTGTTCCGTCACAGCAAATCCCTCACCTCTCTACCACTCTTATCTCAGCTCTCACACATCTATTCACCCTTTCCCTAAACACTGGCAAGTTTCCATTATCTTTAAAACATGCCATAATTACACTGATTCTTAAGAAACCCTCATCTGATCCAGCTTCAGCATCCAACTATCGCCCTATCTCTCTACTTCCCCTGGCTTTAAAACTGCTCGATTGGCTTATCTAGCCTTACACAATTTATTTCCTGTAATTCCCTTTGTGACGCCTTACATTCTATCTTCTGGGCTCAACAATCTACAGAAAAAGTTAGAAGTCACTAATGACTTTCTCCTGGACCTCTCTGCTGCCTTTGATAGAGTTGACCACCCTCTTCTAATCCAAACTCCTTGTAGTATTGGCATCCATGACACCACTTTATCATGGTTCACATCCTAACTAGAACATTCTACAGTGGGGGGAAAAAGTATTTGATCCCCTGCCGATTTTGAACGTTTGTCCACTGACAAATAAATTATCAGTCTATAAATTTAATGGTAGGTGTATTTTAACAGTTAACAGTTAGAGATAGAATAACAAAAAAAAAAACAACAACATGAAAAACGCATGACAAAAAAGTTATAGAGCTTGATTTTGGTCTCATCTGATCATAGCACTTTCAACCAGTTCTCCTCTGAATCATTCAGATGTTCATTGGCAAACTTCAGACGGGCCTGTACATGTGCTTTCTTGAGCAGGGAGTCCTTGCAGATTTCAGTCCTTCATGGCATAGTGTGTTACCAATTGTTTTCTTGGTCGCTATAGTCCCAGCTGCCTTGAGATCATTAACAAGATCCTCCCGTGTAGTTCTGGACTGATTCCTCACCATGATCATTGAACCTCCACGAGATGAGATCTTGCATGGAGCATAAGACCAAGGGAAACTGGCAGTTATTTTGTATTTCTTCCAAGTTACTTGTCGATGGTCTTGTAGCCCATTCCAGCCTTGTGTAGATCTACAATCTTGTCCCTGACATCCTTGGACAGCTATTTGGTCTTGGCCATGGTGGAGAGTTTGGAATCTGATTGATTGCTTTTGTGGACAGGTGCCTTTTATACAGGTAATGAGCTGAGATTAGGAGCACTCCCTTTAACAGAGTGCTCCTAATCTCAGCTCGTTACCTGTATAAAAGACACCCGGGAGCCAGAAATCTTGCTGATTGATAGGGGATCAAATATTTATTTCCCCCACTGACCTGCAAATCAATTTATAACTTTTTTGACATGCGTTTTTTTTTTTTTATTATTCTGTCTCTCACTGTTAAAATACACCTACCATTAAATTTATAGACTGATCATTTCTTTGTCAGTGGACAAACGTTCAAAATCAGCAGGGGATCAAATACTACCCCCCCCCCCCCATGCCCTTTTCAAAACTGTTGATATATTTTATAATTTTAGGCAAAATCTGCCATAGATATTTGTTAAATATTTTAAATATGTGTAGAGACCAAACTAATTTGTTTTTGTTTTTTCTTAGTTCTCCAGAAGCATCTTTAAACAGATCCCCAAGAGAAGTTAATGCACCAGCTCCAATTGATTGTGAGCTAACCAGTTGGGGCAAGTGGAGTGAATGTGACCCCTGTACAAGTCAAAGGGTAATTTATATAATTATTATTTTTATTAAACGAATACAATCTTTTACTTTTGAATCAACATAATAATCCTCTGTGTTACTTATTTGTGTTACACATTAGAAAAAATAATGACCTAAGTAATAATTATTATTAACGATAACGAGGATCCATCAGGAAAAAAAATTACAATGTTGAGTTGGACATGTTTTAATATGAAAGTTCTACAATATTTCAAATATAGGAACAAAGGGTTCAGTTTTGTTAGGGGTGGATGTGTTTAACCCAATTCAAAGTATGTAACGGTCAACCATATAGATTGTCTAGATGGAAGAGGGTGTGTGTTGAAGACTCCGCACTCTAATAGCCCTTCCCATACTGGAGTATTTTAAAACATATAGATATTATTATTATTATTATTATTATTAACCTTCATAATGTGCCGACATAGGCCCCCATTTAATTCCAAGCCCATAATTACTTTCATACTGACCGTTTGTCTGCGGGTTAAACATTTGTTACAAATATTGATGTTTTAAATTGACTCAAGTCCACAATCACAAACTCACAGTCACTATAAACAAACCATGAACCCGTACGTAGCATTTCAGGGCATGATCATGATCACTTAAGCATGCCTTAATTTAGACAGAGCCAGTAGTAAATGAGATGTCATCATGACGTCAGTAAAACATGGAGTTTAAACTACAATCAATTAGTGTTCAGAAGTTTGCAATCGGACTTGCAATTCAGAAATCAATAAAAATCAATAAATCATCTGTTCTATTCCATTGTTTTATTAAAGATTTGCGAGCTTGAGACTGTTGTGTTATTAATTCTATAATTTGTATTGCTTTCCTATTATTTTTAAGTACAGTATTATGTGTTTATTTGCTTTTGCAGTGTTACAAACAGGTGTTTAACCCACTTGCGAGTCCTATCTAGTATTCGTATCATTTTATACATTTTACATTTAAGGATTTGAAGGCATTTGTGGTCTTGATGAATTGTTAAAATAGAATATGGATTTTGCACCATTAGCACTGGTAACATTTGCAGCCTTGAAACATCAAAGGTGGAGATATGACGGAGTTACGTTTTTGACAACCGCAGTGAATTTGACTCTGTAACTCGCAATTGGAATGCAAGTAGCAAAATGTAGCCAATTAAATATCAGTAACATTTACGGGCTCCATTACGGGCTCAAGTAATTGCAATTTGGACAATTAAATAGGGGCCATATTCCATAGCTCTAAACAGGGTAGATACAAGTCAGAAACAAACTTAACAAATTGCAAAAGAATGGAGGGCCCTGTTATTGAGTTTAAAGTCAAGCAAAGAGCTTTCTCTAAAGCACCCAACAAGACTAAAAACTCGCACACTTGCAGTCTATAGAGAGGTGTGGTATGATAGATAGATAGATAGATATAGATAGATACCGTATATACTCGAGGTTGAGGAGGGGGGTTGAGGTTGAGGAGGGGGGTTGAGGAGGGAGGATGAGGATGGGGGGTTGAGGAGGGGGTTGAGGATGAGGGGGTTGAGGAGGGAGGTTGAGGATGAGGAGGGAAGATGAGGAGGGAGGTTAAGGATGAGGAAGGGGGTTGAGGAGGGGGTTGAGGATGAGGAGGGGGGTTGAGGAGGGGGTTGAGGATGAGGAGGGGGGTTGAGGTTGAGGAGGGGGTTGAGGATGAGGGGGTTGAGGAGGGAGGTTGAGGATGAGGAGGGAGGATGAGGAGGGAGGTTGAGGATGAGGAGTGGGGTTGAGAAGGGAGGTTGAGAATGAGGAGGGGTTGAGGAGGGTGATAAGGGAGGGGGGAAGAGACACAGGGAAGGGAGAGGGGGAAGAGACACAGGGAAGGGAAAGGGGAGAAGAGATACGGGAGAGAGAGAGGGGGGACACAGGGGGCAGCACATTTCCCACCCTCAGCTTATACTCGAGTCACTCATTTTACCCAGCATTTTGTGGTAAAATAGGTGCCTCGGCTTATACTCCGGTCGGCTTATACTCGAGTATATACAGTAGATAGATAGATAGACAGATAGATAGATAGAAAGATAGATAGATACAAAGTGTGTTTTTTTATGAATGTGAATGTTTGCAGGGGTGAAACCTTACTCTCATAGGGCCTCATTCAAATGTGATTTGGCCAATTAAATAGGGCTCTATATAAGCACACAGCATATTGTTTACAGAAGTTTTTAGTTTGTGAAGACCTTGATTTTGATAGAAGTTCTCTAACTAAAAACTTCTGTAAAAATATGCTATGTGCTTATATAGAGCCCTATTCAATTGGCCAAATCACATTTGAATGAGGCCCATAGTTCTTGGAATAACTTACTGAGTTAAATAGACAGCTTCTTATCTTTTTCTGTCCAAGTTAATGGAGTTGCTTATCACATTCAGATATCATGATGCAGAAAACTGCAGTAACAGAGAAAATGCTTGAACTAATCCAAGTGTATGCATGTGGAATACGTAGGCAATTTGCAATTTGAAAATTGAGATTGGATTGGGCTTAATTTTTGAGGGGCCAAATTATCTAGCAAAGATACTTTTGCATGAAACATAAAGATGGGGAATGTTTGTACTCTAGTTCCCAAATGGTATAATATTATACATAATGTTTCCGATAACTTGGTACTTTATAATACCATAAAAATATTATAATTTAAGTGAAATAAAATATCCTTCCAATAACAACATTTTTCTTATTTCACAAGTATCGATCTCGCAGTATTGTGAAATTTGGCCAGTATGGAGGGAAGCGCTGTTTGGCTTCTGTGGGTGACACACAGAGGTGCAAGTCAGACAAATCATGTGACGTAAAGCCAGAGGAGTGCGAACCTGGGAGTTTTCTGTGTGATTCAGGTAATACACATGAAAATGTTTATCCAATTTATAACTGTTAATACATTTATTATATATTTGAGAATATTTGCAGATTCAAAACAATATAGTATTGCAGTATCAAGTAATACATTTTTATAGGGCTAACAACCAATATTAAGAGACAAGAGGGATCTTTTCTGCAGGGCTGGAGAAATACTGAACTATTTGGTGGACTATACAAATTAGTCCCTTAGCAATAGCATCTTTATCACTGGACTAAGATAACTATACAAAATAAGTGGTTAGTTGTGCATTTTAAAAAATAGCCCTTTGTCAAAGCAGCTTACATTTACAATCAAACCACAAGGACCATTCCAGTTTGAATCATTAAACAGGTAATTGCAAAAAAAAATAAAGCAATTAAATAGTCGTTTCATTCTATCAGCCTAAACAGTGTTGGCTCTCAGGATAGCCTTACGTATATCTCAAGCATGCCTGTAGTAGCTTATTCTATGAGTCTATATTATATTATCCTCAAATTCCACACTCCTGCTTTATTACAAGTGGTCTCTAGATTAGTTTTCTGATTTAAATTAGATTTCAACATGCAATTTGCATTCCAGCTGTGTAGTGTCATCTAATGGCCACTAGAGGGTAACTGGGAAAAAAAAAAAGAAAAATCTTCGGATCATAAGTAATTTGTCGTACTACTTAAATTAGTCGATGCATAAAAGCTTTTTTAGAGAAAGTCATATATTTAGATTCTGATAAATGGGGGTTATAAAATACAGAATCTAATTGGAAACCCCTTGACACCCCTATCAGAAACTCCTATGAAATAGGGGTGTCACAATGGGGTACCATCTTGGACAGCTGAAGCTTGTAGGGGAGGGTTATACTAAAGCTTACTCTTCCAAAAATAATTCTTCTCCTAAAAATAATCATTAAACAAGTTATGTAGGGCTTTTCGTTCAGAAAAGAGGCAAAGAGAGGGAAAAAAGTTGCATTAACTAGCGTTACCACCATTCACAACAATAATTAAACTGTCTGAGAAACATACTCTTAATATGTAAACCGTGATCTATATTATTATTGTTATTGTTTTCTAATATTTATAATGCACCAACATATTCCGCAGCGCCATGCATAGGACGAACAGAAGATAAAAACAGTATGAATACAGATTAAATGAAAAGAGAGCCCTGTTTTTGAGTTTAGAATATTGCATATTGAGTACTTTTTCAAACATCCCATATAATTAAAAACTAGCAAACTTACAATCTAAGGGAAATTAACTGCCCAGCATGGGGAACGGAGTCACGGCCCTGAGATTGAGAGTCTTATGCCTTACCGAATAAACTAGCCAGTGGTACTCAACAGATGGAACTAGCAATGGTACCAGTCCTTGAGACCTTATCTGATAGGAAAGGGTTGAGGAGGGAGGATGAAGATGGGGGGTTGAGGAGGGGGGTTGAGGAGGGAGGTTGAGGAGGGGGGTTGAGGATGGGGGGTTGAGGAGGGAGGATGAGGAGGGAGGTTGAAGATGAGGGGATTGAGGAGGGAGGTTGAGGATGACGGGGGAAGATGAGGAGGGAGGTTGAGGATGAGGAGGTGGTTAAGGAGGGGGGTTGAGGAGGGGGTTGAGGATGAGGAGGGGGGTTGAAGTTGAGGAGGGGGTTGAGGATGAGAGGGTTGAGGAGGGAGGTTGAGGATGAGGAGGGAGGATGAGGAGGGAGGTTGAGGATGAGGATCTGATAGTTCTCAGGAACAACAGGTATGAGAAGAGCCTGACACTTGGGACAAATGTAGGCCTTTCCTTCAAAAGAGTGACATTTGGGGGCTGAGAGGGACAATTGGGATGTATGCTTACAGAGCTACTCATATACACACACAAGCTTCTAATTACAGTTGTATTATTATTATTATTATTATTATTATTATTAATAGTATTTGTATAATAATAATAGTAATAATAATGATTGTTACACTGCAGTAAAAAAGTGTTTGTCGAACAAAAATTCATCATAGCTAAATTGGGAAACTCTATTGATTGTCATAATTTGCTAAATTAGTTAAATTATATTTAATCAATAAATCATAAAAATCGTAAAATCATAAAATATTCTATTGTTGCATTTTACAGGCAGATGTATAAAGAATCGGCTGGTATGTAATGCAGATAATGACTGTGGTGATTATTCAGATGAAATCTGTGATGACCAAGACCCAAAGCCAACCTGTCGTAACCAACATGCAGATTTGGAGTTGTCTGAGATTTCGAGAACAGCAGGAAATGGGTTTGTAAAATTCACAAAAACAACTGAACAAAATTACTGTGATTTAGGGAAGTCTGAAAAAAACAACCATTTTGATGAGTCTGTTCCTACACCTGCTGTAACATAAAAAATCCAACTTATTGCATAACATTTTTATAAATTTGATATTTGGATATTGTTTTAGATCTGGATAAAGACATTTAAAAATGTAATTTCTCAATTATGTGGTGTAAAAAAAATAAATTAATACCATAGTTTGGAAAAGTTAAAAATTTGAGTAAAAATACTACTGTATGGAACAAAGAACTATTAACCAATTTTCCTTGCAGCCTATGGCCCCTTATACACAGGAGGGGACTCCCATGTCAAGAAATATTTTGCCTTTGTCTAAAACGTAATCTTTTTAGGTAGATAAAAAGGACAGACGATTATTCCGGATTGACACTGTTAAAATTAGGAGGACGGAGGAAAATAGGATAAGCATCAGTCTACAAGTGGTAGAAAAAACAATTATTTTCAGTGTGAACTTTCTTACAAAAGATCATTTTTAGAATTACAAAATTTAAAAAAATTGTTTATACTGTTCTTTACTTCTTAAAATGCACAATAGCTGGAGCATTACAGTGGCCATTAAGAAATGCCCCATCATAATAAAGTAGTCTGGCAACATTAATCTACATATTTATAGTTAATTTCTATAATATATAATTAATATTTAACTGCATTTTTTTCTAGATTGAACATTTTGGGCATGGATACAAGGAGCAACCCATTTGACAATGAGTATTTTAATGGTATCTGTGACAGAGTTAGAGATGGTAATAAAGGAGTCTATTACCGTAAGTCATGGAATACCGCAGCTGTTGTTTATCAGGTAAGTCATACTGTAGACTGTATTAATATCTATCTATATCTAATAATATCTCTATATATTTATATATGTATATATATATATATATATATATATATATATATATATATATATATATTTGTACTTATCTTTAACTCAGAAAAATATGGTGGGTGTCAATGCTAAATGACCACTGTGATTATAAGAACTAAACTAAATCTAGGCATCATGTTTTTAGAATGTAAAACAAAAATAATGTTGTTTCTAATTTATTACCTTTTTATGAAATTACGCTGCTATGGAATCTACCATTTTCCAGCAGATCAGCTTCATGTAGCATGAGCAGAATTTGAATGCACCATCTTTGGGATGTGGCAGCTACAACTGTGAGTGCTCTGAGCAGGATTAAAGTGAAGATCATCAGTTTACTAGAACACACCCTTTTGAAAAAGTAGCAGATAATAGCTGGCAAGAAAACTAAACGTAACCCTGCAGTAAAGAATAATGGCATATACAAATGACAAAATGTAAAGGTTGTGTTTATTTATTATTTTTATTTATTTTTTGCTTTCTAGAAACATTTTGCCAATGAGTAAATATTAAAAACACATATAAAAAAATGAACAAAAAGAAAAGTTTATGTGCTGTCTTGAATTTGGCATTTATTGGTTGGTTAATAAAATACAGACACTTGAAGAAGGTTAAGTAATGGGTTGCAATATGGTAGAAGCTTTTAGGTTAGGCTGGAACTACTCACATATTAGATTTGGTGGCAATTTACTTTTTTTATGCTGCATTGTGCAGTGATGACAGAACTGCAAGAAAGTGGTAGCGTACTCTGCAACCCATGTGAACAAGTTTGTAAAAGATGGGAGGAGACTCCACATAAGTAATTCCCTTTTTTAATTACTACTAAATATCATTTTCTTTCAGACTAAAGCTGATAAATCTGTTACAACTGAGACCTTTCATGACTACGTAGAACTGGTGTCCAAGATTGTCCAGGAAACTTCACACAGTTTCGAAGCATCACTTTCTTTAAAATGGACACCAACAGAAATAAATGACACAACAGTTAAAGGAAGTATTGGAGTAAACACCAATAAAACAGCCCGTCTAGAAAAAATCAAGGAGTTCTCCACAGACTCGGTAATGTAAAGAAAATGTTAACTATTTAAGTTGCCTCATTCAATAGAACAAATTCCCATTACCAAGACCACTTCTTCAAAAGATAAGCATAGTCCCACATGTCTATAATAAGCATTTTCTTTGTATCTGAACCGTCAAGATGCCATATTCTTATTGTAATAAAAGGGAGTAGTGCCTGCTCTTACATCACAGATTTAAATGGCCTATACAGTATATAAATGTATTCCCTATATTATCTTGAAGTAACTAACGTTTTTTTAATTAGAATACAAATTATGGAGCCAAATTTACAACTCTTTCTATTACTATACTATATATTTAACTAGGGATCTCAAGAAGAGATGTTTCTCTCGCAGAATTGCCATTTTTTAAAAATTTGTACTGATTTTCAGACTTATTTAGAAGATTCTATGTAATGGATAAAATCTTAGGACATATGTACCATTGGATAATATAGGCATTGAGAGGTGCCATTGAGGCCCAGGCCAAGGGTAGTATATTTTCAGAGGGCAGCATCTTGAGTCAAGTTGCTGATGTAGTATTATGGAACAATGATTGCAAATGCAAACACGCTTTATTCATTTCTTCCTTTCTGACTGGCTGCTGATAATTTTAGAGGGAATTTTAAGAGCTGTAGACAATACAGACTTGTGTTTTATACCTCTCCCAGACTCACTCAATGATATGCTCTGCTGTAGTAGGCTACTAAGGCAAAAGAGCAAGGGCAAAACGGGGCTTGGTATTATAAGCAAATGCACAAAGGCAACCAGGACTAGAGTACTGAGTCTCAGAATCCATTTGGACCATAATATTTCCAGTTACCCATAGGCAGATTCTAAGCTATAATAATAATAATAACCTATATAGCACATTTATCCTAGTTGAAATCTATGATAATGTGAAAGTTTAAATAGTGTTTGTACCCTGAAATAAAACATTTTTTTCTCCTTGTTCTAGAACAAAATTTTTATAAGAGTGTCTGGAAATCTGCAGTTGGGGACCTTTCAGATGAGAAGTCGAGGTGCAATGTTATCAAAAACTTTCCTTGATGACATCTCTTTTCTGCCCACTAATTATGATAAAGGGGAATATTTTGCATTTTTGGAGACCTATGGAACCCATTATACTGTCTCTGGAACTGTAGGAGGGAAATATGAACTAGTTTACGTACTAGATAATCAAAAATTGAAAAGTAAAGGTAAGGTTATTTGGATGTGTATTAACATTCAAATATTGTCATAGTTTGAATTTTTTTTAAATTTAAATGCATAGATGGAATTGGAGGATCAAAATAACCCATTCCATAATTTTAGCACAAAGATGCAAATTAATTATATTTAATTTAATTTTTGTTCATACAATCCTTTATTAAACATTTGGTACTGAAAGGTTTAACATAATAAATGAACTCACAGTGTTTCAAATTATTTATACAGAATTCTAAAATATTACACTCAATCCAAGTAATCAAATACTTAATGGCAAAGGTGAAAATACAATATTTTTTAAATCTGAGTTACCCAAGGATTTTAGTATATAATACAATTGACTTATATCTCTAACATCACATTCTATCTTTGCTAATTAAAAAAATAGTTATCATTTAATTTCAGATGTGACTACAACTGAAGCACAAGATTGTCTGGGATTTAAACTTGAACTCAATATCAAGCACCAAGACATTGAGGTTGATCCAAAATTAAAAAGTGAAAAATGTAAGAAAATTATTGGCAATGAACAAGGTGAGTATTGTGCTACTTTTTATTTTCAAGTTCTCTTTATTGACAAAATAGTTTTTATAACATTTGTAAATTGTTTTGACCGAATAAGCAAGCTTAAAGAAAGACCATAAAATGACATTAAAATGACAGAAAGATAATGATCCACTTTATACTCCATTAGCATGCACATTATAATGACATTAGCAAAGATATGATGATACATAATAATTAAAGACAATATATATATATATATATATATATATATATATATATATAGAGAGAGAGAGAGAGAGAGAGAGAGAGAGAGAGAGAGAGAGAGAGAACCACAGTTGATAATAGACATAATATGATAACAGGATACTGTTGTTGTACAATAGTTACATATCCAACATGGCCAGATTACCCATTAGGCCAACAAGGCAACTGCCTAGGGGCGCCTCCCTGTGAGGAACCACAATTTTTGACCTATAGAACTCTAAAATTTGATTCTGACATAGAAAAATGAAATAGCAAAGTTCTGGAACTAGAGCTACAAACAGTACCAGGAAAAGGCTGTCACAACTTGGAGTGGTGACTGGCACAGAGCCGGCACGTGGCACTGCCTGAAGGTGACAGGGGGCAGGAGATGGGGATACAATATCTCACCTTTGTGTAGTGGTTGTACTGACATAGTAATGATGTGTGTGTGAGGCCCTGCACCAAAAGTAATAATCATAGAGTGACAGTGAGAGAGGCCAGAGAAGATATGTAAATATCCAAGATCCAGCAGCTGAGGGATCATTGTAGATGTGTATTGGTCTTCTATTAGAGATATGAATTGTAACGGTAGGTTGGCAATAATGTGTGTGATTGTGATAAGAGTGCATAGTAAGGAGCACAAGAGCACAGTAAGAAGCACAGGAGCACACACCAGGGGTAATAATACAGAAGGGATTAGAAGTGGATATACCAGGACATTTAATTATAAGATGGGCACATGATACACCCTCTTAGACAGATGTATTTTGTAGGTTTATTCCTGATGAGACTTTACCCTCTGACCCTGTGACGGTGTATTCTCAATAAATACACAAATCTATATTCTCTGGGTTCTACCTTATCCTAATAAGAGCAAATATGTATAGGGAGATAAATATTATTTATGTTTTTGGTCCTAAATAACCTATTGGAAGCAGTAATGCTCATGGTCTAACATAAGGGCTGTAAGTAGAAAAGCTTATAGGGCACTGAAATCTCAGGGAAACACGGCATAACAACATAACATACACATAAACAGAACAACAAGTAAGGAAAGCAAATGAAGCAACACACAATCACAATAAAGAAGAACTGCATAGAACAGTTATTACTATATGATTATTATTACTATTAAGGTTATTTACTTTATTGTTTTTTTATATTTTGCACATTATTGCATTTTTTTAAACCACACACTCTATTATCACGCTTCTACAACCCTTTTACCAACTCTACTCATGCAGAAACACCTTTAAAACATGAGTACTAGTACTGGACACCCATTGAGTGTATTTCATGCCATCCTTGCTATGCACTTTGGCCGTTCATACTTTCTTTACAATTATGTGGAGTCAAGGCCCAGTGACTTCACTTTGCCATTAGAGCAGGTAACCATGTTATGTTTTTTTGAAATATTTCTTATAGGTGGCAGAAATAAATCTGATGTGATTGACAAAATTGTCTCATTCGTTGAGGGAGGAACTGTAGCGTATGCTGCACAGCTCGATGAGAAACTTGCTAAGAAAGTGGAGGTTGATACTGAAGACTTTGTTAAATGGGCCACTTCTCTGTCGGAAGCACCAGTTCTTATAAAGCAGAAGGTAAGGTTTTGTGTTTGTTTCTAAGCTTTGCTTATGTCACTCTTGACAAATGAGAATTTTTAATAAAAGATGTTATTTTTAGAAATAAGAGTTGGAAATCAATGTATATTTTAGCACAAGAACCAACACTGAGGTTCCATTCCAACAGAGTATGTTTTAAATATTAAATTGTTTTTATTTGCATATAAAATGAATGAGCAATTAATTAGAAAAGTGGTATAGGGTGGAATTGTTTGTCCACCTGGTAATAGTGCTGCCCCTATTCTATGAAACTCCTTGCCTCGCTCTACCAGACTATCTCTCTGCCAAAACCTTCAAAACATCACTAAAAACACCTCTGTTTAAAGAAGCTTATCACCTTCCACCCTAACATGTGCATACAACTTCTCTCATCCTCCTGTACCTCACCCAAACCCTTTAGATTGTAAGTTTGAGAGTTTTCAATCCTGTAAGGTGCTTTGGGGATCGCACTTTAGACACTGGATTCCGCACTTTGGACACTGGATTCTAAACTCAAGGACAGGGCTCTCCATCTTTAGCAATATATTTATATTGACATTTTTTTTGCATTTAACTTAATCCATGGGTGGCACGAGTTCTGGGCGCACGAGACCTGCGCTGCCATGTGCGCACCCAGAATGCATGGCCAATGTGTGCACCAACACCAGCTCGCCTGGATGAAACAGCAGTTGTCTTCTCTATCTTCTCCCCATTTCTTTCTTTTCTCCATTTCCTTCACCATTTATCTCTCTCTCCCCATTATCCTCTCTCTCCTCCTCCTCTTTCTCTCTATTTTCCTTCCCATCTCTCTCTATCCCCAGTCTCCCTATTCCCCTCTCTCTCTCTTCCTCTATTTCCCCTTTTCACCCGTAATTGGGGTGCCATTTACCTCATCCACATCACTTTTCCTTGCCAGTCCTTCTGCAAGGCATACTGATGTGGGTGAGGTAAATGCCACCTCTCCCTATCCCCATTCACACAGCTGTCTCACCTCTGCTGGGTGACTATCCCCATGCCACCTTTCCCTATCCCCATTCCCTTTTTGGAGCGCGCTGGTGTTGGTGCGCGCATTCCTTGGCATGCACAAGGTGGCGCGCACGTTTTGTGCGCTCTCAACTTGGGGTGCCTAACCCATGTACGGAATATGTTGGCGCATTACAAATTAACTATAATAGTAATAATAATATATACTAAACTGGTTGAACAAACTACTGTACATTCACGCACCTTGCTATTCTTTTGTACTACTGAAGCTAAGTTAGCTTAACAAGACTTATGAACTATTTTCTTTACAGGTTGTAAAAGTGGTAAACCTTTTACTAGCTGTTTTTACGTCAGTTAAAAATTACTCTTTGGTAAACTTCAAATCATTTTTTAAATGTTTAGCTAAAACAGCATACAAGTATGTTTTTTTTAAACCTTACAACACTCATCTTCATGCATAAAATCCGCGAACTACAATGACACATCTCACACTATCAGGAAGTTTAATCCGTGAATTTTAATGACACTTTGCTAAATCTCATGTATTAAAATTAGGTCCGCAGAGAAGTGCACAATTTAGCAGTATGTATCTATCTCGTATCCACCCCTTTTCACATCACATTAGAGTAGCATGTGCATGTTTTAGGCTTTATTATTATTAAATTTATTCATTTTTATTCGTATGGCACCAAAATATTTCTTAGCGCTATATAGGAGATAAGAACAAGTAAGAATACAATGTTAACAAACTGTAGAGGATGGGGGGCCCTGTTGTGAGCTAAGACTCTTTATAGAAAGTATTTTTTTTCCCAAAGCTACCCTACAAGATTGTAAACTCGTTACTTAAGCATGAACAGTTTAAAAGTTATTTCCCTCAGTGCGTGCACAATTATAAATAAAAACTGCAATTCTATATCTGCATTGGTTTAGATTCTGCTCTTTCTTGTCAAAGAAGAAATATTGATTGATAATATAACTAATATATAATTAAATATAAATAAATACATACATAGAAATAGATATACAGTGCCTTGCAAAAGTATTCACCCCCTTGACTTTTTACCTATTTTGTTACATTACAGCCTTAATGTTTTGTTAATCTGAATTTTATGTGATGGATCAGAACACAATAGTCTAAGTTGTTGAAGTGAAATGAGAAAAATATATACATAAATGATTTTTTTAGAAATTGAAAACAGAAAATTGGCATGTTGCGTATGTATTCACCCCCTTTGTTATGAAGCCCATAAAAAGCTCTGGTGCAACCAATTACCTTCAAAAGTCACATAATTAGTTACATGACGTCCACCTGTGTGCAATCTAAGTGTCACATGATCTGTCATTACATATACATACCTTTTTTGAAAGGCCCCAGAGGCTGCAACACCTAACAAGAGGCACCACTAACCAAACACTGCCATGAAGACGAAGGAACTCTCCAAACAAGTAAGGGACAATGTTGTTGAGAAGTACATGTCAGGGTTAGGTTATAAAAAAATATCCAAATCTTTGATGATTCCCAGGAGCACCATCCAATCTATCATAACCAAATGGAAAGAACATGGCGCAACAGCAAACCTGCAAAGAGACGGCCGCCCACCAAAACTCACAGACTGGGCAAGGAGGGCATTAATCAGAGAGGCAGCACAGAAACCTAAGGTAACCCTGGAGGAGCTGCAGAGTCGACGACAATAAGCCGTACGCTCCATAGAGTTGGGCTTTATGGCAGAGTAGCCCAAAGAAAGTTATTACTTTCAGCAAAAAACAAAATGGCACGTTTTGAGTTTGCGAAAAGGCATGTGGGAGACTCCCAAAATGTATGGAGTAAGGTGCTCTAGTCTGATGAGACTAAAATTTTACTTTTCAGCCATCAAAGAAATCACTATGTCTGGCGCAAACCCAACACATCACATCACCAAAAGAACACCATCCCCACAGTGAAACATGGTGATGGCAGCATCATGCTGTGGGGATGTTTTTCAGCAGCTGGGAAACTGGTCAGATTTGAGGGAAAGATGGATGGTGCTAAATACAGGGATATTCTTGAGCAAAACCTGTACCACTCTGTGCGTGATTTGAGGCTAGGACGGAGGTTCACCTTCCCGCAGGACAATGACCCCAAACACACTGCTAAAGCAACACTTGAGTGGTTTAAGGGGAAACATGTAAATGTGTTGGAAGGGCCTAGTCAAAGCCCAGACCTCAATCCAATAGAAAATCTGTGGTCAAACTTAAAGATTGCTGTTCACAAGCGCAAACCATCCAACTGGAAGGAGCTGGAGCAGTTTTGCAAGGACGAATGGGCAAAAATCCCAGTGGTAATATGTGGCAAGCTCATAGAAACTTATCCAGGGCGACTTGGAGCTGTGATTGCCGCAAACGGTGGCTCTACAAAGTATTGACATTAGAGCATGAATAGTTATGCACATTGATTTTTTCTGTTATTTTGTCCTATTTGTTGTTTGCTTCACAATAAAAAAAAACATTTTTAAAGTTGTGGGCATGTTCTGTAAATTAAATGATGCAAATCCTCAAACAATCCATGTTCATTTTAGGTTGTGAGGCAACAAAACACCAAAATTCCAAGAGGGTGAATACTTTTGCAACGCACTGTAAATAATTTTAAATTCATAATTTGTATTACTATTTCCATAAACCTGGAGACTGATAATTATTAATTTACTCTACTTTAAGCGTGATTAGTGTTCATTTGCGGGTTATTTTTGTTAATGGCTGAATATCGGTAATATAATTGTAACTATAAAATATACCGCTTGTATGAGGTTGAAATGTGCAGTGCTTAATATTAGTATTGCTGTTAGTCAAAAGCAAGATTTGTTTTTAGTAAATTTGGAGAACTTTGGTTTACAGATTATGGCACCCATTAAACAAGTCGTCTTCGTTAACTCAAGATGAGTGGAGTTGAGCTTGTTTGTTAAGCAGAAAAATCTGTTTGTAATTCGTACAATGACCTGAGATTCTGGATCGCAAGTTACCCTTATCAAATTCCCCACAATGTGTTGCTTATACTGTAATATTAATACATATGCTAATATAAAACAGGGGTAAGAACTTGCTTGACAGTAGCTCGCCATTTATCAGTCTTATCAAAATATAACTAATATTCTTACGCCATAATGTGTGGGAACATGGATAACTTAAAATTTAAGTGCTTGCATTGCAATTTTTTGTTATTAATACTATAGTATAATTACTGAGCATTACTCATATTTTCTGTTTCAATAACATGCATATGGTCTGACCCTTTTCTTCTTTTGCAGCCAACTGCTATTTATACACTTATTCCAGTTGATGTGACGGATGCCCACACAAAGCGACAAAACTTGGAGAGAGCTATTGAAGATTACCTGAATGAATTTAGTGTGTGCAAATGCCAGCCATGTCAAAATGGAGGCACTGTCTTGTTAGTAGATGGAGAATGCTTGTGTAAATGCAGCATTTATTTTGAAGGCATCGCATGTCAGACCGCAAAGTCAACAACATATGAAAGTAGGTTTATTCTTACTTAAAAAAATAATTTGTTTTTTTTTAATTCGATTACAACCGTGTAATATCTGCTGTTATAGCTCTTCATGTTTTTTTTTATAAATACCCAACCAGTATAAAAATACCATGAGTCTTTAAACTTAATTTTTTATTGGAAAAAATGCTACAAATATCGACAACATATTTAAACCAAATGATTTAAACCATCATGCCTTCAGTTGCATAAATCCAGTGCCAGTTGCAGATCATTAACTGCTGTAGTGTTTATAGGCTATATGAATATACATATATATATATATATATATATATATATATATATATATATATATATACAGAGAGAGAGAGAGAGAGAGAGAGAGAGAGATTAAGAGAGCGCGAGAGAGAGAAATATAGAGAGAGAAATAGATACACACACACACACATATATATATATATATATAGGATTCCTAGCTTGTGTACAATCCAACCCTAGCTTTGCTCAAAGCAGTTTGAGACAGCGGGCATATACTTAAGGGAAGCCATGTTTTAAATGGTTATGGATTGCAAGAGCAAAGCCCCTGTGGGCACATTTGCATGTCCCTGCTGAGGTTCCCTGAATGCAGTGAGCATGAAAAATACTATATATATATATATATATATATATATATATATATATATATATATATATAGGTTTATGCATATATGTATATATGTATTTATTTTTTAATTATAAACTTAAATAGAGATGATTAAAAATATATAATCTATAAATTTGTTTCATTACTATTAATACCCCATTATTAACAACTAAGGCATCTCCATTGTTACCACATGCTAAATTCAGCTGCATTTTTTAGATCACCGATTCAGAGAAAACGTATAAACTGTCCACCTTCACCCCTATTAACATTGTATGGTTATCTAAATAGTTTTTCAGCAGACAGAACCATTTTCCATTCACCTTCTCTCCCATTATTTTCTTTGACTATAATCAAGACACCTGGGAATATTTCAAATTAAACCATTTTTTAATGTTGTTTGAAGCAAGCTTGCTTTCAAATTTGGTTTAATTGTTAATTTCAACTCCTTTTTAAATATATTATTAATACTATAAAATAATATTACTATTATTATTCATATTTTTTTTATTTCATGAAACAATATTGGATGGAAATGGTACATCACTAAACGTTAGCATCACTAAATGTTATAGTGGTCACTGTGGATGGTGAATCAAAGCCCATTGTCTAATCATGTTTTTTACAGGTAAACATTTTCAAAGTAACTCAAAGGTGAATTCTAAAAATTCAATTTTTCTTTTTATCCACAGCCAAAAGCGAAGGCATTGATGGTCAATGGAGCTGCTGGTCGCCTTCATCCTCTTGCGTCAATGAAGAACAAACTTTAAATCGGCAATGTAACAACCCGGCTCCAGCATCTGGTGGCAAACCGTGCCCAGGAGAAAGTGTAAAACAAGTCCCTTGTTAGCAACACTGCTATATTATTGTGCGAGAGTTCATACTACAGCTACAATGAATTTGAAAAATGTACAGAAAAAAACATTAAAAAAGCAATTGCAGTACTACCAATTATAGTAAATTGTGCAACAATAAAAAATATACCTTTTATCAAATGCACATTGTTGTCTTTGTACTTTAATTGCTAGAAAGTGACCAGTGGTTAAAGGACCACTGCACAATAAAAATGGATGCTTGGAAAAATTATTAAGAGCATCAGAAAAGAAAACTCATAGAGGTAGTTTATTAATTAGGAAAAAAAAAATGTTGATCCTGGAGGGATCCGTGATACATTGGTGTAAGAGGGGCATTTACATTTCGACAGAGCTATGGTTGCATTGAAAGTAGTAAGGCATATCATTCTGGGCCAGTGAGGAGGAAGGGGTGTGGTGCCAATTTCAATCATATTTTATTATTAAACAAAATACTCTTGATTACTGCATGTTCTCTCCTCTCCCACCCTTGCCCACAGTGATGACTACAAACACACAACCCATTATTCAGCTCTCAGGATGTGATGTAACAAACAGAAAATGGATTCCTGTACTCATAAACAGAGTCTTCAAAAAATTCAGATTTTTCCATATGTTTTTATTTCCATCACTTACCGTATATACTCGAGTATAAGCAGACCCGAGTATAAGCCGAGGCACCTATTTTACCACAAAATACTGTGAAAAATGAGTGACTCGAGTATAAGCCGAGGGTGGGAAATGTGCTGCCCCCTGTGTCCCTTTTGTGCCTTCTGTGTCCCCCTCTCTCTCCCATGTCTCTTCTCCCCTCTCCCTTCCCTGTGTCTCTTCCCCCCTCCTCATTCTCAACCTCCCTCCTCATCCTCAACCTCCCTCCTCATCATCCCATCTCATCCTCAACCTCCCTCCTCAACCCCCTCATCCTCAACCCCCCTCATCCTCAACCTCCCTCCTCAACCTCCCTCCTCATCCTCACTCCTCATCCTCAACCCCTCCTCAACCTCAACCCCCCATCCTCAACCTCCCTCCTCAACCTCAACCCCCCCATCCTCAACCCCCCTCCTCATCCTCAACCCCCCTCCTCATCCCCCCTCCTCATCCTCAACCCCCTTCTCAACCTCAACCCCCTTCTCAACCTCCCTCCTCAACCCCCCTATCCTCAACCCCCTCCTCAACCTCCCTACTCAACCCCCCCGTCCTCAACCTCAACCCCCCCATCCTCAACCCCCTCCTAAACTTCTTTCCTCATCCTCAACTGGTACTACTGTGGTTATTTAAGCTGGGATACCCATAAATCCTAATTTGTATGCATCTCCACACTATTGCGGTAGACTTAGGTGTAGAGACCCATCTAGGGAGATAAATCTGGGGGGATAACGTTTAAAGTATTAAAAAGCTGTGGCCCAGAGTAATGCAATTCAGCTCTTCACCCAGGTCTGGCCGCCTCCAAGGAAAGGGAGGGCAGGACAACCAACAAGTATAAAAGAAACATACAATGGTGGTGCAGTATAAACAAAATGGGTTTTCAACCGTATGGTACTTATCCACAACCAATGGGAGCTGTGATCTGAGGCAATACAGATTCTCCATCAATTCTAATTGTATCAGTCCAAGTCCAAGTATGGATGAAGGATGAGCTGCTATCCTAAAGATTGTGAGAGATCCTCTCTGCAGAGGAATTTGGAGGAGAGGGGAAAGAAAGAAAAAAACAAAACAGAAAAAATATATGGTGAAGTAAGTTTGGGTTATTTTAATAAATGCATAAATATTGTACTTACAAAACATAAAAATCAGGTGTAAATAATCTGTATTATGAGCTTTAATTAAAAAAAAAAGATGTTTTACATATGTATTATGTCAGATAATAGACTTTTTCGTATTAAGTACAATATTTATGCATGTATTAAAATAACCCAAACTAAAGTAAATACACTTCACTGCAGATAAGAAGCAAAGTGGCCACCTGCTGTGTGCAATTTGATTAACTTAGCCTGAGGATTGCCTTATGTAAGGCAGTCTTCAATTCCTTAAATGTGTTTGAGCATATCACATGCACTGGAAGGCTGTTGCAGTTATACAGTGCCTTGCAGAAGTATTCACCCCATTGACTTTTTACCTATTTTGTTACATTACAGCCTTAAGTTCAATGTTTTGGAGGAAGGTGCTCTGGTCTGATGAGACTAAAATTGAACTTTTCGGCCATAAAAGAAAACACTATGTCTGGTGCAAACCCAACATATCACATCACCCAAAGAACACCGTCCCCACAGTGAAACATGGTGGTGGCAGCATTTTGCTGTGGGGATGTTTTTCAGCAGCCAGGACTGGGAAACTGGTCAGAGTTGAGGGAAAGATGGAGGGTGCTAAATACAGGGATATTCCTGTACCACTCTGTGCGTGATTTGAGGCTAGAAATGGTGGGATTTCCGATCAGAACTTAAAGCTTTACTATAGAGCAGCTCAAATTTCTTTCTTGCACAACTTATCCGCATATTGCAGATCAGACAAGATCTTAAAAGGTTGATCTTGATGGACTGAAAGTCTTTTTTCAACCTCAATTACTATGTAACTAATAGCTCACTCAACCCTCCTGGGTATTCATGGACCCTCTTCCATGGAATAGAATAATTTGGTTTCCCAAAAACCAACTCTCACATTTCAACTGCCCTAACCCGATGAGCAAACTTTGCTTATCAAGCTGAACATGGGCCAACTCCAGGTGCCAACTAGCAATGGACCTCTCTGCACTTACACCTATTCTGACACCTCCCCCCCACCACACTTCCTCAAAGATATTCCGGCAGAATCAATAATATTATGGACCTCGAGGGACCTGGATGGGCTAGATCTGTGGTTTATTGATGACCAGATTCTTACCTTCGAAACAAATAAGGGACAAATATGAGCTATTTTTTGTAGGCTTAGACACTATATTACAACCACAATGAGAATCCTAGGCCTCCCCATAACCAGCTGGTTATCCCTCATATGTAAGGACACCCCATTAACACAGAGTATTCTAGGCTTAATACATGAAACTCTAAATACCCCCTAAAAACCACAAACCCAAATTCATGGGTAAATGGGAGGAATATCTTGATCAGATATGGGAACTAGATAAATGGGAGTACAACTGCAATAGGCTAGCAAGGGGCTCTGAATTATAGCCTGCTGGAAACCTCTCAAAAAATTCTCCACAGAACTGATATCACTCCAGATAGGCTCCATAAAATTATATGCTTTAGAGGGTGCCCATGTTTTGGGCATACCTGCTGGACCTACCCCAAAATTCAAAATATATGGATTAATGTGACTCAATTGATGTCTGACCTTTTTCAAACCCAGATCACTCCTTCCATTGAACTATGCCTTTAGGCTCTTATAACCCATTCCTTTCAAAATCCCAAAATAAACTACTCCAGTTTATTATGCTGGCATCCAAAAGTCACATAGCTTACAAATGGAAAGACACAGATCTCATCTTTCTAGAAATAATGAATACAATTAAATGACATTATGATAAATGAAAGGTTGACACATATTATCACGGATACTCTCCCCTCCTTTTTGAAAACCTGGAAGACTTGGGTGTGCTCCCCTCACAGAATTACTTCGAGATAGGGAGACCTCACTCTCTCCAACTTTTACTCCCCAATAGCTCATAAAATCTGAGATAGAGCGGGCTGGGAGGCCTTAGACCCAGAATGTGAGTTATATACTTATATCTCTCTCAGTGGGATTGAACTTTAATCAGTATGAGAATACGCCTTCCCCACTCCCTTCACCTTGTTTGTTTCACATATGAAAAACAGAAAATGTAAATTAGTATATCACACTTTTCACAGTTTCTGTGTACACATAATAATTTTTATTTCATGGTTGTTAAATGTAAACATTTGTACAAAATACTGTTTGTCAATATTCAAATGTGTGAGTTAATAAAAATTATTGGAAAAAAAAGCATACTAATTTGCAAAAAAAGTCCTAGCAGTTACTGTGCTGTACAGATTTTCAACTGGTCATGCCCTTTTGCCTATATTATCTCCCCATGATTTTAATGCTTATTTCAGTATCAGTACTGTACTGTAGTTTCGGCACTAGCTTACTGGGGGGAACTGTAAATATTGTATGCATAAAATGATTTACCTCCACAACTAATGTTTAAGAGTAACTGTAACGGAACCCATCACTGTTTTGCCCTGTTTTATGGTTATTTAATTCTTGGTTAAAATATGATCCTACTGTTATATTATATGTATGTTGGTTGATGCTCTGCAGGATATTAGCTCAGAATATTACAGACACCTAGCAGAATACATAATCCTATTAGGGTCTCCTAGAGGCAGGAGAGCCCTATTGTGTAAAGTGTTCACATTGGGAAAGATGGAACAAAGAGAAGCATTATCTTATCAATGTCTGTTATTGTATCAAAGTAGCCGGCTAGTCCCTGGGAGGTGTGACCCCACCTATTGTTCTCTCTATGTGTATTACCTGTGGCCAAAGAGATGTATAAATATTTCTGTAAAGGAAAATAAAGTAGTATTCATTTGACTCCCAAATTGTGTGTCGTCCAATATGGGAGGTCGGGAATGGTGAGACTGTAGTGCTTCTTGGGTATTTTACCGTATACCAGCGGAGATATTGGACTGCGTGTTCCAGCTCAGTTACAGTAACCAATTAAAAGGTGTATTTTTATTTCTAAATTAACTGAAATGTTTTATGTTTTCCTCTAATTAGAATCTGAGTCAGATTCAATGCTATCCATCTCAAAAGAGCCTCTAATTCCTGGCTGAGAAGCATTGATGGACTGATAAAAGAAAATCAATGTAATATTCAAAACGTTAGCACTATATGCAATTTAGGAATTGTCAAGAAGTTGACAGTTTCTGTCTCATCTTTCTATACAGCAAGCTCCTCATCATGAGATTTTACTAACTATATAATATTATCGGGCTGCAGGTCATCAAAGCCTTCACCACCAATCTACCTCCAAAGTGCCACCAACTCTGTGATGTGAGCCCCATTTATTACACATAATACTTCACTAGTGCTATTAACAACTATATAGCCAATGCAGCATGAATATTATTGATTGCATCTATGTTGGTGTAAAACTTTGAAAAGTCCCAGTGTGACACGCCTTGTTCAACATTATCCAAGGGAACATGGCATTAAAAGTTCACATCCTACATACTTCACAAACAAATGCCAGTTATATTGTACTACAGTGTTAAGGTCTGGCATCCCCAAAGCCAGATTGGTCATGAAAGATTATAAATGTTCCAAGAATATAAATGTTTTGCAGGAATGTTAAATTCTCTCTACATCTGTATTGCAGGTATTATCATGTTATTCCTAAACTAAGTCTATCTAATTTGGATAGGATCCACCAGTGACGTGATATGTCCAAGCATGCTGGTTGTAGGCTAGTAATAGAGAAGATTGATGTGAGGGGTGAGGTGGAGTGGACAAGTTGACCCGGGAGATTATCTCCCACACAGATTTAGTTAGCTTGGTTAACGTAATGGAGAAATTAGGTTTTTGACAATTTAGATGTGGAGACCAAATTAGCATATCCCAGATGAAAGGGTGCATTTGTGAATTTTCCATAAAGGTCCAGATTGGCTGAAGTTTTATTGAGTGGGCCAATGGTATACATGCCAATTGAGCTGCCCTATAATAGAGCAATAGGTTAGGGCATGAGAGATCCCCCTCAGTTCTGTGCCTATACATAATACTCCTGCCTATTCTGGGAGGTCTATTGCTCCAGATGAATTTATTACGTTCTTTATTCTCCACTGGAATTGGAGTTCTAAATAGGTATAAAATACGGATGAGGACATTAATTTTGACCGAGGTAATGTGACCAGTCCAAGATATGTTTAGCTTCGACCAAGCTTCCATTTCTAATGTAAATGTTTTGATCAAAGGGGGAAGTTAGCCTTATAAAGATTGTTTTAGTAATATTAACACCTAGATATTTTATAAATGTTTTGCGCCAAATGAAGCTATAGGTGGATTAAAAAAATTCCAGTGTATTTCGAGGTAAGCCGATGTCCAGAGCTTTGATTTTTTCTAGGTTAAGCTTAAGACCTCAAAAGTGGCTGTACTGTTTGTTAGTGGAGAATAAGGCTTCTATGGAGGCCTCTGGACCTCTTAATGTGCATAAAAGGTTGTCTGCGAATAAAGAGCACTTAAAGTGGTGATGACCTATTTTGAGACCCTTAATCTCCTTGTTAGAGCGAATGGCTTGAGCTAAGGGCTCAATAGCCAATGCAAATAGCAAGGGTGAAAATAGGGCATCCCTGTCTAGTGTCTCTTAAAATGAGAATACTAATTTTTTGAGAACCGGGTAATTTCAAATTGGCTAGGCGGTAATTGTTATATGTTTTTAATAAGTCTATAAAGCCACCCCAAAATCCAAACCTGGCTAGAACTGTGTACAAAAAATGCCATTCATAACTTTTTCGATGTCAAGTGCAAGGATGCCCATTTGTATCGTAGAGCTTCCAGCCAGATGTAGGATATTAGAGGTCCTCATAACGTTATCTCCAGTTTGTCTATAGGGTATAAAACCTTTTTGATCTTTATGGATCAGTTCAGGAAGGAACCCAGAGATCCTTTTGGCCATAGTTTTGGCTAAAATGTTAACATATGCATTCATCAATGAGATAGGGCAATAGTTTTTGGCTTTTAAAAGAATCTGTCAGCTTTAAGAAACAATACCAGATCTGCCTGATTAATTTCCAGAGGCAGTAACCTTTTGAGTTTTTTTTGGCTATTCTAGTTATGTACTACTACTCACTGTGCCGGGAATAAAAACTGGTATTTTTAAACAGTTATCTCTTTATTACAAAAATAGACATAACATGGAGTCTGCAAGTTTAAGTGATCTTTTTGTGTATTTTTAGCTTCTAATCTTATTTTGTGAACTTCTTTTGAGTGCAAAGAGTATTGAGTTCCTTTAAATTGAATGGACAAAGCAAATGGAAAGTTCCATCTATATTTGATATTATGATTGATCAGAATTGCTAAGGCAGGTTTCATTGATCTCCGTTTGGGAAGTGTGCTTGGAGATAAATCTGCTGTGACCGTTTGCCCCCTAGAGGATGGTGCCAAGTAAAGAGTAAAGAGTTCTTGACAGGAGTGACAGAGTTAACTCCTGAAGACTCCTAATTGGTGCAGGTGCAGTTTCTCTTTAAAGCCTGGAAAGCAGACATGGAAAGAGGTGGCTGATTAGCCTCTGGCCTAAGTTGTGTACTGCTGCTGCTAGCAGCCAGAGCAAGCCACAAGAGAGGAGCTTGCTGGCTGATCCAGTGTGGATCTACCATTTGAACTTTGGAAAACAAACCTGGAGGAAATATTGTTTTACTGTGGCTGCCAGATTTGGATGAAAGAAGTGTGTGCTGTCTTGAAGTTGTTGGACTAACAGAGCGGTCAGAGCAACTACACTGTCAGGAGGTGAAGCTACAAAGGCACCAAGTAAGTGAATGACAGACTGAGGAGGATTCCCAGGCAGAGTAGCCTAAAAAGGAGACCAGCAGCCATATTAAATTGCGATTCGGCAACTTGAAAAGGGCTCTATTTAAGCACAGAGCATATTTTTTTTACAGAAGTTTTTAGTTAGTGAACTTCTATCTAAAAGCAAGGCCTTCACTAACTAAAAACTTCTGTAAATAAAATATGCTGTGTGCTTAAATAAAGCCCTTTTAAATTTACCGAATCACAATTTATAAGGCTGCAGGTCTATGCCAGTGAGGAGTCTGGAGGTGCAGCTAACGAGAGAACGTTGTTAGCTGTTTGGACTGCTATAAGAGAAGCTTGTGTGAGAGTTTGCTCACAAAGATAACAAGGTAAAGCTGCTGTTGGAGCAAAGCCAGCCCTACAGGCTAATTGTGGAAATCCTGGATGTAAAGGTACCATTGCAGAGTCTGATAACCCCAGGGAGAAGTCTGTGTCGTTAAACAGATTTGTAGCCTTTACCAGAAGAGGGTGCTAAGGGTTCCTGGAGGTTGGGGTATCTGGAGAGTAGGGCGGGCCAGAACCCCACCCTATGGTATGAAGTTTAAAGACGACGGTCTACAGAGTAAAGACTTCTAATAAAACTGGGACTGTTTGTATCCTGGCCACAAGGTGGCACTACACCAACTACAAGAGACTGTTTGTATCCTGGCCACAAGGTGGCACTATAAGAGACTGTGTGTTTTCTTCATGAATTATAATTTCTCCGGAGCAGAGAAGCTGCACGGGGGGTAGTCAGGGTGTTCCTGCACGTTTAGTAAGAAGCGTATATGTAGATTTTTATTTTCATTATTTATAATCCTTGTTTATGAGCCATACTAATAAACAAGTCTTCTGCATCTGAAATCTGTATTGCTGAACCGTTTGTCATAAAGGATTCCTGTGGCAAACGGCCATCCTTGTCACACTGGTGTCAGAAGTGGGATATCTTTTGTCTGTGATTAAGAAGAAAACCCACAGCGCAACATGGAGGACATGTTAAAAGCCTTGAAGCAGGCTGTAGCTGCTCAACGAGAGAGCAACAGAAAAGGTGCTATCCAGTTAGCTCAGACACAAGCTGACCTGGAGAAACGAATGGAAGATGCAGCAAGAGTTAGAGCTGATGAACTTCTCCTAAAATTGACCGATGATGATGATGTGTTAATATACCTCACCATTTTTGAAAGGACGGCCATAAGGGAGGCATGGCACAAAAAGTTCTGGGCGAGACTCCTTGCCCCGTATTCGACAGGTGAAGCTCAGAAAGCTTAACTACACATGGATGAAGAAAAGGCGATGAACTATGATGACCTGATAGCGGAAATCCTTGGCCGCATTTGAGTTAACCGTGGTGTCCAGGTACAGAGATTGGAACCCTTGAAATTTTATTGGCAGACAGGCTTATCGCTACCCAAGAGACATACTTGTCGGTCCAAGTATAAAATACAGTTTCCCTGTTAAGGGAAGGCCAACAAAACCTGACCTAGAAGTAAACAAGGAGAAAGAGAGAGTGGAAAAAGCCACCAGGTTCAGTGCCATGAGTGAGGCGGCAGGAGCTGCGAGTGAGGCGGCAGGAGCTGCGAGTGAGGCGCCAGGAGCTGCGAGTGAGGCCGCAGAGGGCTCCACAGATACCGCAGAGGGCACTGCAGAGAGCTCAACAGATACCGCAGAGGGCGCCGCAGAAGGCTCCACAGATACCGCAGAGGGCGCTGCAGAAAGCTCCACAGATACTGCAGAGGGTGCCGCAGAAGGCTCCACAGAGACCGCAGAGGGTGCCGCAGAAGGCTCCACAGAGACCGCAGAGGGTGCCGCAGAAGGCTCCACAGAGACCGCAGAGCGCGCCGCAGAGGGCACCGCAGAGGGCACCGCAGATGGCACCGCAGAGAGCACAGCAGATAAAGCAAAAGTGACTGCTGAGAAGGTGCACGAGACTAGTGACCTAAATGCAGCCACAGACCTGAACAAAGGTCAAGCGAAAAAGGACAAAATGTTGTCACTGACGGAGGGCAAAACCAGCTTCAGTAAGAAGCATGCTGATCAGGTCATTGATGGTGATCTTAATCAAACCCAATGTACCAACCTATTGGGCAATAGCACTCTAGAGGCCTCCGTAAGAAACCTAAAAAGATACAGTTGCCTGGCCGTGGTGAAAGCTCCTGAGGTGGAGAGTACCAGTGAAAGAAAGATCTCTGACCCAGAGAAAGGAAAGATCAAATGGATAAATGTAGCCAGTGTTCTTACTAAGGAAGAGTGTCCTGAAAAGGATGAAGAAACTGGAAACCTTATCAAAGGAAAAGATAAGGACAAAAAGAGTCTGAAGATTCAGAGGATGAAAGACGTACAGATGAACCCTATCCCAGGGGGACTGGAAAAGCCTGCGAGGGAAGGAAGGCAAGTTGCTTTGGAAATGAAGGGTATCAGGATGATACCGGATTATATTCCTGAATGGAGAAGGAAGACTGACCGTGAGGACAACAGAGAGTCCTCTAGGAAGAAGACACAGGTATCTATTTGGGAGCAGAGGAAGAGTCTGCCCAAGTATAACACAATTGAGAAAGATATGAAGAAGCTGCTGCCCAGTGGCGAACAGATAAAGCAACATGTACTTCCTAAACATTTACCTCAGAGGATGAGTGACTTATCTAAGAGAGAGTCACCAGAGATATCTGAGGAGAAAGCAAAGAAATCGCAAGATGTCAAAAAAAGGATAGAATGCATGTTAAAGGAGGAGCATCTCTACTGGGAGCAGAAAAAACCAACTTGGCACAGCCGAGTAAAAGATCTACACTTTCAGCTACAAGAGGCAGAGAGTAAAACCGCTCTCATAGCAAAGAAGATGCTGATGCATAGTCCACAAGAGCAGAGGATGAACGATCTGTCTGCTATGGAGATACGGTTGGAACAGGGTGATGTGTGTCCAGAAGAGACCAACCATGATCTTCAGGACATATATACACAAGACGCTGTGTTGAACACAGAGTTATGCCCAAAGAAAGTTCACATGCATGGCATAGTGAAGGAGCCTATACACGAGAAACAGAACGATGAAGAAAGGGTGGTGGAGCTGCCAGAGAGATCCAGGGAGGACCTGAAGAAAAATAGTGAGGAAGTTCTTCCTCTGGATATACAGCCAAAAATTCAGTGTCAGCAGAGAGAACTGGATTTACAAGTTAAAGGAGAAAAGATACAGCTGAAGGGAGTAAAGAAAGATGAAAAGCTGGAAACCTTGGAAGCAAAGCAAGCAAAAAAACAGAGCAAAGATGAAGAGAAGCAGTTAAAAGATGAATTATGGGTGAAAGCTGAGGTTGCTGACAACACAAGCTTTCTTAAGAAACAGAAAATTATAAAGGCTTCTAAGATGTGTACTGGCCTATGGGTTGAGCCTAAGCCTGAAGTTGCTGTACCGCGAGAGACGTTCCAGCAAGATCAAAAGTTTGAGAGATTCGTCCTGACAGAGATAGAGAGTTGCAGACATTGCAGGATTGAAAGCACAGTGGAGCAGAGTATACCTGCTGTGAATAGTGAAAAAAATTAGTTGCAAGTCAAAGGGCTAGGAGCTACCCTGAGAGAAGGCATGCTTCTGAAGTTTACAAAGGACTATGTACCCGGACAGAAGCAAGATGGCCATATGAATCGAACACCTCTTGGTGAGAATAATCAGCCAGACAATTGGAGCATCTGGTAGAAAGAGAGCCGGGATGTCTATCCTTGTGAACCGCTGACCCAGGACCGATTGCAGAGTGATGGAGTAGTCTGTGAAGGGGAGTGGGAAGAGAGGCCACCCAAGTTGAGGTTCTGTAGTGAAGGTTAGGATGACCCAGGTGATGACAGTGAGGTCGAAGCTTCGAAAGAGGGAGAATCGGAGACCCTACAGAAAGTGTTGCGAAAGAGGGCCCAACAAGCTCAAGGTGTCACAGTGCTTTTCCAAGAGTTACCCCGAGCAATAGCAGGAGGTCAGCTGCCATTGGAGTCCGACACTAACCCACATTGTGTTGTCTCAAAGGAGTTACTGCGTGAGGTGAAAGAGCTTGAGAGAGAGACAGAAGTCAACACTCAGAAGACCAGAAGAAGGGTTGAGAAACTTCTGGAAAAGAATGAATGTTTAACTGAAGGGCTAAAAGAACCAAAGAAAGTCAAGCGTGTAGAAGCCGAATTAAGGCAACTCCAGTCCCAGGCTCTCGGACTGCAGATGAGGCATGAATGCTCCCAGAGTGACTTGGCACAGACCAAGAGACGCCATCTAGCCACAAACTTGCAGGAAGAATCAAAGCCAGAGAGTGAATCTGCAAACCTTGGGCCTTTCATTCATGCTACGAAAAGGTTAAAGTATAGCCGAGAGAGATGGATGCAGGTTCTGCAGCAAAAGAGAAATCCGGTGGAGGACAAGGTAACAGAAACCGATATTGTCTGTAATTTACCCCCAGGGAAGGGAAGAAACACATTCTCCTACGGAAGTACGGAGAGTACTTGTCAAGGGTCCCTGGAGGAGGGAACTCGGAAAGATGGGCGGGTCGGTGCCCTACCTGCAATGTTTTGGCAAAGACCAAAAATGGCTCAGAGAAGTAGGCAGAATTGCCAGAGTGCAGTACAAAGACATGGAGGCTAAGACGACTGCAAGAGCGCTAGCATCGGCGGATATCAGAAAGTTCCATTGGTGCCAAAGCAACGAGAAGAATTCCGGACATCAAGAGAAGAAGGATCCACGAGTGGCCCTCCAGGCACTGCCTGAAGTCTTGATGCAGTTGGCCCCGGGGAGGTCGGATATGCATGATGGAGCGGTCCTGTCGGGGGAACGGTTCTACGGAAAGCGAGGCTACAGTGTATTGGCCTGGAACTACAGTGCCATCTACGCCATGTGGTTGCTGTGTACCGAATTTCCGGCCTCTCGGCATGTCGCTCAACTCCATGTTGTTGAGCTGAGGGGGAGGGTGTGTTATTGTTTGCCCCCTAGAGGATGGTGCCAAGTAAAGAGTAAAGAGTTCTTGACAGGAGTGACTTAGTTAACTCCTGAAGACCTACTAATTGGTGCAGGTGCAGTTTCTCTTTAAAGCCTGGAAAGCAGACATGGAAAGAGGTGGCTGATTAGCCTCTGGCCTAAGTTGTGTACTGCTGCTGCTAGCAGCCAGAGCAAGCCACAAGAGAGGAGCTTGCTGGCTGATCCTGGGTGGATCTACCGTTTGAACTTTGGAAAACAAACCTGGAGGAAATATTGTTTTACTGTGGCTGCCAGATTTGGATGACAGAAAGAAGTGTGTGCTGTCTTGGAGTCGTTGGACTAACAGAGCGGTCAGAGCAACTACACTGTCAGGAGGTGAAGCTACAAAGGCACCAAGTAAGTGAATGACAGACTGAGGAGGATTCCCAAGCAGAGTAGCCTAAAAAGGAAACCAGGTCTATTCCAGTGAGGAGTCTGGGAGTTGCAGCTAACGAGAGAACGTTGTTAGTTGTTTGGACTGCTATAAGAGAAGCTTGTGTGAAAGTTTGCTCACACAGATATCAAGGTAAAGCTGCTGTTGGAGCAAAGCCAGCCCTACAGGCTAATTGTGGAAATCCTGGATGTAAATGTACCATTGCAGAGTCTGATAACCCCAGGGAGAAGTTTGTGTCATTAAACAAATTTGTAGCCTTTACCAGAAGAGGGTGCTAAGGGTCCCTGGAGGTTGGGGTATCTGGAGAGTAGGGCGGGCCAGAACCCCACCCTATGGTATGAAGTTTAAAGACGACGGTCTATAGAGTAAAGACTTCTAATAAAACAGAGACTGTTTGTATCCTGGCCACAAGGTGGCACTACACCAACTACAAGAGACTGTTTGTATCCTGGCCACAAGGTGGCACTATAAGAGACTGTGTGTTTTCTTCGTGAATTATAATTTCTCCGGAGCAGAGAAGCTGCACGGGGGGTAGTCAGGGTGTTCCTGCATGTTTAGTAAGAAATGTATATGTAGATTTTTATTTTCATTATTTCTAATCCTTGTTTATGAGCCATACTAATAAACAAGTCTTCTGCATCTGAAATCTGTATTGCTGAACCGTTTGTCATAAAGGATTCCTGTGGCAAACGGCCATCCTTGTCACACTGCATACATTTGCACTGGAGCTTTGTCAGGGCTGAGACTTGTTGACGTCGTCCTTGAAGTTGCCTGAATCAAGTCTCTGGTTTGTTGTTTTTGGAAACGGACTATGACGTCCTTAGGAAGGTCTTTGCTCCATTTAAGGCTCTATGAGCTCGCTCGCTCGATCTCCCACATGTGTTCTGAGTGAGTGGATAGGATGCAGTTTATTGTTTCATTAAGATACTGGGTTAGAACAGTTACAGCTTTAGGTATGCCTCTGTACCTGATATTATACCTCCTAGAACGGTTGTCAAGATCCACCAGTTTATCTTTAAAAAAGGTAATGCGTCATGTGTTTTGAGTGATCTCGATTCGGTCTCCTTCCTGAACCTCAATTACTTGTTCAGAGGTCTCCTCTAGGTTTATGCACTGTCCAAGATCAGATATATATTTTTGTAAAGCCGTTACTGCTTTGGAGAGTTGGGCCAGAAGCAAAGCTTCAATTTTGGCCGGGTATGGTCCGTCAAGTCCACATTTTGTTGAGCAGTTGCCAGAGTGCAGTCTTTGTCAGAGCAATCTGACTGGCCCGAGTCAGGCTCCTGAGGTGGGGTAGATGATTTTGGTTAGCAACCAGTCATAAATATTGAAGAACATAAGTGAGTGTAGAATCTTTGCAAAAGAGTTGAGGTTATGCCATCTTGCTCTTGCCGGATTAGCTAGGCCCTCTAGAGTGGTTTTATATAATGTAGCTTGTGGCAGAAGCACTTCCAAGGGAGGGGTAAAGATGTTCTTGTATTTTAGAAACAATGTCTATGGAGTAAGGGAGAGTTATATTTAGTTCGAAAAACTCTTAAAAATGGTACTTCTTTATTGTCCAGAGTGTCTATTTTTAGGGTTAGAAATGTATGCTCTTGCAGCTTTACTTTATTGCGTTGTTTTTGCAGAGTTTGATTATGAGAGACTATTTGTCAGTTTTAGGATAATTTATAGGTTACGAGAATGCTGAAGATAAGCAACATTGTGAAAGCTGGCATCTCTTTATGAGGTTTCAGTTCCTGGTAGATTTGTCTGGAATCAATGGAGACGTAGTTTTAAACTTTAGCCACAAGATGGTGGTGGTGCTCTTCAGGAGTTATTTATTTCAGTCTGAGGAGTGGCCCCACCCTTGTCAGCTGCAACAAGTTATTTTGATGTTCTGTAGGCACCCACTCCAGATCTCAGTTGCCGCTCCTCCGCCCCTGGTGCAGGGTCTCCAGAATGTTGTCAGTCCGTGCTCATCTTTTGCCTCAGCTAAAGATGAGGGGGGTTCCCGTCGACAAGCCAGGTGGTTGTCGGCTAGGAGAGAGGTAGGTCGGATCACGTGCACAGAGTAGGCCGCAGGCTCTGGACCCCCGATATTTGGGGTTTTGGTATTGTTCACGCAGAGGAGATTCAGGAGAGTGAATTGGAATAGTTTAAATAGTGTTGGAGGTGAGTTTCCTCACGTTAAAAGCACAATGAAAGCTTGCAGGCAGGGAGCACAAAACAAGTATGACTGCACAGGTCCACTGCAAGCCACGCCCCCAGATTATAAATATTTTAAAGGCAAACTGAACCTATGTTCAGTTATGTAGAGATGTTTATTTATTCTTTTTATGATTTAGTTTTTCAGTCAGATATTGAAGAAGCTGTGTAGTTAGCAAATATTGAAAGAAGAAGAAAGCAAAGAGAGAAATTTGTCTTATGAAGCATAAGAGGGTTGCGTAGATTGAGCATCCTCGGGCATAGGTAGCTTGTAAGGAGGAGAAAGAATAAAGAAGCAAAAAATGTCAGTGTAAATTAAGGCTATGTGGAAGTATGTTAAGGAATATTGTTGGATAAATGGACAATCTAGGTAGATCAAGATGTCTGCCTTCAACTGTTTCTTACAGTATGCTCTTAGGAAGAATTATTCTTTATTATTTATATTTCTTCTTTATTATTTATGTCACAGGGTTCATGACAACATCGTTTCAAAGATTCTGGGATATATGGTGCCTTTCTCCAAAGCTCTGAAAAGTTCATGACCCGTGTTCAAGAGCTTACATTCTAAACAAGTCCAAAGGGGATGCTTGCATAGTAGGTGAGGTTAGGAGATTATGAGCACATTTTTTTTTCTGAAATTCACAAAATAAATAATTATGCAGCCTTTAAATTATAACAATTATATGAAATCATACTGCACTCCTTAGTTTACAAAAACACATACTATTGAGAAAGAAGATCAATCAAGGTAACAGTATTTATTTCTTCCTGCTTTCACAAATTATTTTGCCTGTTATCAAATATAGTTCTTCAAAAGAGACTATTGTAAACCCCGGACTACAATGCCCTTTTGACATCTGTGAAAACTGCCTTGTGATCTTGCGTCTGTGAAACATGAGTGAGAAGAGGAAGTGTGAAAATGGGGAAGTCAAGAACAAATTATATATATATATATATATATATATATATATATATATATATGTATATATATATATATATTGAATAAATAAAGATAAGCACAAGTATGTATGCTGGGACAGATTTCCTAAGCAGCTGTCTACGGTATCTGTAGCTGTCCTTATTAAGTTATTTTAATTTCACTCACCTCCTACTGTCTGGCTTTACTTTGAGCATGTTGAATGCCCGTATAATAGGTTTTTATTTGTTTAGTTAGTTAGTTAAATAGTTACATAGTAATTTAGGTTGAAAAATACTTTAGTCCATCAAGTTCAACTGTTTTAGATCTCCTCTGATCTGCAATACGCAGATTTATTGTTAATTGATCCAGAGGAAGGTAGACAGAAAAAAAAACAGTGAAACTTTGCCAATTGTCTCAAAAGGGAAAAAAATATAAAATTCCTCCCTGACCCCAGATAAAAATATATCCAATCCCTTTTTAAAGTTATCTATCGAATCCGCTGTCACCACCTCCTTTGGTAGAGAATTCCACAGATTAACCACCCTTACTGTGAAGAACCCTTTTATTTCTTTAAGGCAACATTTTTTTTTTCTAATCTCAAAGGATGTCCCCATATCAGTTGAAAACCTCTTGACAAAGCCTTGTATTGACCCTGGATATATTTATATAAGGTAATCATATCCCCTCTTAGATGACTTTTTTTTAGAGTATATAAGTTTAATTTCGTTAGTCTTAGCCCCTCCATTCCCTTTATTAGCTTTGTTGCCCTACTCTGTACATTTTCCAGCTCTAAAATGTACTCCATATTCCAAATGAGGGCGTACTAGGGATTTGTATAGTGGGAGAATTATATTTGCTTCCATTCACTTCTTAATACATGCTAATATTTGACTTGCCTTTGCAGATGCTGCTTGGCATTGAGCACTGTTACCTAGGCGGTTGTCCACAAGTACTCCCGAATTCCTTTCAATATCCCATACCCCTTAAGATTATAAATTGCATGACTATTTTTCCTTCCCAGATGCATAACTTTACATGTATTCATATCAAATCTCATCTGCCACTTAGATACCCATTCCTCTAATTTATGCAAATCCCTTTGGAGTGAAAGTACATCATTTTCTGATTTAATTACCTTGCACAACTTTGTGTCATCAGCAAAAATGAAGACACCACACTCCAATCCCACTTCCAAGTTATTAATAAATATGTTAAAAAGGAGGGGACCTAATACGAAGCCCTGAGGAACCTCAGTTACCACATTTGTCCAATTGGAGTATGTTCCATTTACAACAACCCTTTGCGTCCTGTCTTTTAGCCAGCTCTCAATCCATAAGCAAACATTTATGGCAATTCCTGTATCCCTTAGTTTGCTGAATAGTCTCCCATGTGGCACTGTATCAAAAGCCTTTGCAACATCCAAATAGACTACATCCACTGAGTTGCCTTGATCCAAGTTCCTACTAACCTCCTCATAGAAATGAATTAGGTTTGTTTGACATGACCTATCCTTCATAAATCCATGTTGGCTCCTACTTATAATCCTGTTTGAATAGACATATTCCTGTATATTATCCGTTATTAACCACTCTAAAAGCTTTCCCACTATCGAAGTGAGACTCACTGGTCTATAATTCCCTGGATTTGCTCTTGCTCCCTCCTTAAATATAGGTATCGGTATCACCTCTGCCTTTCTCCAGTTATCTGGTAGAGACCCTGTGTTGAGTGAATCCTGAAAAATTAGATATAATGGTTTTGCTATTACAGAGCCCAGTTCCCTCGGTACTCTTGGATATATTCCATCAGGACCTGGGGCTTTATTAACATTATTTTTTTCCAACCTACTTTGGATTTCTTCCTGTGTTAACCAGTTATTTGGTGAGGGTAGTATAGCCCCATTATGTTGTAGTGACCCAACCACTGTTACCTCCCTTGTGTATACCGAAGAAAAGAACCTATTTAGCTCATCTGCCTTTTCCTGGTCACTAATTACGACCTGTGTCACATTATAATGTTCCTATAGCTTCCTTCCTGGCCTTCTTCCCATTAATATATTTAAAAAATATTTTAGGGTTAGTCTTACTCTCCTTTGCAACTAACTTTTCATTTTTGATTTTAGCCAGTCTAATAGCCCTTTTGCAAGCCTTGTTGATTTCCTTGTACTTGTGTAAAGCAGTCTCTGTCCCCTCTTGTTTGTATAATTTAAACACTTGTTTTTTACTCCTCATCTTCATCTTTAATTCATTGCTAAGCCACAGGGGTTGTGATTTACTCCTTCTACTTTTATTTCCACATGGTATATGGTGATAAGTATGTATATATAGTAAGGATTTGAACATTGTCCATTTATGTTCAGTATTTTTACCTGTCAGTTCTCTGTCCCAGTCTATACTTTGTATTGCTGCCCTTAGACCGTTAAAATCTGCCCTTTTAAAACTAAGAGTTTTTGTTGGCCCCTTACAGTTATGTTTTTTTAATTCAATCTCAAATGCGACTGTGTTGTGATTACTGTTTCCCAAAGGTTGCCCTATTTCAACATTTGATACCATATCAATATTATTTGTTATGACTAAATCCAAGACAGCCTCATTTCTAGTAGGTTCTTGTATAACCTGGGCAAGATAATGATCCCTGAGTGTACTCAAGAACCTGCTCCCCTTAGCTGAACTGCTGGTCTCGTTTATCCAGTTTATTTCAGGGTAATTAAAATCTCCCGTTAATTAGAACTTGACCATGCTTAGCTGCAGCACATTTTTAGCCACGCATTAACCTTCCTAAGCTCCTTCTGTTTCCCTTGGCTAGCACGTGGCAATAAAATCAATATATGAAGAAAAATATCAATGTAACCTTTAACACCTTTTAAGTAATGATTTTGTTACTAACAGTAAATAAATAAAGCACGCTAAGAGAGTAAGTTGGATATACCTATATATGAGAATTGACCAACTTACTCCCTTATGTTTAACACTCAGAACCGAGCCACAGCGTTAAATGAGTCAGCAGAGGTGAGAGAGAGACAGAAAAAGACCGGAAAAAAAAAACAGAGAGAGAGGGAGAGAGAGAGAGAGAGAGAGAGAGAGAGCCATTGGAGACCTACTAATCCTATTTACAACATCAAATGGCAAGGTTTTTCATAATGTGGTTGTTAATTGTGTAATAAAATCTACATTCATTTAATGTTTTTTGTATGGGAGAAATCTGTGGAGCTGGAGAGAGATATTGCCACCAGACACCCTCAAATACTACCTACAACATCCAGGGAGAAGGTACAGAATATTTTTACTGTTCCCTTGTTTCTCATAACGCGGTTGTTAATTGTCTAATAAAATCTACATTTTTATTTTTTGTACTATTTTACGTATAATGCCTGAGCGCAAAGAAGACCAGACTATGTTGAAGCTCCAGAGTTTTCCTCTGGATGTCAAAATGCAGGTGCTGAACTGCCTGGTGAATAGGGAGCGGCAAGTGGATACTGGAGTGGACCTACAATTTGCAACTTCACAATCTGCACCATCCTGAAGATTAAAGAGAAGATAACGTCTTCAGCGACCACCAGCATTGCATCTTCTGCAAAACAGACTACCTGTACCAAATGTTACACCCTGGAGGAGATGAAGAATAAGCTGTCTATCTGGATAGACAATGAACTGGAGCGCAATATGCCTCTCAGCTAGGCCATCATAATGGAGAATGTTAGAAGTATTTACAGCCATATCCAGACCCAAATGCCAGATATGACGGAGAGCCTCTCAGCCAATAGTGGTTGGTTTACCTCTTCAAAAAGAGGAATAACCTCTATAACATGAGGGTAACCGCAAGCGCTGAGACCAAAGCTGCTATGGCCTTTCCCATCCACTTTGCAGGACATTATGGAAAGAGACAGATATCCACCAGAACTGTTATTCAACGTGGATGAGACTAGACTCTTCTAGAAGCGTATACCAAGCTTCACATTCCTCAATGGAGCAGAAGAGAGCACCGGGCTTCAAAGCGGACAAAGATGGGCTGACCCTTCTTCTGGGTGGGAATGCCAGCGGTGACTTCAAAATCAGACCATTGCTGGTCTACCACTCAAAAAGACACACAAAGTTATGAAGGGTATCTCTAAATCGAGTTTGCCAGTCATTTGGCAGTTTAACAAGTAGGACTGGATCACCATGATTTTTTTTTTTATAAAGGAGTGGTTAAAAGAACACTATTGCCATTCCGTGCAGCACTAGTGCAGATGCAAAGGACTTGGGGCCAAAGTGCTCCTGATATGCACAATGTTCCAAGCCACCGTTCCAACTTAGCTGAGCTCCACTGCTGCATCCTGGTGGAAGTAGTGTTCCTGCCACCTAACACTACTTCACTCATCCAGCTTATAGATCAGAGCGTCACTGTGATTTTCAAGGCCTACTATCTTTGTCTCACATTCTGCCAGTTCAATGACCAGATGGACAGCAAGCATTAACACAGCAATGCCTAAAAGCTGTGTGGATGAAGATCTGTCCAGAGCTGTTTGGAGACCTACAACAGAAGAGACCATCATAGTGGAGGTAGTGGACCTTGTGACCACGGCCGGACTGGGAGATGCAGATGCCCAGAACATAGACGACTTGGATCAGGATGTCCCTTCTCTCGCTCCCTTCTATCTCTTTCACCCCATCTCTCTACCTCCCTATGCTCTCTCATTCCCCTTCTCTCTCTCCCTTTCACTAACCCTTCTCTCTGTCCCTCCCTTCCTTCCTTTTATCTCTCCCTCCTCATTCTCTCTCTCTCTCCCTGCCCTCTCTCTCTCTCACCTTTTCTCTCTTTCTCCCTCCCTTCTCTCACCTACCTTCTGTATCTCTCACTACTGCTTCTCGCTCTTCTCCTCCCACTTTTCTCTCTCACTCCCCATTTTTTCTCTCTCCCTCCCTTCTCTCTCTCTACCTCCCTTCTCTTTCTCTACCTCCCTTCTCTCTTCCCCTCACTTGTCTTTCACTCTCTATCCCTCCCCTACTCAATCTCTCCCTCCATTCTCCCTCTCCCTTATCACTCTCTCTCTTCCTTTTCTCTCTCACTGTACCCTTCTCTCCCTCCCTTCTCTCTATCCCTTCCTTCTATCTCTCACTGCCCCTTCTCTCTCTCCCCTCCTCCCTTCTCTTTTGTTCACTGCCCATTCTCTCTCTCTCCCCTTCACTCTCTCCCCTTCACTCTCTCCCTCCTCTATCTTTCCCTCCCTCCTCTATCTTTCCCTCCCTCCTCTATCTTTCCCTCCCTCCTCTATCTCTCCCTCCCTCCTCTATCTCTCCCTCCCTCCTCTATCTCTCCCTTCCTCCTCTATCTCTCCCTTCCTCCTCTATTTCTCCCTCCCTCCTCTATCTCTCCCTCCCTCCTCTATCTCTCCCTCCCTCCTCTATCTCTCCCTCCCTCCTCTACCTCTCCCTCCTTCCTCTATCTCTCTCTCCCTCCTCTATCTCTCTCTCCTTCCTCTTTTACTCTCTCCCTCCTCTCTTTCTCCCACCCCCTTCTCTCTCACCCCCTACATCCCTCCCATCTCTCTCTCTCCCTCCCTCCCTTCATCCCTCCCATCTCCCTGTCTCCCTTCCCTTTTTTTCTCTCTTCCTCCCTTCTCACTCCCTCCTCTCTCCTTGTCCCTCCCTCACTTACCCCTTCTCTCTTCTTCCCTTCTCTCTCCCTCCGTTCTCTTTCCCTTTTTTCCCACCTAATATCCTTTCTCTCTCCCCCCCCTCCCCAGTGGCGGCTGGTGACTTTTCAAGTTGGAGGGGCGACAGGGCGAAACATAGCCACTCCCCCTTTTTTTAAACCACACCCAATTTTATAACTCCTCCCCCTGACGTCATAATGACCTTTATAAGCCCCGCCCAATGACCTTATGCTTGTGAAGCCCATTGAAATACATGATCTGCAATGCAGAAATGTCAAGAAGTAAAGTAACAATGTGTTAAATTCATTGGTATACAATATAGATTAAAAAAACTCATGTGACAAGACTACAGCAATATCATAATTGCACCTATACGTATTAACAGAAAAATTAAAGGAGTGACACCTACCATTAGTCGGCTCTTCTTCTCAGGGTATTCATGTTCATTAAGTTGACCAATGAGTAGAAACAAATCTGCAGCCACATAGGGTTTGCGCCTGGGGTTGAAAGAAAACAAGCAAATCAATCAGACCATTCAAGAACAAAACCATACTTTCAAAACCTTAAAAGACCAAGTGGAACCATATAGGCCCCAAACATACCTTAGAAGACCAAGTGTGACTATATAGGCCCCAAACATACCTTAGAAGACCAAGTGGGACTATATAGGCCCCAAACATACCTTAGAAGACCAAGTGTGACTATATAGGCCCCAAACATACCTTAGAAGACCAAGTGGGACTATAGGCCCCAAACATACCTTAGAAGACCAAGTGTGACTATATAGGCCCCAAACATACCTTAGAAGACCAAGTGGGACTATAGGCCCCAAACATACCTTAGAAGACCAAGTGTGACTATATAGGCCCCAAACATACCTTAGAAGACCAAGTGGGACTATAGGCCCCAAACATACCTTAGAAGACCAAGTGTGACTATATAGGCCCCAAACATACCTTAGAAGACCAAGTGTGACTATATAGGCCCCAAACATACCTTAGAAGACCAAGTGTGACTATCTAAGCCCCAAACATACCTTAGAAGACCAAGTGTGACCATAGGCCCCAAACATACCTTAGAAGACCAAGTGGGACCATAGGCCCCAAACATACCTTAGAAGACCAAGTGGGACCATATAAACCTCAAACATACCTTAGAAGACCAATCAGCACTGCATAGGCCCAAACCAGTGGATCTTGGGATTCAAGAAAACAACAACATTTCACTTCTGTTTAGACCACACAATAATCAATGTCAAACAAACACGTTGAATTAGCATATGGATAACCATATGAGCAGTAACGCCACGCCAAGGCTTCAACAATTGTTACTGACCATTCACACACCTTTCATAGCTCCTTCAATATGCACACCCACACACCATTCATACTTTACTTACCACTAGTTATTTTTGGTAGTGAGGTGGTGCCATTTCTGAGAACTTTACGTACCCTTGAAGGTGCCTCCAATTCCTTCAAACCAATGCATTTAACCGCTACAGGGCCATGGTGCTTTTTAATTACTTTTTTGATCCTCTTCAATGTGGAGAAGCATCTTTCTGGTTCTTTAGTAGTCTTCGTTGTTGTAAGCAGGATTCCTTATAGCTTCACTCACTCTGTTAAATTATGTAGATTAAATTGATGCTAAAGTTGCTGCAGAGCAACAGCACTTGTACAGACATGGAATTCTTGCTTCCTGTACACAAGTGACAGCTACCCTTGGAAGTACCTCCAATTCCTTCAAACCACGCCAAGGCTTCAACAATTGTTACTGACCATGCACACACCTTTCATAGCTCCTTCCATATGCACACCCACACACCGTTCATACTTTACTTACCACTAGTTATGTTTGGTAGTGTGAGGTGGTGCTGCTTAACGCAGTTTATCTTTGCACACCTTGGGGGTATGCATTCTTCTTTGCTTCAATCACTTGTATTTTAATTTTGCACGGCGATCTTTCAAAGAACAAAACTTCTCAATGGTTTTTTCATTGAAGTGTGGGATCTCGGAAATCAGTTGCTTTTCCATTGAGAGCATCGCCAATGCATTCAACCGCTCCAGGGACATGGTGCTTCTTAAAAAGGTTTTTATCCTCTTCAATGTTGAGAAGCATCTTTCTGATTCTGCAGTAGTCATTGGTGTTGTAATCAGGATTCTTAATAATTTTACTGTCTCTGTGAAATCATTCTGCAGATTAAATTGATGGAAAAGTTTGTGCAGAGCAACAGCACTTGTACAAGTATGAAACTCTGTCTTCCCATACAGAAGTGACAGCTCAGTGCGTAATTGTTCCTTCTTCAGTATTGGATATGCTTGCACGGTGTCTTCCAGAGCTTGGGTTGGAAAGCAAGTGCCATGGGTTTTATACAAGTCACTTTGAACAAGTTTGGCACTGACTAGGTGATTTGAAAATGAAAATCGTTCTTTTGCATGAACCACCACTATGTCACATACCTCTCTTGAAAGTTGTCTCAAGGTTGAGATCTCCGCACTCCGTCTGTTGACTGTTAGATCGCTTGGCAAACTTGCTTCTATCTCTTCCACAGAATTACGGATTTTCTGGATGCTGGCGACAAAGTCTTCTGTGACTTTTTTGATATAAACAGTATCCGTGTCTCGCTTCTGAAGCTGACTATAGAGGATGTCTACATGTGGCATTATTAAATGAAATAATTTAAGGAAGTAAAGGAACTCCCTGTCTTCCAGCATTCCAATGAAACCTGCGGCTTCCCGTATAGATGTTGGATCAAAGTTTAGACATGCTTCAATTGTCTGGAAACACTCAAGTAGCGCATCTCTGTTCTCGTAGATCACGTTCACGGTCCTAACGTTGAAGTTCCATCGTGTCGGTGCACCTCTTGGAAGTCTTCTACCAACTACCTCATCCAGAACTCCAGTCCTTTTTGGAGAGCGTGAAAAAAAAGATGGTATGCCGCCTATGTTTGAAAAAAAAACTCGAACTCTTCCAATCCTTGAAACTGCTTTCTCCATTAATAGGTTCAGTTGGTGAGCATAGCAATGGACGTAGTGTGCGTTCGGGTACACGTCTTTTATTTTTCTTTGAACTCCTCCTTGATCTCCACGCATCACACTGGCACCATCATAGCTTTGAGCTATGAGTTTCTTCTTGTCTTCTGGCTCTGGGAGAACAGTATTCAGTGTTTCCAGCACAACAGCAGCAATGGAGTCTGCATCCGTTGATTTCATTTCCGTGAAGCCATCAAATCTTTCCACCACTTGATGCTTCTTGTCAATGTAGCGATAGACTACAACGCACTGTGTCCTAGCGGAAATATCGGTTGTTTCATCCGCTTGGATTGCCACAAACTGGGCTTCCTTAAGCTCTTGGTGAATCACTTCCTTTATAACTTCATGCATGCAGTCCAGTAGCTCATTCTGCACGGTTTTGGAAGTGCCCTTAAACACAGTTGCAGTCTTCAAATGCTGTTCCATTGCACTATCGATACTGCCAACCAAATCCACCAGGCCTCTAAACACTCCTGGATTTAGCGATGTTTCACTCTCGTCGTGTCCTCTTAATGCCAGTTCAAAGGCGCCACAAAAGCGAACACAATCAATTATCTTCGAAAGGATGTACCGGTTCTTAGCCACTTCTTCGTTGTGTTTTTGAATGCTGACTTGGTATCCTTGGTCCAGTTGAACAGCAATGTTCGCCTGTCCAAGCATCTCAAACTTGATCCTGTTATCCAAGTGAGCTTTAGAACTTTTGTGTTTTGCCAATTTGTCAGCTAGATGTTTGACGTCAGTCACTCCAGTTTTGGTCCAAGCAGCTTCACCACCAAATAGGATGCATGGAAAACAATATAAGGACTTCCTAGAAACGCTTCCAGAAAGCCAGTCGTTCTTCTTGTACCATTCAGTATTGAAATTACGGACATATTGCTTCCCTCTATCTCTTGCGATTTGCTGCAGATTTATCTCTGGTTGGTCAGCTCCTAACCGTTTTACTTCCACCTTCTCCTCATAGGTTAGGGTGCCGAAAGGCTTCACAAGTAGAGAGTCAATAGTATTCATTTCTGATATTGATACCAATAAAAGAAAGAGATCACGGTATATTAATTTATATTATGTCACAAAATTACTTTAAAATAACAGTGTGTTGATTTCATTGGTATACATTACAGATTGCAAACCCTCATGTGACAAGACTACATCAACATCAAATTTGCACCTATACACATGGACAGAAAATTAAAGGCAATGATACTCACCAACAGTTGACTCTCCTTCTCAGGGTATTCACGTCCAGTAAGTCAACCAACGAGTCCAAACAAATCTGCTTTCACAGATAGTTTGCACCTGGGGGGTGATAGAAAACAACAAAAAAAACATTAGAAATCTCAAGACCCAGACCGTAACTTTTAAAACCTTAAAAGTCCAATTGTGACCATATACTCACCAACAGTTGACGCTCCTTCTCGGGGTATTCACGTCCAGTAAGTCAACCAATCGAGTCCAAAGAAATCTGATTCTACAGATAGTTTGCACCTGGGAAGTTATAGAAAACAAAAAAAAAAACATTAGAATGTTTAAGGCCCAAACCGTAACGTTTAAAACCTTAAAAGAGCAAGTGTGACCATATAGGCCCCAACCGCACCTTAAAAACCTTAAATAACAAATTGGGACCATATAGGCCCCAACCGCGCCTTAAAAACCTTAAATAACATATAGGCCCAAAAAAAATAAAATAATAATATATAAATATATATATATATATATAAAAATTGATATCAATATATCACAATAAATAAATATATATATATATATATATATATATATCCAATTGATATATATATATATATATATATATATATATATATATATATTTATTTATTGTGATATATTGATATTAATTTTTATATATATATATATATATATATATATATCCAAATATATATATATATATATATATATATAAAAAATTACACATAAATATACATAAACATATACATACAACAATATATATTAATTGATATTTATTATTTGATTAATTGATGTTCTTTATTACATGGTATATTATATTGTTCATGCATTTCTATTACACTTTATTTGTTATACATATTACAGTGCTATTTTTTGGCTATACATGTTACAGGATATTATCCTGTAACATGTATATCACATAAAATAGCCCTGTAATATGTATAATACATACAGGGTCAAACAAGTTCACACTAACCTTTTTTACCCTTACAGGCTTCCATACCTGCTTGCTGATTTGCTAATTTTTTAAAGACTCTCATTGGTTGAAATCGATGTCAATCAAAAGTTTCAGCCAATCAGAGTCCTTCAAAAATTAGTATATATAGCAGACCGTGGGAAAAAAACAATTAATCGCGGGAGGGGCTCCTTGTAGGAGGAGCTCTTTTAGTGTGTTGTTTTTTTTTTTTTAGAGCGTCGTTTTTTTTTTGTGGAGGCCTCTTTCAATTGGCCAGAATGGATGGATGGACAATGGCTTCAATCAAGATTGGATTATTTTTGATCATTGGCTTCAATCAACATGGATTATTTTATTTTTGATCATTGGCTTCAATCAACATGGATTATTTTATTTTTGATCATTGGCTTTAATCAACATGGATTATTTTATTTTTGATCATTGGCTTCAATCAACATGGATTATTTATTTTTCATGATGACTATATCCAGAGAGGACAGAAGGCCAACGCTGGAGGGGTCAATTTTACAGGTAAGTATGTGCTGTTGTTTATTTTATTTTATTTTTAATGTTTGTTTAAAGCTGTTTATTTTTGTTTAAAAATGTGTTACTAACTGTACTAACAATGTGTTAGCTTACTGTTTAATTGTAATAATGTTTTTACTTTTTACTGTATTTTTTTTCCCCTTCCCTTATTTTTATTTTATCTTTAGAAGTGACAGGCACATATACATGCCTGTTACTTCTAAAAATGGAATAAAAATAGGGGGGGGGGGGGTAGGTAGTTTGTTCATCCAGGGTGGGGTCGGTCACGTTCAGGCGCCCATCGGTCGCCCATAGGCCACGACCAGGGGTGGCACAGGCCTCATGGGGGTGAACATCCACCCCCATGTGGCCTGGTCAACCCCGCTCACTGCCCGATAATACCCGGGGTAGCATAGGCCGCATCGGGGTGGTGCCGGGGGCCCGGTGGTGATCGGGCCTCGGGGGTGGCATAGGGCGGCAACATGGAGGTCATCAGGGGTGGCACAGGCCTCATCAAGGGGGTGATCCGATCACCCCCATGTGGGCCTGTGCCACCTCGCTCACCACCCGACTACCCCGATCCCGTGATCGGTGTAATCCGGTGGTGGCATGATGGCATAGCTAGGCTAGCATAGGGCAGGCCTGATCGGGGGTGGCACAGGCCACATGGGGGTGATGGCTGGGGTCGTCGGTGGTAGTTGGTGGGTGGCTGGGTAGGTGGCACTGGCAGGCTAGGCAGGCATAGTGGGGGACTGGGGGTAACTGGTCACCCCTAACTTTTATTAGGGGCTACTAGGGGTTTTGGTTTGGCCAGGGGCAGGGCAGGTGTAGACTTACTGTGTTAGGCAGGCAGAGCAGATGAGTAGATTCAGCCAGGGAGGTCTCTCAGTCTCAGCGTGACCAGGGTCAGGAAACAGAAAGGGGGAAGGGACAGGGAACTGGTGGTTTTATTGACTGTATCAGTCAATCAAAATTTAAACTCGAGGCCCTATTTGCTGGCGGGCGCTCAGGGCTAACGGTCTGGGTGGGTTTAGATTGATCACTTAGTAACTGGACAGCCTTCCATCATTGATTGGTCAATGATGGAAGACTGTCATTTATTAATTGATACATTTATGACCGCCCATGCATATCGTCACTGTGATGGTGGGCGGCATGCATTAACCATCAGTGGGCCAGGCCAGGACTAATTGAAGAGAGAGAAGAGTCTAAAGGTTAGTGTACACAGTGTATAACTATTGTAATTTGATCACACAGGGTGCAGGCAGGGGGCGATAGATACACACTTACAGCATTAGTTAATGTAGCGCAAGGGTTATTTTAAAGTGACAGTGTCCCTTTTCTAACTTTACTTCATTTTTAATACTATTTAGACTTGAAATGATGATGTACACCTTATATTTATTTGTTTTTGGGTTATACTAATACATTGTTGTGTTTTTTTTATTGCAGGGTGAAGAAAATATTTGGGGGGGCGTTTGCCCTGACGCCCCAATGGACGGGCCGCCCCTGCCCCTCCCCCTCTTTTTATAATGAGTAAAATAATCTAAAATAAAGGAGGCTGCAGTGTGATAAAAGGAAAAAAACAAACAAATTTAAAGGTGCACTGAAGGTTTCCACTGGGAACATAATATACCTATATATCTATTTACTTGTATGTACTTTATGTTATAAAAAGGTGCTTAGAAGATGTTTTTCTTCCTAAAATCATACAATTAGTACCTGACAAATCCCCTTTTCAAAGAGAATCCTATATGAATTTCAATTACAGATTTTATGCTGGGACACTTTTCTATATAAACCGTGTAACCGATTAAGAATTGTCAACGTGTGTACCCCCCCATAAAAAAAATAATTATTTTAAAGACACTTAGGCTTAAATACATACATTTTATGGGCTAATGTTACCAAACTTCACTAGCAGTGACAGGAGCTTGAGCAATATGACTGCATTTTTGCAGATATATAGGATTAAGAAGTGCACACATATTTACAGCAGACACTCCTGGACTCTTATAGATAATATGCTGAAGAAGAAAGTGGTATATGTTTAGACTAACATGCACCCTTATTTTTCATTGGAAAGGAGAACTAGAATAGGAAGGAGGAAGCATTTAGACCTGATGGGGCAACTCAAGGGTTAGTTTGCAAGTTCATAAGAGTGTTTTCAGACATCTATAAAACAGTACAAAAAAACACAATTAATGTAGATTGTATTAGACCAGGAGTCACCAAACTCGGTCCTGGAGAGCCGCACCCAGGCCTGGATTTGTGGATATCCTTGCTACAAACAGGTGTACAGAAAGGAAATCCTCAAATCCAGGCCTGGGTGCAGACCTGAATGACTGAGTTTGGTGACCCCTCTATTTGATGATTAACAATCACATTATGAGAACCAAGGGAACAATGACAATAATTTGGACCTTGCCAGTGGATGGTGGCGGCAGGATGTGAGATCCCTGCTCACAATCGCTCTCTCTAGCAGCAACTTTCTCTCCCTTACAAAAATAAAAATACAATTAATATATATTTTATTAGACAATTAACAATCACATTATCATAAACAAGAGAACAAAGAAAATATTCTTTATATTGCCACTGGATCTTCTAGATGGGATTTGGGGGTCTCTGTGTGTCACTCTCTTTCTTTCTTTTCTCAATCCTTTCTCTCTTTCTGTCTTTCTCTGTTTATCTTTTTCTCTTGCTCTGCTCCTCTTAATGCTGTGAAAAACCTGAGAGGAAAAAACGGCATCAGCGCGGGAAAAAAAGAGCGATAGAGAGAGTTAAGCAGGGTATACCTGTAGTTATTTCAAGCTCGTACACTACTCCAGCACTATCATATACTTTGGATCATAACTACTTTTACTGCTAATGATATTAAGAATAATTCTTAGTGCATCATGTGTACGTAAATTGTATAATGTGTGCGAGCATGGGAATGAAGTATTGTCATGGGTCCAGGTTACAGGTATTTGTGTTACTTTGTGTTGATTAAAAGAGTACATAAATCATGCAACTAAAAAGACACCTAATCAATTGAGCAATTGTTGTTTACCGGACCCCGTAATGTAGCCCGTAAACTAATTTGCTATTCAATTGCCGTCTTTTAGCGAGCCGCAAACGATCAACGGGTTACAGGCTGAAAATCCCTGTGTTTGTCAAAATCGTAACTCCTACCCAGCAAAGCCTTTGATCTTTCAAGCTCGCAAAAGGTACAATCGCTAAAATTACAATTCACTATTGGATTGCTGCAATTCCTCAAGCCCGCAAATGTTTGCACACCCGTAAATAGCAAATATAGAAGAAAATCCTATGGGTACCAGATGGGACTCGCAAGGGGGTTAAACACCTGTTCATAGCACTGTAAATGCAAATAAATAATCAATACTGCACGGGAAAGTGATGAAAGACATTAGGATTAATTGCACAACAGTCTCAAGCTCGCAAATCTGCAATAAAAAACATATTTTTTTTAATGTTTCATTTCAGTGTCATATCAATCTCGGGAATCAAGGAATTAATACATATCAGGACACCCACATGAACAAAATAGTATCACCATTCATTTTTAATATTTTGTACATTGCCGGATTGCGAGTCTGATCGCATACCGGACCTCTAAAAGCTAATTGATTGACATGTAACCTCCATGTTTTACTGACGTAGTGATGACGGTCTCATTTACTATTGGCTGTTTCTAAGTCGGTACCTACAGCCTCGCTTAATTGATCATGATCAATCTGAAATGCTACTTGTGGGTGTATGGTTTACGGTTCCTGCTTTGGCCAGGTAGCTGCGGGCTTGATCAATTGAATCGCTCTGTAATTGTAGCAAATTTCAAGCCTGCAGACATACGGCCTGTATAACGTAATCTGAGGGCTTGCGACTGAATACTGTCCACACTTTGTATGCTTTAATGTATCAGACCTTGCATCTCTCCAATTAACATTTCTAGTTATAATCATGGAATTCAAACTTTAATAAACTTGCTTTATTGAGGCCTGTACTTTGTTTTAAATCATAAGACTTTGCTACCCCGCAACTATTTCAACACAACTACCAAAAGGAGAAGGACAAGTTCTCAGCCCACATGCAAATATGCTATATATACTGTAACTGTGTCCAGGAGTGAATTTAAAACTTCTCATATTTTTTCCAGAAAACATACTATTAGACTCTTTTGACGTGCATTAGCCAGAAACAAATAATTAAAAAAACAGTTTCTCTTATTAATGGTCATGTCTGTACCCCTCTCCACCTCTCACATTGCCCTGCTGTTTGCACATGTATTATGAGCTTACCAGGCAGTGGCTGATAGATGTGCCTGGTGTAATGTGATCCATAGGGTCACAGAGAGTCAGATATGTCTAAAAGACTATACAATAATATCAATACTGTTTAAACAAGTTTCACATCTCAGACACTTTTCAATGTTTTCTCTCCACTTGCACTAGGAGCTTCAAAGACAACGGGGTGTCAATCTCATAGCATAGTGACATATGTATTTCCATAAAGGTTTAACATAGTGTACAGTCTGTACAAAGATCTACCTGCAAATGCTTGGAGATCTACCTTTATATCAAGATATGCATTTTAATGTCACTGCTCCACATTATGCTCTATTGCCTTTGTTCTCCAATACCTGCTCTAGATGACAATGAAGATTTTGAATGCACAGCATACCGAAATGTACATTTAATACAGGTTGAAAACACCATTTGGACATCTAACATTATATTGAGATATACTGTACTGCTGAACAGTATCCTATAGTCTATGGTTAAATAATCAACTTTTCTATTTTCTGCAGTCTGTATTTTGTATTAAATCATCAAAGATACCACCCAAAAGGTATTTCAACACTAGTACCAAAAGGAGAAGGACACATTCTCAAAACACATGCAAATATGCTGAATTTAGCATTGGGGAGGGAACTAAGGGTTGCTCATATTTTTTTTAGAAAATATGCCATTTAGACTCTTGCCACATCCATTACGTTTCAATAAAATATTTTCATTTGTTAATAAAGAATTCTGAATTATTATACAGGAAGAATAGCTAATCTAGTATCCCATAAACAGTACTGATTATCAACATTAATTATTTAAAAGCCTACTGTATTACACCAACACATGTTATCCTTAAAAAAACTACTTTATCACCAGTGAGCTTTATCATGTAGGGTCACCCGAGGTGGATAGGTCTAAAAAAGAAAGTTTAGAGAAATCGTGGTCTATTGGAGAAGGAACTGTCAACTCATAATGATATGGCACCGGAAGATGAGCCCCTTAGGTCAGAAGGTGCCTACCACAATCCTGCGGAAGAGCAGAGGGCAAGTATGATTAGCACCAAATCTAATGAAGTTGTTGGGCCAAAGTCGAGATGATGTCTCGCGGTGCATGTGTCTGGAGGGGAAATGAAAGTCTGATGCTGCAAAGAACAATTCAGCATAGGAAACTGGAATGATAGAACTATGAACCAAGACCAACTAGACATGGTCAAACCATACCTCTGGTCTCTCTCTCTTTCTGCCTCCTGGCACCACAGCAAATACGGCTACAGCTGAGGGCCTTCATACCTCTGTTCTCTCTCTGACTCCTGACACCACAGCAAACACTGCTACAACCAAGGCCCTCCATACCTCTGGTCTCTCTCTCTCTCTCTCTCTCTCTCTGACTCCTGACACCACAGCAAACACTGCTACAGCCAAGGCCCTCCATACCTCTGGTATCTCTCTCTGCCTCCTGGCACCACAGCAAACACTGCTACAGCCAAGGCCCTCCATACCTCTGGTATCTCTCTCTGCCTGCTGGCACCACAGCAAACACGGCTACAGTCAAGGCCCTCCATACCTTTGGTCTCTCTCTGCCTCCTGGCACAGCAAACACGGCTACAGCCAAGGCCCTCTATACCTCTGGTCTCTCACTGACTCCTGGCACCACAGCAAAACAATGCTACAGCCAAGGCCCTCCATACCTCTGGTCTCTCTCTCTGACTCCTGGCACCACAGCAAACACGGCTAAGGCCCTCCATACCTCTGGTCTCACTCTGGCTCCTGGCACCACAGCAAACACTGATACAACTAACGCCCTCAATAGCTCTGGTCTCTCTCTCTCTGCTGCCTAGCACCACAGCAAACAAGGCTACAGCTAAGGCCCTCCATACCTTAGGTCTCTCTCTGCCTCCTGGCACCACAGCAAAAACAGCTACAGCGCTCAATACCTCTGGTCTCTCTCTGACTCCTGGCACCACAGCAAACATCTCTCTCTCTCTCTCTCTCTCTCTCTCTCAGCACCACAGCAAACACGGCTACAGGTAAGGCCCTCCATACCTCTGGTCTCTCTCTCTCTCTCTCTCTCTCTCTGACTCCTGATACCAGAGAAAACACTGTTACAGCCAAGGCCCTCCATACCTCTGGTCTCTCTCTCTCTCTCTCTCTCTCTCTCTCTCTCTCTCTGACTCCTGATACCAGAGAAAACACTGTTACAGCCAAGGCCCTCCATACCTCTGGTCTCTCTCTCTGCCTTCTGGCACCACAGCAAACACGGCTACAGATAAGGCCCTCCATTACCTCTGGTCTCTCTCTCTCTGACTCCTGACACCACAGCAAACACTGCTACAGCCAAGGCCCTCCATACCTCTGGTCTCTCTCTCTGACTCCTGGCACCACAGCAAACACTGCTACATCCAAGGCCCTCCATACCCTTGGTCTCTCTCTCTGTGCCACCTGGCACCACAGCAAACACGGCTACAGATAAGGCCCTCCATACCTCTGGTCTCGAGCTCTCTGACCCCTGGCACCACAGCAAACACGGCTACAGCTAAGGCCCTCCATACCTCTGATCTCACTCTGGCTCCTGGCACCACAGCAAACACTGATACAACTAAGGCCATCAATAGCTCTGGTCTCTCTCTCTCTGCCTCCTAGCACCACAGCAAACAAGACTACAACCAAGGCCCTCCATACCTCTGGTCTCTCTCTCTCTGCCTCCTGGCACCACAGCAAACACGGCTACAGTCAAGGCCCTCCATACCTTTGGTCTCTCTCTCTCTGCCTCCTGGCACCACAGCAAACACTGCTACAGCCAAGGCCCTCCATACCTTAGATCTCTCTCTCTGCCTCCTGGCACCACAGCAAAAACGGCTACAGCTAAGGCCCTCCATACCTCTGGTCTCTCTCTGACTCCTGGTACCAGAGAAAACAATGTTACAGCTAAGGCCCTCCATACCTCTGGTCTCTCTCTGACTCCTGGGATCACAGCAAACATGGCTACAGCTAAGGCCCTCAATTCTCTCTCTCTCTCTCTCTCTCTCTCTCTTTGACTCCTATATATTCAACATGTCATAGATTTACACCATGAAAGATGTAACTATCTTCATAGGAGATGAGAATGCTAAAGTAGGGAAATAAAAGAGACCTGGAAGAACTTGCAAGTTTGGCCTTGGAGTACATAATTAAGCCGGTCAGAGACAGGCACCACAGCAAACACGGCTACAGCCAATGCCCTCCATACCTTTGGTCTATCTCTCTGTGCCTCCTGGCACCACAGCAAACACTGCTACAGCCAAGGCCCTCCATACCTCTGGTATCTCTCTCTGCCTCCTGGCACAGCAAACACGGCTACAGCTAAGGCCCTCCATACCTCTGGTCTCTCTCTCTCTCTCTCTGACTCCTTGCACCACAGCAAACATGGCTACTGCTAAGGCCCCCCCATACCTCTTTTCTCTCTCTGCCTCCTGGCACAGCAAACACGGCTACAGGTAAGGCCCTCCATACCTCTGGTCTCTCTCTGACTCCTGGCACCACAGCAAACACGGCTATGGCCCTCCATACCTCTGGTCTCGAGCTCTCTGACCCCTGGCACCACAGCAAACACGGCTACAGCTAAGGCCCTCCATACTTCTGATCTCACTCTGGCTCCTGGCACCACAGCAAACACTGATACAACTAAGGCCATCAATAGCTCTGGTCTCTCTCTCTGCCTCCTAGCACCACAGCAAACAAGGCTACAGCCAAGGCCCTCCATACCTCTGGTCTCTCTCTCTCTGCCTCCTGGCACCACAGCAAACACGGCTACAGTCAAGGCCCTCCATACCTCTGGTCTCTCTCTGACTCCTGGTACCAGAGAAAACACTGTTACAGCTAAGGCCCTCCATACCTCTGGTCTCTCTCTGACTCCTGGGATCACAGCAAACATGGCTACAGCTAAGGCCCTCAATTCTCTCTCTCTCTCTCTCTCTCTCTCTCTTTGACTCCTATATATTCAACATGTCATAGATTTACACCATGAAAGATGTAACTATCTTCATAGGAGATGAGAATGCTAAAGTAGGGAAATAAAAGAGACCTGGAAGAACTTGCAAGTTTGGCCTTGGAGTACATAATTAAGCCGGTCAGAGACAGGCACCACAGCAAACACGGCTACAGCCAATGCCCTCCATACCTTTGGTCTATCTCTCTGTGCCTCCTGGCACCACAGCAAACACTGCTACAGCCAAGGCCCTCCATACCTCTGGTATCTCTCTCTGCCTCCTGGCACAGCAAACACGGCTACAGCTAAGGCCCTCCATACCTCTGGTCTCTCTCTCTCTGACTCCTGACACCACAGCAAACATGGCTACTGCTAAGGCCCCCCCATACCTCTTTTCTCTCTCTGCCTCCTGGCACAGCAAACACGGCTACAGGTAAGGCCCTCCATACCTCTGGTCTCTCTCTGACTCCTGGCACCACAGCAAACACGGCTATGGCCCTCCATACCTCTGGTCTCGAGCTCTCTGACCCCTGGCACCACAGCAAACACGGCTACAGCTAAGGCCCTCCATACCTCTGATATCACTCTGGCTCCTGGCACCACAGCAAACACTGATACAACTAAGGCCATCAATAGCTCTGGTCTCTCTCTCTGCCTCCTAGCACCACAGCAAACAAGGCTACAGCCAAGGCCCTCCATGCCTCTGGTCTCTCTCTCTGGCTCCTGGCACCACAGCAAACACGGCTACAGTCAAGGCCCTCCATACCTTTGGTCTCTCTCTCTCTGCCTCCTGGCTCCACAGCAAACACTGCTACAGCCAAGGCCCTCCATACCTTAGATCTCTCTCTCTCTCTCTCTCTCTCTGCCTCCTAGCACCACAGCAAAAACGGCTACAGCTAAGGCCCTCCATACCTCTGGTCTCTCTCTGACTCCTGGTACCAGAGAAAACACTGTTACAGCTAAGGCCCTCCATACCTCTGGTCTCTCTCTGACTCCTGGGATCACAGCAAACATGGCTACAGCTAAGGCCCTCAATTCTCTCTCTCTCTCTCTCTCTCTCTCTTTGACTCCTATATATTCAACATGCCATAGATTTACACCATGAAAGATGTAACTATCTTCATAGGAGATGAGAATGCTAAAGTAGGGAAATAAAAGAGACCTGGAAGAACTTGCAAGTTTGGCCTTGGAGTACATAATTAAGCAGGTCAGAGATTAGTAGAATTCTGTCAAGATAGTTATCTGGTGATAGCAAACACCTTCATCCAACAGCCTCCGAGACGACTCTACACATGGACATCACCAGATGGACAATATAGAAATCAGATTGAATATATACTTTGCAGCCAAAGATGAAGGAGCTCTATACAGTCAGCAAAAACAAGATCTGGAGCTGACTGCGGTTCAGATAATGAGCTTCTTATTGCAAAGTTCAGAATTAAACTGAAGAAAAGAGGGAAAATCATCAGACCAAGCAGATACAAAATGAATAATATCCCTTATGAATATACAGCAGGAGTAAAGAATAGATTTAAGAGACTAAACATGGAAGATAGAATGGCTGAAAACTTTGGACCAAAGTTTGCAACATTAGCCAGGAAACAGTAACAAAGAATATCCCTAAAAGAAAGAAAACTAAGAAGGCAAACTGGCTGTCTGATGAAGCTTTGAAAGTAGCCCAGGAAAGAAGGAAAGCAAACAGGAGCAGTGATAGGAAAAGATTTGTCCAACTGAATGCAGAATTCTAGAGGATAGCACTAAGAGACAAGGAGACCTTCTACAATGAGCAATGTAAAGAGATCGAAGAAGGTAACAGAATGGGTAAGTCACAAGATCACTTCAAGAAAATTGAGCTTTCTTAAGGCACCTTTCATACTAAAGTGAGTGTGATAAAAGATAAAAATGGTAGGGATTTAACAGAAGAGGATCAGATAAAGAAGATGTGGCAGGAATACACTGCTTAATGTAGTGATTACCTCAATAGTTTGGAGAGCGAAGTGAGATGGGCTCCAGGATGTCTTGCTAATAATAAGGCTTTATGAGTTGATGGAATCCCAATTGAACTATTCACAATTCTACAAGATGATGCTGTGAAAGTGTTGCTTGCCTTATGCCAATAAATCTGGAAAACTCAACAATAGCCAATAGATTGGGTCAATCTACATCCCAAAGAGTGCTTCAATTATCAAACCATTGCACTCATTTCACATGCCAGCAAGATAATGCTTAAGATCCTACAAGCTCGACTCCCACAATATATGGACCAGGAACAGCCAGATGTGCAAGGACGGGTTGCGCAGAGGAAGAGGAACAATAATCTGTATGTGGACCAAGAAGCCACGGTCAGAACTGAACATGGGATAACAGAATGGTTCAGATCAGTAAAGGTGTGCGGGAAGGTTGTATATTGTCACCTTATTTTTTAAACTTATGTGCAAAGTACATCATGCGTATGGCCGGACTGGATAAATCCAAAGCCGGAATCAATATTGCTGGAAAATATATCAACAGCCTCAGATATACTGATGATGCTACTTTGATGACTGAAAGTGAAGTGGAACTAAAGGACCTATTGATGATGGTAAGTAAAAGAGAGTGCAAAAGCTGACCTGCTGCTCAACGTCACAAAGACAAAGATTGTGGCAAACAGTAATCTCAGTTCCTGGCAAATATCTGAGGAAGAAGTGGAAGCAGTGACAGATTTTCCTGGGATCCAAGATATCTTCACATGGTGACTGTAGCCATTGGTGTGGGTGCCCAGAAAAATCTGGATGGGATAACATTTAGAGATAAAAAAACAGTGTCCCTGAGTCATGCAATTCAACTGTTCTCCAAGGACAGGTAGCCTTCAAGGGAAGAGAGAGCAGGCCAACCAACAAGCAAAAAGACAAGATAAAATATTTGCGCACTACACAACATAAACACAATGAATGATAGTTATCCACCACTAATTGAAGCATATATTCAGTTGATTCGTATCTTTCCAAATCACTTCTACTCTTTGTTCCTTATGATTGTTTTCCAGTCTTCACACTCCCCCCTTCTCATTTCTGACCTCCCCTCTCAGCTTCTGCTGTGGTACAAAAATACATGCCTTAAAAAGTATACGAGTAGTTTGTAATTACAATGTTGTGTGTACCTTTGTGCAAATACTGTTTCTGCTACTTCTGGTCAGGTAGCCTTCTGAGTCCTGGCTGCTTATTTCATCGTTCCAGGGTTGTTACAAATAGGGGATGTCAAAAGCTTCCCTAGAAAAGACATACCACTCCATACTGCCTCTAGTGGCCAAATTCAGTAATACTTGATCCCGTTTAATTTTGTTACCGTATATACTCGAGTATAAGCCGACCCGAGTATAAGCCGAGGCACCTATTTTACCACAAAATACTGGGAAAAACAAGTGACTCGAGTATAAGCCGAGGGAGGGAAATTTGCTGCCCCCTGTGCTCCCTCTTGTGTGCCCTTTTCTTGTGACCCCTCTGGCTCCCTGTGTCTCTTCTCCCCTCTCCCTTCCTTGTGTCTCTTCCCTGTGCATCTCCCCCCTCCCTTATCACCCTCCTCAACCCCCCTCCTCAACCTCAACCCCCCTCCTCAACCTCAACCCCCTCCTCAACCCCCCCATCCTCATCCTCAACCCCCATCCTCAACCTCTTCCTCATTCTAAACCCCCTCCTTAACCCCTTTCCTCAACCTCAACCCCCCATCCTCATACTCAACCCCCATCCTCAACCCCCTGATCATTCTAAACCCCCTCCTCAACCTCCCTCCTCAACCCCCTTCCTTAACCTCAAACCCCCTCCTCAACCCCCCTCCTCATCCTAAACCCCCCTCTTCAACCTCCCTCCTCAACCTCTCTCCTCAGCCCCCCTCCTCACCTTAACTCCCCTCCTCAACCCCCATCCTCATCCTCAACCCCCCATCCTCAGCCTCCCCATCCTCATCCTCAACCCCCATCCTCAACCCCCCCTCCTCAAACCCCCTCTTCAACCTCAACCCCCCATCCTCATCCTCAACCCCACCCTCAACCCCCCTTCTCAACCCCCCTCCTCAACCTCAACCCCCATCCTCATCCTCAACCCCCCATCCTCAACCCCTCCATCCTCATCCTCAACCCCCATCCTCAACCCCCTCCTCATTCTAAAACCCCTCCTCAACCTCCCTCCTCAACCCCCTTCCTCAACCTCAAACCCCCTCCTCAACCTCAACCCTACCAACCTTAATCCCCCCTCCTCAACCCCCCTCCTCAACCTAAACCCCCCTCTTAAACCTCCCTCCTCAACCTCTCTCCTCAGCCCCCCTCCAAAACCTCTCTCCTCAGCCCCCCTCCTCAACCTCAACCCCCCCTCCTCAACCTCAACCCCCCCATCCTCATCCTCAACCCCCCCATCCTAAACCCTCCCCATCCTCATCCTAAACTCCCCCATCCTCACCCTAAACCCTCCCCATCCTCATCCTTAACCCTTCCCATCCTCATCCTAAACCCCCCAATCCTCATCCTAAAACCCCCTCCTCACTTTACCCCTCCTCATCCTAAACCCACCTCCTCCTTTTACCCCTCTAAATACCTCCCCCTCTCCCTTTGCCCTCACTTACCTCCTCTCCTCCACGCTCCTTCCTGCGTCTTGACCCAGCCAATGGTAATTACGTGGCGCGCATGTGATGTCACGTCATTAGCATATGCCGGGTCCCGACGCAGGAAGGACCTTGGAGAGCGGAGGAGAAGCTGCAGATTGAGGGAAGTGAGGGGAAAGGGAGAGGGGGAGGTATTTAGAGGGGGAAAAGTGAGGAGGGGGGTTTAGAATGAGGAGGGGGGAGGGAAAGAGACACGGGGTGGGTTAGAGAGACACGGGGGAGGGTTAGAGAGACACGGGAGGGTTAGAGAGACACAGGGGGTTAGAGAGACACGGGGGGTTAGAGATACATGGGGGGAGAGTAACTCGAGTATAAGCCGAGGGGGCCCTTTTCAGCCTTAAAAAAACTGCTGAAAAATTCGGCTTATACTCGAGTATATACGGTATTTTGTGTGTACCCTATTCACACAATCTATCAGGATTTTTCTCCCCATCCCCCCAGTTCCTATGCCACTGACTGTAGCCATGAAATTAAAATAAATTTGCTTTTGTGGAGTAAAGCTATAGCAAGCTTGGACAAGCTAGTAAAAGATAAATATATTAAATTATCAACAAAGATCTGCATTGTTAGAACATATGAATGTTAGAGCTGGACAATAAAGAAGTCTGAGTGCCTTAAAATTGACACCTTTGAATTGTGGTGTTGACGGAAACTACTTAGAGTCCCTTGGACTGCAAGAAGATCCACTAAATCAGTATTTCAGGAAATCAAGACAAACTGTTCACTCGAAGGTATGATCATGAGGCTGAAGCTCAAATATTTTGGCATATCATGAGATGGTAGGATTCCCTACAGAAGACTCTGATGCTAGGAAATATAGAAGGCACACGAAGAAGGCAAAAATGGATAGATGAAGTTACGGAAGCAATGAACATGAACTTAATGGAACTCAGAAGGACAGTGACTGAGAGATGTACCTGGCATGCTTCGGTCCATAGGGTCATGGAGACTTGGACGCGTCTGAACGACTAAATAACAAATGTTTGGAAACATATGCATGGTTATTTCATTAATAGGGAAGGCATGTATTATTTTCTTAATCAGAAATGAATTTCTGCAACTTGGCCTAAGAATCTGCAACTTATCCTAGAATCCAGTTAAGCCGTCCTGTGTGCGGGTATACAGGACCTATGCAACCTGCGGGTAGGATTCAATTACTTTTTTGATGAGTACCAGATAACATCAAGGGTTTCCTGCTAGCTCCATCAGATTCCTCCAGGTGAGCTGGTAAAGCTCTTGGCCAGCTGGCTTAGTGGAGAGCCAGCATAGCCTACCAGACTATCTCTCGGGACAAGGCTGAGGATTATGAGGAGCTGCGACAGGTTATGAAACATACAGAAAGCATTTAAACATCATAGTCAATGAATCCGAAGACACCTACTTGGAGCTTATGTCCTGGATGAGGCATGCCTTTGAAAGTCTAAGCGTACCACCAGTTGGGCCATATAAGGAGGGATTGTCCTAATCAACCTAAAACAGCAGAACCGGTACCAGCCAGACCTTTGTTTTACATTTTGTTTTATTTGGGCAAGCCCAGGAATAGGAAGGGGAGCAGTTCCATGACTTCCTCTAGGAGTGGGAGATAAACCCCACTATTAACGCAGTGCAGAGCCATATGAGGTGGATGAACAACTGGTGTAAGGGTTCCCGGGCACTGGGGCTGCATCCAGGGGATACATAACCTATACAACCTGCCCAATGATGAGTGGGTTGTTACAGAGGTCATTGAAGGAATGCGAAGTTTGAGAGAGTTCAGAGAGGCAGTGGCTGTCAGATGTGTCTGGCGTGCTGTGATCCATTGTGTCATGGAGATTCGGGTGTGACTGAACGACTAAACAACTACAACAACAATTATCACACAAGTTGCAAATCTCAGGCACGGCTCAATATTTTCTATCCCACCTGCACTAGGAGCTTCAAAGTCAATGGGAGAGTCAATCTCACAGCATAGTGAGATACACATTTCCAGGTTGAAAAGATAATGTAGCCTGTCACTCTGATATGTAAGTGCCACCACTTGGATGTCTACCATTAGATCAAGATATACAGTATTGCTGTACTGTATCCTGTAGTCTATGGTGAATAAATAATGTGGTTTTGTCATATTATGACAATAGTGATATAAGATTGTATACTTATATTAGCTAATATGCCAAGTAGGAGAAAAGCTTCTGATCAGCACTAGACATTTTCACTAAAGATAATGCTGTTTTAAAGCATATTGCAAAGCTGCTATCCTGCTGTAGAATATAGCATACTGTAGAATGAGGGTACATTACAGTTCTTTTATTTGCAGCACAATAGGCACTCTGTAAGAAGATACAATAAACCAATACTTCAGGAAATCAAGACAAACTGTTTACTGGAAGATTTGATCATGAGGCTAAAGCTCAAATATTTGGGCCATATCATAAGAAGGCATGATATCGTAGAGAAGACTCTGGATAGATGAGGTAATTGAAGCAATGAACATAACCTTGATGGAGCTTAGTGGGGCAGTGGTTGACACGTGGCTGGTGTGCTGAGGTTCATAGGGTCACAGAGAGTTAGAAACAACTGAATGACTAAACAACAACAAGGTGCTCTAAGCTTGCCTGCCAATAGGTTAAACAGTACAATATTGGCCTCTAGAATTACCTATACACAGCAAACAACCAAAGTGTATTCAGAGATTACAGATAGGAGACATGATAGTGTCCTAAATTGTCCCTAACTATGTTTGGTTTTACTTTTATTTTAGACATTTAACATACCACCACAAGTACAAATACAATCATCTCACATTAAGACCTTGCACACAACAACACAGTTTAGTATGTTATAGTCTACAGTAAAATCATGTTTAAAAAACATGTTATCAATAGATTTGTAATTTTGCTGTCTTAAATTGTTTTAAATTGCCTTATTGAAATACTAATAATACACGATAAAGTCAAATTAAATTAGTAATTTTGTATTTATGATATTATTATTATGCAATCAGAGAATAGCTTTATAATCTGTGGTGGAGAAATACCTCTGAGTGGAAAAGTGCAGTTTTATTAAGATTTACAAAATAATATTGTGTGTTTTTTTTTCAGAAAGTTGTGAGCTAGAGCAGACAGAGGTCCCTATTCAATGGCAACAGTTACAGAGCAAATTAATTGGTCAATCCCGCAGCTACCTGGCTGAAAGTCTAAACCGTAAACCATGCAATCGTAAGTAGCATTTCAGGCATGATTGTGATTAATTAAGCAAGGCCGTAACTACTGATTTAGAAACAGCCAATAGTAAATGAGACTGTCATCATGACATCGGTAAAACATGAAGGTTACACATCAATCAGTTAGCATTTAGAAGTCCTATATGCGATCAGACTCGCAATCTGAAATGTACAAAATAATAAAAACGAATGAAGGAAATGTTATAGTCCATGTGGGTGGCCTATAGGTATTAACTCCTTGAATACCAAGATTGATATAACACGGAAATTAAACTTAAAAAAAAAATGTTTTGATTGCAGATTTGCGAGCTTTAGGCTGTTGTGCAATTAATTCTAATGTCTTTCATCGCTTTCCCCGTCTTTTAAGTGCTACAAACAGGTGTTTAACTCCCTTGCGAGGCCTATCTTGTACTCATAGGATTTTCTTCTATATTTGCCATTTACGGGTGTGAAAACATTTGGGGGCTTGAGGAATTGTAGCAATTGAATAGTGATTTGCGATTGTAACATTAACAGACTTGAAAGATCAAAGGCTTAGATGGGTTGGAGTTACAATTTTGACAACTGCAGGGATTTTTAGCCTGTAACCAGCAGATCATTTGCAGATAGCGAAAGACCCCAATTGAATAGCAAAGTAGTTTACGGGCTACATTAAAGAATCCAGTAACTTACAATTGCTCAAAAGAATAGAGATCACCAGAGTGTTGTAGCTATATAACTAGTATTACTATTGCAGTGGGACTTTAAGAGACAGTATCTAAAAATATACATTGTTTCTCCCCTTACAGACCAACGGAGGCAATTTAGTGAAGTATGTATCTATAAGATGCTACATTGTGTCCAGGGCCATGTCTACCTTTTTGGAGCCCATAGGCAGTGAAGTGGAGGAGCCCCTGCGAGTGAGCCTCATCCATGGGAACTGAATTCCAAATGCTTTTAGTAATATGAACTAAAGACCAATTGACTGGGATGGTACTAAGAGCATTTGGGCTACAGTACCTGTAGAGATTATACTCATAACGTTTCACTGTTCTTCCCTGTTTGCATGGTTCTGTCTTTGAAATGTTGTGTAAGAGACATATATTTTAATAAATGCAAAACACAGAGGACTTTCTTTATAAAACGATCCCTTGATAAGAGTGAGTTAACCAGCAGCATAAAAAAGGGAAGTTTACAATGTTGACCCAAAGCTCATCTGAAAGGGATAATCATTAAACTGTGTGTGGCTTCTTTGTCGTTACAAAACGGAGCTAGACTGCAGTTAGTATGGTAAGTGGCTTTGTTTTCATTTTTTATTAATTATAAAATACCTAAAATCCTACAAAATAACAAGTAGCATATTTTTGAACATGTTTCCTCACATTGCTCTCTTTGTGTAAAAAAACTAAGGAAATACAGATCCCTCTTGTGCTGAGTGACTACATTATTTTGCACTCTAGTCAATAATGTAAAATACAGAAGTATCAAATGTCTATTGTGAAAGTTTAAAATAAATGTCTGTACAGATACCAATAGTATAATTGCATACAGCTTTTCTAATAAATATTGTGAATTCTGTCTCATATGTATTCAATATTTTTATACGTAAATGTGTATACTTCAATAAACAATAAAGTAATTTATTATTTTTTGTATAAAAATAACAATGAAAGTTTAGGAGTAATCTGTATGGTCGACAAAGACTCTCTACACTTAAATATCATGTTCTACTACTGTTAAGAATGATTAAGTAATTTCTAAAGAAAAGCTGCAACATTAAATATATAGATGAGATTGTCTGATAAGTTAGTCAGTGTGGATTGGATAATTTGAACTTTATTTCTGAATGAAAAGAGATATATTGTTTATTTTTTATATAATACTAATTTGCATGGCTTATAGTGTACGTCTATGTATAATTAAGAATATATAAATAATAAGGAGAAATGTTATCTCAGTTAAGCAGCTAAATAACTACAAATTCAGTTATATGTCAGTATATATATATATATATATATATATATATATATATATATATATATATATAAAGTAATACTATATTTATATATTTATCCTCTTGTTTTATTGATTTCATTTATTAGTATATCTTGAGGGTATATACATGTGCCCATCCTGGGTTTTCCCAGTACCTGAACTTGCCAAATGGTCAGTGTCCTGATCAAAACAATGCACTGTCAATTATGTGTGCTATTATGGTATAACATGAGTCTCTATTCTGTATAAGCAAAATACAGAACTGCTGTTTATGCCACAAAAAGCTTGACTATGGATTCAGGTCACTGTATCACCAATTACTCATAATTAAATAGAGATTTTTTTTTATCAAGTGCATTATTCCCACAATAATTGTTATAGGTAGAGGCCTAGGATACAATTACAATGACTAACTCCCTCTGCAGTTGTTGTCTTTTGTTTGCAGTATCGATAAGGAAGTGGTTGTGTTCTGGTGAAATCTAGGAAAGGGGGGTAGTAACTGATAGTGGTAGAAGTTATAAAGTAATTGAAAACTGACTTACAGTCAAAAGTATTCACCCCCCTTGGCTTTTTACCTATTTTGTTACATTACAGCCTTAAGTTCAATGTTTTGTTAATCTGAATTTCATGTGATGGATCAGAACACAATAGTCTAAGTTGGTGAAGTGAAATGAGAAAAATATATACATAAAACTATTTTTTTGAAATAGAAAACAGAAAATTTGCATGTACATATGTATTCACCCCCTTTGTTATGAAGCCTATAAAAAGCTCTGATGCTACCAATTACCTTCAGAAGTCACATAATTAGTGAAATGATGTCCACTTGTGTGCAATCTAAGTGTCACATGATCTGTCATTACATATACACACCTTTTTTCAAAAGGCCCCAGAGTCTGCAACACCTAAGCAAGAGGCTCCACTAACCAAACACGGCCATGAAGACCAAGAAACTCTCCAAACAAGTAAGGGACAATGTTGTTGAGAAGTACAAGTCAGGGTTAGGTTATACAAAAATATTAAAATCCTTGATGATTCACAGGCGCACCATCCTAACTATCATAACCAAATGGAAAGAACATGGCACAACATCAAACCTGCCAAAACTCACTGACTGTGCAAGGAGGGCATTAATCAGAGAGGCAACACAGAGACCTAAGGTAACCCCTACAGACTTACACAGCAGTATCTGTACATAGGATGACAATAAGCCATACGCTCCATAGAGTTGGGCTTTATGGCCGAGTGGCCAGAAGAAAGCCATTAATTTCAGCAAAAAAACAAAATGGCACGTTTTGAGTTTGCGATAAGGCATGTGGGAGACTCCTAAAATGTATGGAGGAAGGTGCTCTGGTCTCATGAGACTAAAATTTAACTTTTCGGACATCAAAGAAAACTCTATGTCTGGCGAAAACTCAACACATCACATCACCCTAAGAACACCATCTTCACAGTGAAACATGGTGGTGGCAGCATCATGCTACGGGGATGTTTTTCAGCAGCCGGGACTGGGAAGCTGGTCAGAGTTGAGGGAAAGATGGATGGTGCTAAATATAGGGATATTCTTGAGCAAAAGCTGTACCACTCTGTGCGTGATTTGAGGCTAGGACGGAGGTTCACCTTCCAGCAGGACAATGACCCCAAACACACTGCTAAAGCAACACTTGAGTGGTTTAAGGGGAAACATGTAAATGTGTTGGAATGGCCTAGTCAAAGCCCAGACCTCAATCCAATAGAAAATCTGTGGTCAGACTTAAAGATTGCTGTTCACAAGCTCAAACCATCCAACTTGAAGGAGCTGGAGCAGTTTTGCAAGGAGGAATGGTCAAAAAGCCATGTGGTAAGATGTGGCAAGCTCATAGAGACTTAACCAAAGCAGCTTGAAGCTGTGATTGCTGCAAAAGGTGGCTCTACGAAGTATTGCCGTTATTTTGTCCTATTTGTTGTTTGCTTCACAATAATAATAATAATAAAAAAAATCTTCAAAGTTGTGGGCATGTTCTGTAAATTAAATGATGCAAAGCCTCAAACAAGCCATGTTAATTCCAGGTTGTGAGGCAACAAAGCACGAAAAATGTAAGGGGGGGGTGAATACTTTTGCAAAGCAGTGTAAGAGATCCCAAAATCACAGGATGTTCTAAAATTCAACATTAAAGCAACATAAAAAAAAAAAAAACAATTGTCTAATAAAGTAATTTATTAGTATGGGTAATTATTTAAGTACATTCTACACTGTACTGTAGAAGGACCTCTGTAATTTCTTATTTACAGTATGCTTGTTTGAAAAGTAGGCCTGGGGCTTGCATTGCGGTTTGTTTACAAGTGTGCTGAAATTCACTTTCATAGTTCAATAATTTGTGGAAAATTGTAACATTTACCTTTTACTGCTATAAGATCTCTTTCCATAGCCACATTAAAATTATAAAGTATATATTTTACTTTTCATTTTTGCATTTAGGTTTTACACCAAGCTTCTATTGAATTTTTACACCACAGAAACTTGACCTTTGCTGTAGTTTAATTAAATCTTTATGCATTAAATTTATATTTGTGGAATTTCCAATCTGAGCTACTAATCTTCCCACCCTCTACTACATCTTCCACTCCTCAAATATTTCTCACTGTTGACAATACCATCATCACTCCCACCTCTCAGACCCATTGCCTTCGGGTTCTACAGGATTCTGTCCTTTTTTTCATTCCTATCATACAATCAATCACAAAATTGCGTCATTTTCAGCTAAAAAAACAGCTCCAGAATATGATACTATCTAACACAAGACACAACTAAAATTCTAAATCACTCTTGCATCATATCTTGCCTCAACTACTGCAACTCACTCCTTGCTGGCCTCCCCATCACCCGCCTCTCTTCCCTCCAATCCATAGTGAATCTCTCTGATAGACTAAATTACCAAACCCAACACCCAATTTCTGCAGCACCTCTCTGTCAGTCACTCCATTGACTACCCATAGCCTCCAGAATAAAATGTAAAATCATATCCCTATCATAAAACAAACCCTCAACAACAGTGCACCTCCTTATATCTCTACTCTTGTCTCAAAATACTCCCCCAACCACCCGCTTCACTCAGATAATGACCTTCTTTTCTCTTCTTTTATCACCTCCTCTCACTCCTCCCTTCAGCACTTTTCTCATGCTGCCCCAACTCTTTGGATCTCCTTGCCTCGCTCCACTGGAATTTCTTCCTGCCTACAAACCTTCAAAAACTCAATAAAAATACATCGGTTTTAAGAAGTGTATCACCTTCAGCCTTACTATGCACACATAGGGCCTCATTCTATTAGCGGCCGCAGCCGTTGCGGGGCCGCAAGGACCGGCCGCAAGCTATTCGGCTATTCTATTCCCTTACGGCCGGAGGCTCCGGCAGGCTTGCGGCCGGTGCCTTGCTATCTCTTGCGGCCGCTCGCGCCGGAGGAAATCCTTTGATCTTAAACGGCCGCAAGAGTTTTGCAATTCAATTCCTCCGGGAAACCTCTCTGCAAGGCTAAAAGCGAGCCGCAGCTTACTTGCAGGAAAGAGGTCTCGCTAGCACCAATTAAGCACATAAAATAGCTCAAATAAAGCCATCCTGCACTTTGCGAAGACTATAAAGGGATTTTAGGTGTTAGAAAAAATAGCACATAATTATCCTGTACTCAAATCCGTAAAATATTTTATTTTTAATATCCGTAAAATATCCATGTAAAAAGGCCAGAGTGCTTGGAGCACCTCAGACACGCCCACGCCGCAGCCGGAAAATAAACAGTTAATTTGAACTCGGGTTTGGGCAGATGTGCAAGCTTGAGAGTGGGTTCCTTTTAATCCTCATGTCCCCCAATATGATCCCTAGCATTTACAGAGCTGTACAGTGCAGGCTTGAATTTATTTTTGAGTTTTTAGATTTCAGAGCTTACGGCCGGTTCCAAGATATGCGGCCGGCCGTAAGAGGAGATCCTTGCGGGGCCGTATAATAGAATCGCGAGTTAACTGAACCCCCGCAAGGAATCGCAGCCTTACGGCCGATTTACGGCCGATAATAGAATGAGGCCCATATATATATATTATAAGTTTGTGAGTTTTCAGTCTTGTAAGGTGCTTTAGAAACAAATACTATGAATGCTAAATTCTGAACTCAAAGAGCTCTCCATTTTTTTGCAATATGATCAAATTGTTTTGCATTGTACTTAACCCATCGGTAGCGCTACAGTATACATTGGCACATTACAAATAAAGAATAATAATTATAATAAAATAATTGTGTGTCTTGTGCAAAGAAACAAAATAAATATATTAAACCAAATGAGCCCCAGCACTAATCCCGGTGGTACTCCACTGGTATTAATCCCTACCTCTGTTAAAGGGAAATGGAAGGTTTCTGGATTTTACAGGGCATGTAATATATTGAGCTATCTATTTACTTTTTAGGTACTTTGTAGTTCTGTTTTTACTGCCTAAAATCAAACACATAGTCGCTGTGTGGGTCTGCCCACTGCAGTCTATGCAGACACAAACACTAGTGCTGGATGTACAGTGTAGTATCCCAGCCTATCAGGGACCACGTCTCAGCAGCATCCTACAGCATGTTTTCTGAGTAGTGGTCCCTGATAGGTTAGGACACTACACTGCACTTACAGACCCACATGTTATCTGTCTGCATATGCTGTAGTGGGTAGACCCATACGAGGACTATTGTATTTTAGGCAGTAAAAACAGAACTTTTAAACATGTCTCAATCAAAATTATTTATATAAATAGGGGTTATTAGAGTAGGGTAGGGGTTAATAGGGTAGGGGTTAATAGGGTAGGATAGGGATTCATAAGGAGAGGTTAATAGGGTAGTGGTTAATATGGTACAGTGAGGCGTAATTTGGTACAGTTAGGGTTTATGGGGTACAGTTAGGGTTAAATAGAACTACAATCAAACCCACTGTCTGAACCTGTGCTAAAGTCTCTCCACTATCTGTGGGCCTCAGTTTCTTCTCTCACTCTCTCTGGATCTGGAACTACAATCAAACCCACTGTCTGAACCTGTGCTAAAGTCTCTCCACTATCTGTGGGCCTCAGTTTCTTCTCTCACTCTCTCTGGATCTGGAACTACAATCAAACCCACTGTCTGAACCTGTGCTAAAGTCTCTCCACTATCTGTGGGCCTCAGTTTCTTCTCTCACTCTCTCTGGATCTGGAACTACAATCAAACCCACTGTCTGAACCTGTGCTAAAGTCTCTCCACTATCTGTGGGCCTCAGTTTCTTCTCTCACTCTCTCTGGATCTGGAACTACAATCAAACCCACTGTCTGAACCTGTGCTAAAGTCTCTCCACTATCTGTGGGCCTCAGTTTCTTCTCTCACTCTCTCTGGATCTGGAACTACAATCAAACCCACTGTCTGAACCTGTGCTAAAGTCTCTCCACTATCTGTGGGCCTCAGTTTCTTCTCTCACTCTCTCTGGATCTGGAACTACAATCAAACCCACTGTCTGAACCTGTGCTAAAGGTATCTAAAGACACTTTGGAGCCATTTCAACTTGTACTATATGTAGTATTATCAATATTTGTATGAATGTTTCTGTGATATAATATTTGATGAGATAGAAAACTTTTACTAAGCAAATCCATACTTTTGCATTTGTCTGAAACCCCCCTTACCTTGCCTGCTCCCCCACCCCCAAAGCCTGGTTTTATTGCTTCTTATCTCTGAAATAACATTTGTCCATCCTTCTCACATTCTGTTGCAGTCTCTCCACTATCTGTGGGCCTCAGTTTCTTCTCTCACTCTCTCTGGATCTGGAACTACTTCCCTCCCCCCCTGCCCCTCACCCACCCGCCCCTTGTTTCTCTTGATTTATTGAGTCACTCAAATTTCCTACAGCTGATCAATTAGCAACATCTGCTAACTATACCTAATTAATCTTTTACACAATGTTTCCTCATGCCTTTTCCTTCCTCATTACATCCTGTTCTTTCCTCAAGCTTCTCTTCTCAACTTTGCCACATCATGTCTCCAACGTAACCATCTCACCTTACATGCTCTCCTCTCCTCTTTTATGCTTCCATGAGCTACTCTTATTCCTCCATCCACCATCTCCTACCCCTTCTAAAGCTCATAAGCAGAAACACTCCTGCAAGTCCAAAACTGACTTCCTCTCCCTCTCTCTCTTTATTCTGCTGGCTTCTTGGGACATACCTCCTAACACAGGCCCCTCACCTCCCACTCGCAGATTATACTATCTGACCACTAGGGGCAGATAACATATTACATACTAGGATCACTTACCAAATTACTTTCTCAGTTGCTTTCCTTTTCCTTCTAACTTTGCATACCCTCCTACCTAATGAAACTTAACTTTCTTCCTGACCCTTGCTATTTGTTATCTGCCTCTTCCATCCCCTTTAGATTGTAAGTAGAGAGTTTTCAATCTTGTAGAGTGCTTTGGGAAAAAGCACTTTCTACAAAGATTCTAAGCTCAAAACAGGGCCCTCCACTTTTTGCAGTTTGTTAAAATGTATATTTTTCCTTGTTCATTTCCTCTGTATAGCGCTACGGAATATGTTGGCGCGTTACAAATAAAAGTAATAATAATAATAATAATAGGGAAAACTGGGTCTAGATAGGGTTAAGTAGTTAGTGATGGGGTTGATTAGGTATGGTGAGGGTTAAATAGGGTTAATTACTTAGAGGGGAGTTTAATTACTTAGAGGGGTTAATTTAATGTATTAGTTTATTGGGATGGCTAATAGTGTAGTGTAGGGTAGTGCTTAGACTTAGTTTCATGAATGAACCTGGACCCCATGACACTCTAACCTACTATATGGGGTCTCTTTGGACACTGTTGAACCCTATCTCCCCCATGGGGTCCATTGGGATCCCCATAGTCCCTAATAATAAACACCCCTAGCCTAAGCATCCATATTGCCATAGAAAAAGAAAAACACATTACAAAATATGATTACTAAAAAATAAATGCAGTACTAAAAAAAAGTATTACAATTAAAATAATAAAATATTTATATTAATATAAAAACACTATTACAATAAAAAAAGGAAACCTGTAAATTGAAACTTAATAGTTAATAAATACAATACCATCCTTGGTTTCAATGTTGTCAAACGACAACCTTGTCAATAGTGACCTTCATGGAGGCCCTTGGAGTTTTGTAGGAACCCCTGTAGAGTATATGACTATGGAAGTCTACTGGGAGCACCATGGGGCTTAGAAGGCAGTTAGCGCTTAATAGGCCCAAAACCTAAGGACCAGGGAGTAGAAGTAAATAAGGATCCAATGCACCCCTTCCCGAGGTGTTTAGGGGTGTAATGTAGGATGGTATATAAGTAGAACAGGGAAGATGCCACCTATAGCAAGCACTTGCAAAGGCTTACTCAGTAGTGCTTTTTATCTGTAGAATGTAATAGCAATGTTAGATTTGATGTGTCATTTTCACTCGTAAATATTTTTAAAGAGGAATATATAGAGCCCTAGGTAACTTCTGCATGAGAACTTATTTAAATTGATCAGATAATTTTGTATTTCCTTCCATTTTGACATTATTGCCTGTTTTGTGTAAATCAGTGAAATAATGTATCTCAATAAAAAATATATATAACTCAAGGTTGTGACACTACATAATGAAGAAAAGTTCAAGGAGGCGCTGTGTTTAGCTTCCATGCTCATCTATGAGTGTTTTTACAAATGCCTTTATTTATTAATATTCAGAAATCAGATAGCAAGTGTCTTGTTGGGGAAAAAAGTTGTCCTATTGCACAATAAATGGAGTATGTTTTGCTCAATGGAGATTCAATTAGGGCTAATTTTATTTATTCACTGTAATTCATACTTGCTTTGTTATTTTACATTTTATATTATAGGCCCCCATTCTAATCGAGTAATTTGCAGTAGACCCGTAAATCTTCTCTGGGAGCTTTTTTCCCCTAATTTTCATGTTTATGGTAATCTTTTCAATCTCAATATTAGGGCATTCAGCTCACATTTGTAAATCCTATCTTATATTACACCAAACCAAGCCTTAGGGATGAGAAACAGCTCTAGGAACCAATAGGAAGTGAAAATGTTATGATTCTTATAATGAGTGAGAACAACTGTAACTACTGCAAGAAACCATTATTTATATATATATATATATATATATATATATATATATATATATATATATATATATATATAATTGAAGAGTGAAGCAGCCGTAAATGTCCAGTAATCTAGTAATTTAGTAATTATTAATCTATATATATATATGTAGAAATATATATATAGATTAATAATGAGTATTGCAATATCATTTGATACCTTTTGTATTGGACAAACGTCTTATTTATAATGACGAGCTTTCGAGAGGTTCAACCTCTCTTCATCAAGTCTCAAGCAACAATAACATGAGATGGAGCCCTCAGTTTGAATAATAACAGCAGACATAGAGAGAGTGGAAACAGCATCTGACATCATCAGGTATGTGGAATAAACATAACATAGCAAAGGAAACATATATACACATATTGTATACACATATACATCAATATATACATGAAAAAGCAGAACACGGTAGTCCACAGTGATATCTTTCCTGTTGGACAAACACCTCACTAAGGGTGCTAAGTCTGTTATGGTATAAGGGGAAAAAATCACATAAAATTCTGAAAATGTGTTAGAAAACCTAAGTCTATATTAAGTCCTGTGTTTTTAATGTGATCATCATTATTTCAAATGCCTTTCTCTCTTGGATATTTTTAAATTTTCCTCTGAGCATTTTTACTTTTAAGTTTTGGATGGAGTGATCATTCTGGCTAAAATGGTTTCCTACTGGGCTACAATAATGCTTTCATATTGAATGCCTGTGTAAATTCATCCTTAAATGCATTTTTTGACCGGTTTCTTCAATGTAACAGCCTGTGTCACATAATGTACATTGCACTATACAGGGAGTGCAGAATTATTAGGCAAATTAGTATTTTGACCACATCATCCTCTTTATGCATGTTGTCTCACTCCAAGCTGTATAGGCTCGAAAGCCTACTACCAATTAAGCATATTAGGTGATGTGCATCTCTGTAATGAGAAGGGGTGTGGTCTAATGACATCAACACCCTATATCAGGTGTGCATAATTATTAGGCAACTTCCTTTTCTTTGGCAAAATGGGTCAAAAGAAGGACTTGACAGGCTCAGAAAAGTCAAAAATAGTGAGATATCTTGCAGAGGGATGCAGCACTCTTAAAATTGCAAAGCTTCTGAAGCGTGATCATCGAACAATCAAGCGTTTCATTCAAAATAGTCAACAAGAAGCGTGTGGAAAAACCAAGGCGCAAAATAACTGCCCATGAACTGAGAAAAGTCAAGCGTGCAGCTGCCACGATGCCACTTGCCACCAGTTTGGCCATATTTCAGAGCTGCAACATCACTGGAGTGCCCAAAAGCACAAGGTGTGCGATACTCAGAGACATGGCCAAGGTAAGAAAGGCTGAAAGACGACCACCACTGAACAAGACACACAAGCTGAAACGTCAAGACTGGGCCAAGAAATATCTCAAGACTGATATTTCTAAGGTTTTATGGACTGATGAAATGAGAGTGAGTCTTGATGGGCCAGATGGATGGGCCCGTGGCTGGATTGGTAAAGGGCAGAGAACTCCAGTTCGACTCAGACGCCAGCAAGGTGGAGGTGGAGTACTGGTTTGGGCTGGTATCATCAAAGATGAGCTTGTGGGGCCTTTTCGGGTTGAGGATGGAGTCAAGCTCAACTTCCAGTCCTACTGCCAGTTCCTGGAAGACACCTTCTTCAAGCAGTGGTACAGGAAGAAGTCTGCATCCTTCAAGTAAAACATGATTTTCATGCAGGACAATGCTCCATCACACGCGTCCAAGTACTCCACAGTGTGGCTGGCAAGAAAGGGTATAAAAGAAGAAAATCTAATGACATGGCCTCCTTGTTCACCTGATCTGAACCCCATTGCGAACCTGTGGTCCATCATCAAATGTGAGATTTACAAGGAGGGAAAACAGTACACCTCTCTGAACAGTGTCTGGGAGGTTGTGGTTGCTGCTGCACGCAATGTTGATGGTGAACAGATCAAAACACTGACAGAATCCATGGATGGCAGGCTTTTGAGTGTCCTGGCAAAGAAAGGTGGCTATATTGGTCACTGATTTGTTTTTGTTTTGTTTTTGAATGTCAGAAATGTATATTTGTGAATGTTGAGATGTTATATTGGTTTCACTGGTAAAAATAAATAATTGAAATGGGTATATATTTGTTTTTTGTTAAGTTGCCTAATAATTATGCACAGTAATAGTCACCTGCCCACACAGATATCCCCCTAAAATAGCTAAAACTAAAAACAAACTAAAAACTACTTCCAAAATATTCAGCTTTGATATTAATGAGTTTTTTGGGTTCATTGAGAACATGGTTGTTGTTCAATAATAAAATTAATCCTCAAAAATACAACTTGCCTAATAATTCTGCACTCCCTGTATAAACCACATTAGATGATGTACATGAATATGATCCTTTGATGTTATAGGTTTTGTTGTTATGTGTGGCTGTATCATCATTACAAATGTGTTGGCATAATTTACAAGCATGTTTGTTACAAGGTTTAGTTCCATTTTTTGTATTCAGTTGTTCATTGGCCAATTTTCTCCTGACAAGTTTTTGTTTCCGGTTTGGTGGATCTTTATATGCAAGGATGGGAGGTTTCTGGAATATATGTTTTAAGTCAGTATCTTCAACTAGTAATGGTTGATTATTTTCCGGATTTTCTCTAAAATTGGATGGTATGTGGTCACTAGAGGTATACATAGTAGAAGTAGTTTATTTTGTTTTGTACTTTAATAGGTGTTTACGGGGTATTTTAAAGGCAGTGCTTATTTTTGGGGTAATAATACAGGGTTTGTAACCCTTTTGTTTGAAAGATTCAGACAGTGTTTTTAAATTTTGATCATGTCTCCAGGGTTTGAGCAAATCCGATGGTATCTAATAGCTTGATTATGGATGATGGCTTGTTTGGTGTGGGAGGGATGGAAACTGGAGCTGTGCAGGTAATTACATCTGTCTGTAGGTTTCCTATATATAGATGAGTGGAGAGTGCCATTGGTGATGGATATAGTAGTGTCTAGAAAGTTTACCTGTTCTGTGGAGAAATCCATTTTAAGTTTTATAGATGAATGGAAGATGTTGAATGAGTTGTGAAAGTCTCTGAGTTTGCTTCCTTTTATCCAGATGATGAACAGATCATCTATGTAACGGTAGTATTTGTATGGTGTGTAAATGGATACAGATAAGAATGTTTCTTCGTTTTTTGGTTTTTTTTAGATTTATTTAAATTAAATATTTGTGACAAATGTATTTATAGATTTAATGTATATAATTGTGTTTAGTTTGTGTTTATATATTTTATGTATATAGACAATGCATTAGAGCATCTGTTCCTAGTCCATATGGTTTCCTGATATGTTTTAATCCATTGAGTACTGGGTTGTGTGTTACCATTGATGTTGTATAATCACATGGACATAATAATAAACTATCATATTTTTTTAATTACACATATATTTATATTGCACTGTTAAGTGACAAATAGTGTTGAACTGTCTTTGTTTTCTATTGTTTTTTGGTGTCACTATACCTTCTGCTGTGGCACTCCGTAATGGTTTTAAAACCATTTGCGAGTGGTCTTTGGTACTCATAATATTTTCTTCAGTTTTTTGTAGTTATGGCACTGTCCTATTTTACGAGTGATCGGTAAAGTCTTATTAACATAGAGTTTTGGTGTAAACGTCTAACGGAGTAACTCGTAATCTTTTGTCAGTACAACAATCAATGGAAAAGTTTGCCATCATTTTCAGCTCTGGCTTGCCCCAGTCACTTGTAGCAGTTCTCTTGTAATGATTCCATGATAGGTGATTAAGATAACTAGAGATATTTACTTTGCTCTTAAAGATGGTGTAATCTGCAATATAAGAGATCAGCATGGAGGCCATACTTACTTAATTTTACATAGCAGTGGCACATTACCCAATACTTAATGTGGCCAGAGAGGCCAGCACTTTATTGAATACTATTAGCTAGCATTATGCCAATTTGTTAATGGTAAATGAAAATGAAATATACCCTGGACCACTGCAATCTGGTAAAAAATAAGGTCAGCTCACACTAAGGTTTTTTTCAGATCTTGATGAGATAATAAGATGTCAGTATCTAAAAGGGAGACATGTGAGAACCTATCGAAAAGGAACTTGTTTTAAAATTTCTGCAAGATCAAATAAAGTTGCATCAAACACTATTTATCCTGACGGAATTTAGTTTTTTCCTCTGGAGACTGCATCCACAAGAGATATTTAAGCTAGCTTAATTCCTTATGGCCTACCACAACATTTCACATCAGAATTCAGCTGCCATTCGAATAAAGGAGAACCTTTTCAGGATGTGTTCTCCTGCAGCACAGTATCAACCACAGACACTTTCATGGATCCTCTAAAACCTTGAAAGACTCAATACTCTTATAAATTGCATCCTTTAGGCCAAAGTGATCTTCTAATAGAAATGTAGATCATTCCAATAGGCTGCCTGCCTATCCTCACATAAATCTTGGGAGATGTGTCCCTTCAAGCAGCTTCCTTTACTTGTAAAAACTAATAAACTTTGGTATGCTTGGGATCTGGGAACCTTCTACTGATGCTTCCGTCATTCTTCCTTCATCTGAGCCTTAAAAGCTTGGTGAATAGGTAAAAAAATCTTAGAATATTTTTTGGTCCAAGAATGCTCATCCTCAATCTCACTGATGTTCCTTGTTGATGTTCCTTGATGTTCTTTGTATTCCCAATTTAGAAAGAGATATGTGAGTCAATGGGGGAAATTCATTGATGTATGCAGCAGTGTAGGTAATTTTAACAGACTCTGCTACTACATGGAAGCTGCCATGTTCGCCTGTGCCTCCACCATCCCCTCCTTAGAGGTTTGAATAGAAAACTCCCAACCAGTCTCCAAGCTAACAGGACATGTGGAAGACACAAACATGGTATCCTTAAGGCATAACCAGTGTTACCATTTTTATCTAAAAATGCTTAAAGACTCTACTCTAGTGTTTCTTGGCCCACTTCTACATTGCAAATATGTAATGATATTACAATATTCACCTAATGAACGGCATAGCATGTTTAGTTTGCACATGCCAGTTATTGTTCTATTACAGCCCTTGTTTGACTAAGTAAATGCTGTATAATGCAAATTTCACACATCATACACAGAACTTAATTAATGCTTTCTTATCACTATATAATGTAGGTACAACAAATACATACAACAGAAAAGAGGAAGTATTACAATTTCTGCTGAACTGTCAACAAATTATATTTTTGGCACTGAGCATAGCATTGTGGGTATAGCTGCTGATATGTGTGAATATTCTAAGCTGGAATACAGTTTTGTGGCTATATTGTTATAGGAGAAAAGCAATTTGGTTTCAGTTTCTGTTTTTTCGCTGACCTACTTAATAATAATAATAATAATAATAATAATAATAATAATAATAATAATAATAATCCCTTTTGGACATAATCAAATTATAGAATTAGAATACGATAGAATAAGAAATAGCGTAAGTGCATATTAAGAATTATTCTTTTATTATTCGTTTCATTGGAAATTCCCTGATCTCATGGAAACTATACATTCAAATGCTTATTAGTTAAGCCTAAAACAAATCTTTTATAATAAAAAAAGAACATGAAGATATTATAAGACTGTAATTGACAAAACTAGGAGTAACAAATATTATGAAACAAATATTCCTAAATTTTAATGACAAAATCCTTCCCACATTTTTCTATAGTATATATACAGTAAACTCCCCGTTAGCCGGCATCCACGGGGACTCCCTATTGCCGGATAAGGGTAGTTGCCGGTTAATCAGGAGTCACTGAATTTAAGGGTCTAAACGACCATTAACCCCCCAAAATGCCTTTAAAAATGCATTAGCACCTAAACTGGGCCATTTAGGCCCAGAAAAAAAAAATTAGAAAAAAGTTACCGTAGTATTTTATTTTTGCAATCTCAAATTGCCGGATAGTGTCGGTTATGTCGGTTTATCTGGAGTTTTTTGAAAATGGGGATTGATGCCGGTGCCGGTTGCTTGAGAGTGCCAGTTCGTTAGGTGCCAGATAACCGTGATTTTACTGTATATATATATGTATATATATATATATATATATATATATATATAAATAAATTACAATATATTTGACTGACATTTTTTGTAAAAATGTATAACCCCAACTCTCTGTCCCAGGACACTGCAATAGCTAAATTATGGAGTTCTATGGAGAGAAATGTACTCCCTGTAAACTGATTGAACCGGTTGCAGCTGACACTCCCAAATATGAATTTGTCAGAAGGGGGGCTGACAGTGCTGCAAATATGTATTTTCAGCATGAATTTTAACACTCACAGGATTACTTTTTTTCTCACTCAAAAGCTTTTAGTAATGTTTAAAGATAGTTTTTTAAATGCATGCTATACAAATATGTGTCCCATTTCCCTTTTGATTGAAAAGAGTGTATGTATATTAAAAATTGGTAGTCTGTATTCTTAATGATACAAGTGGCCATTTTATTACATTTTTTATTATGTCTGTTGTATTACCTATGGCCCTGTAGCATTGCTCTGAATAGTATCTTCTGTTAAACTCTCAATAGTATTTCTTCTGTTGAACTCTCAATATTATTTTACCAGCTCCAGGTTCCAGTTGGAGATATTTTTATGTACCGCTAGTCACTTATGTTCTGAAGAGAGACCTATGGCAGGGTATGTTAGAAGACATAAATGTCCAAGAGAGAATGGTGGACAATACATTGCTCTTTCTGACGCCATGTTGGTTGCATAGAAAATATTTGTGATGGACATTGCTCACATTTATGGACACTATTCGGATTTTAAACCTGATGTCACGTTTTGCAGGTCTTCTGGCCCAAGTATACAAGTTCTCACATCAGAGGGAGATGACAAGAGAGTTATTTATCTTAGTGCTAGACAGATATTACCCCATTCAGGACTTGGTTCTAAAGAGGAACATACCAAAAGGTCCTTTTCCATGATAGCGTGTCTGTATTAAGGAAGAACTTAACCAACTCAACCTTATGAGAACTTTCACTAGTGCATGGTCACAGACTTAAAAAATAAATAAATAACTCCAGTAAGATTATATGAAGGAATACTTTTATTGAGAGTACAGACATAACATGGTATACATATCTAGATTATGTTATATAAATTCAATTTAGTACAATCATAAAATATGAAAGTTACAAGAATTTTTGCACATCATCCGAAAATAGTAGTCCCACGTTTGGTGCTAGTTTGTGTCTTTTTCCTTTTGAGGGTTATTATGTCTCTCTCTCCTTTTCTCCTTTTTACTTTCTCTTTCAGTGTATACTTTAAAAAAATAATTACTAATTTGTTGTTTTTTAATTATTCACATGTTATTAGATTTTGCCCCCTTTTAACCAACCATTACTGTATCTTGAGAATAGTATCACTTTATCTGTATGTATATTTCCATTTTATACAAAATATTATCCAAATAAAATGTATTCTGTTGAATTCCAATTTACCATAGCCTTCTCTCTCCATTATTTATTTTAAAGGTTTACAAGTAAATTTTTCTAATAAAAAAAGTGTAAGGAAGGAGAATGGAACGCACAACTTATATATGAAAAAAAATCTTTAAAACAGATCGCTTACCACTGCACCACCATACTTAAACTAAAATAGCAAGTCACTTTTTGATCAATATTAAAAACTAACGACTTGCCCGTCAAAAATGACGGCAATAAAAAGTGAAGCCTGGCAGTGCTGTTTGCCACACAAGGAGAGCTTCTCCCCTTCTACTTTACTGTCTTGGCGATGATCGCGCAATAAAAAGTGAAGCCTGGCAGTGCTGTTTGCCACACAATGAGAGCTTCTCCCCCTCTTCTTTACTATCCTCGCGATGATTGCCTTTGGCGCTCATCACGGGCCTCACAATGAGCACCTTTGGAGCTCATTGCGAGTCTCTCCGCCTGTCTACTTCCTCCCTTGTGTCTCATTTCTCCTCCTCCCCTCCCTTGTGTCTCAATTCCCCCTCCTCTCTCTCCCTTGTATCTCCTTCCCCCCTGTGTTTTTACCTCCCTCTCGTGTCTCTAACCCCCTCCCTGTGTCTCTTTCCCTCCTGTGTCTCTTTCCCCCCTCTCCCTCACATGCGTCTCTTACCCCCACCCTGTGTCTCTTCCCCCTCTCCCTCCCCTGTGTCTGTTCCCTCCTGCCCTGTGTCTCTTTCCCCCTGTCCCCCCTCCCCCTGTGTCTGTTCCCCCCTTCCTCGTGTATCATCCCCCGTCCTCTCCCTCACTCTGTGTCTCTTCCCCCCCTTTCCCTCTGGGTATCTCCCCCCCCCGTGTCTCTACCCTCTCCTTATGGGCCATGCATGAGCTCATGCCACGCTCTGCCCATGTGTGGCTGACACTGCGCAATGCGCATCCGCGAGATCCGATCGCCTTTGCGTGACGACGAATCGCAGTGTGACGATGAATCGCGATTTTCTACCTGATTTTTTACCCTCTATCTGATGGTGCAAAGCACATATGGCAACTTTTGTGGTCCTTTTAAAGATTTAAAAAGAATTGGAGAAGTGCAAGGAGATACAAATTAAGCCTGCGGATAAGGGAGGTAACATTGTCATCATGAATAACGCGGAATATAGAGATATGTATAGCAGAATTTTGGGAGATAATAGCACATACAAGGTGATCCAAAAAAATCCAACCAACGAGTACAAGACACTCTTGAAAACTATTTTGGATAATGCAATGAAAGAGGACCTTATTGATGAACAAACTTATAGGTTTTTATACCCCAAATTTCCTACTATCTCGATTTTTTATTCCCTCCCTAAAATTCATAAAAAGAAATCACCTATCCCTGGCAGGCCTATTGTATCCGGCACTGATAACCTGTCCCATAACGTCAGCATATTTATTGACCACTATCTGAAAGAATTGGTAGAAAGTCTCCCCTCTTATGTCAAAGATACAAATGACATTTTAAAACAGCTGGATGACCTCCATATACCTGAATCAGCATGGCTAGCCTCTATTGATGTGGAGGCTCTGTACAGCAGCATACCACATGGGTACGGTATAGAGGCCCTAAGTTACTTTTTAAGTATGAAAGGTGTCATTCACACAAAATTTAATGGACTTCTTTTGGAACTTTTGGAATTCGTGTTAAAGCACAATTACTTTACACATAATAACAAATGGTATCACCAGCAAAAAGGGACAGCCATGGGTACACCATGTGCTCCCAGTTATGCCAATTTGTTCCTGGGCTGGTGGGAAGAGAAATTTGTTTTCCATGAATCTACATCCTCACTCTCCGAGCACGCATTAGTATGGCGGCGCTATATTGATGATGTGTTAGTGGTTTGGACAGGCACTGAGTCTGAATTTGAAAAATTCATGCCTGACCTCAATACCAATGACTTGGGCCTTAAATTCACCTACGAGTTAAACCTATCCTCCATCACATTCCTAGATCTGTTGATAACCAAAGATGAGGAAGGAAAGATATCAACCACTACTTATAGGAAGGATACTGCCACAAATTCTCTGTTGACTTGGGATAGCCAGCATTTTGAACCCCTTAAAAGGGGGATACCAAGAGGTCAATACCTTCGAATAAGGAGGAATTGCAGCTCTGATGCAGAGTTCAAACTGGAGGCGGATAAACTAAGAACTAGATTTAGAGACAGAGGCTACTCAAATAAATGTCTCAAATCTGCCTTCAATTATGCATCTAACTGCAAGAGATCTGAACTTTTGAATGGCCTTAGCAATAATACAGATAAGGAAAGCAAACTATCTCGCTGTATTATGACTTTTGGCTATGATTCTGAGGCTATCAGAGATATTTTATCTAGACATTGGCATTTATTGAGGAGTGACGAGGATCTAAAAGATGTTCTAACACCAAAGGCCTCCATCACATACCGTAGGGGTAAGAACCTGAAAGATAGACTGGTCCATAGCTCTTTTAATGAACAGAAATCAGGGACCTGGTTAAAACCCCTAACAGGGTGTTTCAAATGTAGCAAATGCAAATTTTGCAGGTATGTTACACCTTTGAAAATATATGAGCATCCTATTACTGGGGAAAAATATAAGATAAAAGAATTTATGAACTGTTGTTCTACGGCGGGTTTCTATGTGGCCACCTGTATTTGCAGGAAGATCTATGTAGGAAAAACGAGTCGCCAGTTGCGCCGCAGGATTGGTGAGCATATTTACAGTATCAAGAATGCATTGGATACACCAATTGCCCGCCATGTCAAGTATTGTCACAACAATAGAAGTGAAGTTTTATCTTTTTGTGCAATAGACCAGGTCCATATAGGCCCAAGACAGGGTGACCTGGAGAGAAAATTACTACAATGTGAGGCACGCTGGATATACCAATTGAAGGCCCAAGCACCCTATGGACTTAATGAGGGGTTTACCTTTACGCCCTTCATCTAGTTCTTGGTTCTTTTCTCTTTTCTATTATTCTGTCCATCATTTAGTAGGCCTTACTGTCTCATAGACACTTTGTACACTTTAACCCTCACAGAGTTTCAGTCTGTTTCACTATTATGTCTATTCACCACAGTGAGTATTTGTTCTCCTTCTTCTGTTCCCCACTTTTTGTTCATCCCATTAGATGGACCTTCAGTGCATTAGCACCCTTTTTTCTTTTTATTTATACATGAGTAACCTGCTATAGGCACTTGTCACATTAGTTAACACATACCTTAGAGTACATGTTCATTTCTCTAGCACTAGCTTTTCAGCTTTATTTACACATCTTATATGACTTAACACTTTGAGACCTCAGTCCCTTTATATAGATTTTGTCTCTTGGTCTCCTATTTTTAATTATATAATGGAGCTTACTTCTCATTTATATAACGGCCCTCCACCCTTGGTAATCTTTTTTGTCCATTTTTTGTTTTTTTTCTTCCCACTTTTGTCAATCTCACATAATTTATATGTAATAGCTTTCACACTACACTTCTTATTATAAGCCTTCTTAGCTTGTTTATATGGCCTATGCATTGATACCATAATAACTGCATTGGTGTTCCTTAGCGTTTGCACATTCATCTCAGTGGCCTTTTGTATATACCAACGGAATCTTTATGCCATTTCCACTATTTTTTCGGCCCGTCATGGGCAATACATTTACTATTTTTATGTTGCCTAGGCGACAGCTCCCTATATAAAGCTCTCAGAGACAGCGTTATACAATTTTCCTTTGACAAAGACGTGATACGTCGAAACGCATCAGGCTCCTAGCAACCACGCTGCGCACGTCATCACGTTAGACGTGCGCATGCGCGTTGCAAACCCAGCGGCCGAGCTTTCCAGGAAGCGCGAATCTGCTACAGTTATGGCCTAGTTTAAAGCCCCTTATATCCCACTAGTGGCATAATATGTCTGCAAGTACCTGATATTACCTCTTGTATAACCTTAAAGTTGGGGAACAGCCTTCATGTTGCACACACATCTCTAGGTACTTTTTGTACCATATGGCAGCTAGTTACTTATAAGTGCACACAGACACAGCTTGAATCCTATGCTGTGTAATATATAGCTGTTCTTGATAACTTTGTTTGTACTCCAGGTTGGGCTTTTTTTTTCAAGCTTTACCTATATAGGTACAACCTCTCAGTACCTTTATTAAAGTACAATAGGTTTATCAGTAAGGCATCTTCTTTATCCATGTTTTTGCAAGAATTTTGCTTCATTTAAGTTATCCTCTAGATATTTGGAGGACATTCATTTCAGCATAAGGGTGCTTTTTATATATACATTACTTATAAAACTATAGGGCTTTCATGCCCTGGGAACTTTTTGCAAATATCTTGGCTCGCCCGCTAGGTGTGAATAGTAATACCCACTCACTTCAGAGTCTCACATTGCACAATACTAGTGCTACAGGGTTATTTACTATTCCCTACATCTGCCCCTTTTTTTATTCCCCTTACTAGTGTTTTTAATATCCCTTGCATTTATCTAATAAAATTTATTTAGTTCATATTTATCCCACCATTTTGTACACTGTATATTTGGGGTGGAAAACACCCAGGGAAATCCAAATCCTCACTTTTCTTCCTTTTAAAGATTACATAAAATTCTGTATCTTGACTTCCTCTAGGTGATGACATTTTTTGCGTGAGACTTTCCAGAGAGTTTGAAAAACTCAGTGCTACATGACTTCCGCACAAAATGAAATTTTGCAATGTTTACAGCATTATGCTTGAAAGAAAAAAAGTAACAAATGTACTTGGACATTGATCTAAAGTATAATGATCAAATCTCAAACCCTGGTGCTTAACACCTATAAGTATAATGTGTGATAGATTGGGAGAAATAAAAAAGTACACTTTATTATTAATTGGCTTAAAATAGACAACATTTAAGAAGAGCTGCACTCTAATGCCCCTACCTAGTTCCTTGCTGACCCTAAAGGGGGTCAAATAGCAATACACTCTGAATAAACAGAGGCCCTAAATCTCAATAGAACACTGTCTAATGACAATCTTCATAAGTGCCCTGCAGGAACACCCTCTCTGCCTCTCCGTATAAATAACTGGGGAGATCTGTGGGGAGCAGTGCCAGTGTCTGTGGTAAGTGTGGACCTCAAGGGCTTGGTAACAGCTCAGGACACAAACTGGTTAAGTGCACAATCGCAAACAATGCCCCCTCCTAGCTGGCCCTAATAGGGATACAAGTCACCACACACTCCAGATGAACAGAAAACCAGAATTGCAAGGACACACTGACTAATGGCATTCTTCCTTAGTGCCATACAGGAACACCCTCTCTGCCTCTCCCTTGATATGTAAAAGAATTAAAAAACTCCAATGCACGTTTCGTCAGACAACTTCTGACGCAACTTCTGACGTCTTCAGGGGTCCAACTGAAGACGTCATAAGTTATCTGACGAAACATGTGTTGGGTTTTTGAATTCTTTTACTAGGGCTTCACTCTATATATCAAGGTAGAGGCAGAGAGTGTATTACTATTTGTACCACCCTTTAGGGGAAACATTAAGCCCTCTAGGGTCCAAGCTCTACAGAATTGCTATTTACACTGGCACTGCTCTCTAACAGACCTCCCCATATCATACCACAGAGTTACTCCTCATTCAAGGGATATCCATCTTTGTTTATTGAATTTCATAACTAACCTTGGTTCCTCTTATTAAGAGTGCAGCTCTTCTTAAATTGTGTATATTTTAAGCCAATTAATATTAATGGACATTGATCTAGGCACTTTATATATTAAACTACTTTTTATATTACGATAAGATGCTATTTAAGAAAACAAATAGCTTTTGCAGACAGAAATGTAGCTGTTACACATTTAGTTTTATTGGTTGTGCATGTTATTGAGAATTTGAAAAGACAAGTGATACATTAATTTATAGAAACCTTCAAATATATCAAAGGATTTAACATAGTTCAAGAGGAATATAACAACAAAAGATCATGATTGAAGTTGGAAGATTTAGGGCAGGGGTGGGGAACGTATGGCCCGCAAGATCATTTGGTCTGGCCCTTTCACCCTTGTGGAGGCGTCAGACATTGTTAAAGATAGCGATGAGCACATGTGCTTTCCATCGCTGGGCGGCCAGGAGAAGCGAGCACATGCGTGACAACGAGAGACACAGTGTCAGAAGAGAGAGAAAAACAGAGTTGGGAGAGAAAGAGAGAAACAGGAGAGAAAGAGAGAGAAGAGGAGAGAGACACAGGTACAGGACATAGAGAGTAAGAGAGAGGGAGAGACAGACAGGAGAGTAAGTCAGGAGACATACAGGATAGAGAGACAGGAGAGAGAAAGAATAGACACACAGAAGAGAGGGAGACAGGAGAGAGAGAAAGAGTGACAGGAGAGAGAGAGGACAGAGAGACAGGACAGAGAGATAATAGAAAGAGAGCAAGATAGAGACAGACAGAGGGCAGAAAGGGAGGGAGATTGATAGGGAGAGGTGGTAGAGAGAGAGACAGGAGAGAGAGAGAGTGACAGAAGAGAGAGAGATGAGAGACATATAGGAGAGAGAGAAGAGAAAGAGATCAAGAGAGACACAGGGCAGAGAGGGAGGGAGAGAGAGAAGGAGAGGCAGGAGAGAGGGAGAGGCCGGAGAGAGAGAGAGTGACAGGAGAGAGAGAGAGAGAGAAGTGAAAGAGAGAGAGATAGAGAGACATGATAAAGAGAGAGAGAGAGGATACAGAGAGACACGAGAGAGAGAGACAGGCCAGAGAGAGAGAGATACATACAGACATAAGACAGAGAGACAGGGAGAGACCTGAGAGTGAGACAGGAGACAGAGAGAGAGACAGACACAGGACAGAGAGAGGGAGATAAAGGAGAGAGAGACACAGGAGGAAGAGAGACAGGGCAGAGCTAGAAAGACAGGAGAGATAGAGACAAGAAAGAGAGACTGACATAAGACAGACAGAGGGAGAGACAGGTGAGAGAGCGAAAGAAGAGAGAGAGAGAGTACAGAGAGAGAGACATGACAGAGAGAGATAGACATGACACAGAGAGAGTGAGGGAGAGACTGGAGAGAGAGAGACAGGAGAGAAAGAGAGAAAAGAGAGATGAGAGAGAGTCAGGACAGAGAGAGAGAGAGACACAGGAGAGATAGAGAGACAGGTGAGAGACAGGACAGAGAGAGAGACAGACAAAGAACATAGGGATAGGGCGAGACAGGAGATAGAGAGAACCAGGAGAGAGAGAAAGACACACAGGAGAGAGGGACAGGAGAGAAAAAGATAGTTAATAAAACATAAGTAGTGTCACATCCTACAAATGGCGACTACAAAGAAAAGGCAAACACAAAACCCGAAAAGCAGTTGTGAGTAGCAACATCATCAATACCAGCTAACATCACACACCTCACAAAGAGAAGCAGTTCCAGCCATCACATTAGGGGTGAGTTAATTAAATATGTGACCAAAAATAACTGGCTAATTTTTAAGTTGATAATTTTGTATGGCTCAAGAATAATGTTATAAAATATCCAAATGGCCCTTGGCAGAAAAAAACATTCCTCACCCCTGATTTAGGGTAATGTGATAAAGTACTACTTTACAGAAAAGTAGTAAGTAGTAAGTGGAACAGCCTTCCAGTGGAAATGTTAAGATCAAACATAGTTGAGGAATTTGAGCAGACAGTTGTTCTGAGGCTTAATTAAGCCAAACATTTAGGAAGAGAGAATGGGCAACCCAAATGGACATTTTAGTTTGTATCTGCCATCAAATGTATTTCTATGTTTAATTAAATGAATATATAGCAAAACCCAATGATAAAGACTAAAGACATATATAACAGTGTATAAATATTTAATGCAGCACCATAGGGTGGAATTAAATGGTGGATTTCCTATGCAGGTAGGAATAGGTAGTGGGCTTCTGATGACTTGATGGGGTGAAACAGTAGGGAACTCTGGGCCACATACAGCAAACTAAGCAAACATCACATATATAGTTGTGAGCGTACGGACCATTGCTCACGCTTGCGAGGGACTCAGGGACTGCACTGGGCGAGGGACTCAGTTGCTGGCATGGAGCGCCGAAGGCGCTCCATGCCAGCAACTGCGACCCTCGCAAACTTCACATCGCAAAGCAAATAACACGACACACACATTACGACACTCGCAAACAACATACGACACACGTTCACACACATTACGGCCTCGCAACACTTGGACGCAACTCGCGAACATTACACAATTAAAACCACAATACATACTCACAACACATACATAAAAACCTTACCTAAAGCAACAGGGAGCATCCAGGACTTCAAAAATGCAACTCACACCTTCATTTCACACAAAATAAAAGAGTTTGCACAATAAAAACTTTGAGACACGAGAGAAAAATTGGCCGCCGAACAAAACGAAAACGAGGCTACACACACAAACACCATACGACACACGTTACCACACATTACGACCTCGCAAACATCGGACGCAACACGCCGACATACAAACATTTCAAACACAATAAATACACACAACACACACATAAAAAAATTACCTACAGCAAGACGAACCATCCAGCACCTCAAAAAAACAAGTTAAACATTCATTTCAATCAAAATAAAACACTTTACACACTAACGAAATCGCTAAGCGAGAAAAAAAATGGCCGACGAAAAAACCAAAACGAGGCTACAGCACTCTCAACACCACGAAACACCGACGGATAATCTGCAAAGACGCATAACTCAGATAACCCGCCATTTCACGCCAATGCGGAAGTACACCACTACGCTAACGGTTTCGGCTCGCGCACGCACACTGTTACACTGCACACATTCATCACGCTTACACAGCAGCTCCACACCACTAATGCTGCAGCAACAAGAAAACAGATTGTCAGCTCTTCAACACAATGCTTTCAAAATAGGTCAAGTATATTCATTTATTAATATATTATATATTTTACTATTACACACCAAACAGCATTAGCTCACTTACGATTTGATTGCCGTCATTTTTTGACGGGCAATTCGCTAGTCATAGAATATTATCAAGATTTCTGTAAGCTTTGTTATATTTAAGAAATCAGCAGTCCGTAGTGTCCAGAACCTAGAATGACAGTCTGACAATCAAACAAATGAAACAAACCAAACTTATAGTGGTGAAATCCTTTGGATTGACTATCCCTATTATTATTATCATTATCTCTGTATTTGTATAGCACAAACATAGGCTACCATGATTTTAACATTCCCATTGACACTCCTACCTACCCAGCTGCAGCCAAACTGCTTGCACTCACCTCTTCCCTTGGCCTCTCACAACTTACATATTCTTCAACTCATCATGTTGAACACTCTCTAGACCTTATCTTCACCAATCTCAGCACAACCTCCAACCCAGTCATCGAACCACTCCCTCTATCTGACCACCAATTACTTACCTTCAACCTCACGTCATCTTCCTCCCACCACCCTTCTTCAACCCCTGCCACCATCACCCACAGAAACCTGCTAGCACTTGACCCTGCTTAGCTCTCCACTAATATCCAACCCCTTCTCAGCCCCATCTGCCAACCTCAACTGCCCTGACACTGCCACCTCACACTACAGCTCTACTCTCTCTTCCACCCTTGGTACCCTCGCCCCCATAACCACACAAAGACGCCCTAGCTTTTCACAACCATGGCACGACACAAACACAATACATCCAGAAGTGCTCTAGCACTGCTGAACGGCTTTGGAGGAAATCACGCACTTCTGAAGATTTCCTCCACTACAAATGTATGTTACTCTCCTACTCCTCTGCCCTCAACCTTGCCAAACAACGCTTCACTAATATCAACCCTGTCCTCTAACCCCAAGCATCTGTTCGCCACTTTCAATACTCTCCTCCGCCCACATCCTCCTCCCATCCCTCCCTCTCTAACAGCTGAAGACTTCGCCAACCATTTTATTCATAAAATTCAAAATATCCGCAATGAACTCTCATCTCACAGTGGCTCACTCACTCTACCCTCTCAACTAACCAACCACACCCAGTCTTCTCCCTCCCCCAATCCAACAGCCACTTTGAACTGCTTTGCCCCAGCTACAGAGGACGAAGTCGCCAGCCTGGGATTTTGTTGTTGTTGTTCAGTTACTCAATCAGGTTCAACTCTTCGTGACCTTGTGGACTTTAGCATGCCTGTTCTGTCTGTCAGCAACTGCTTCTCTGAGTTCTTGCAAGTTTATCACTCCATAATACTATCAACCCATTGTATCCTCTGCCCTCCTCTCATCCCTTCCAGCTTCTCTAGTGAATCCTGTCTTCTCATTCTGAGACCAATTTATTTGAGTTTTCAAGTTACTATCAATCGCTTCGGTGAGCAGTCTGGTTTTAGTTCCTTGAGTATACATTGGTTTAATCTTCTTGCAGTGCAGGGAACTCTCAATAGTTTCCTCCAACACTACAGTTCTAAAGCACCGATGCACACCCTTCCTTATGCTCAAGCTCTCTCAGCTGTAGGTAGTTACTGAGAAGAACATAGCTCTGACTTTACTGTCCTTTGTTGACAATGAGATGTCTTTGCTCTTTAGTATCTTATTCAAATTTGACATAGCTTTCTTACCAAGAAGCAAAAGTCTTTTGATTTCCGGGCTTCAGTTACCATCCACAGTAATCTTTGTGCACAGGAAATTAAAGCCTGTCACTGTCTCCGTGTTCTCCCCATCTATTTGACATGGATTTATAGTACTGGTTCACACAATCTTAGTCATTTTGATGTTAAGCAGGGAACCATCTTTCATACTTTCTTCTTTCACCTTCATCATTAGGATCCTCAACTCCTCCTCATTTTCAACCATCAGAGTTGTGTAATCCACATATCTGATGTTCTTGATATGTCTCCCAGAGATTTTAATTCCAGTTTTTGATTTATCTAGCCCAGTTTCTTCTGCTAATAAGTGAAATAAAAATAATAGTTAAATAGTAATAATAGCTAAATAGATAATGATGAACCGTTCAGTTGTTCCATACTTGGTTCCAAGGTTTTGCTTCTTGTGCACTGTACATATTCCCTGAAAGGCAAATAAGGTGACATGGTATCATCATTTCTTTAAGAACTTGCCACAGTTTGTTATGGTCCACGCAGTCAAAGGCTTTAGAGCAGTCAAGGAAATAGAAGTAATTTTTTAAACTCCCTGGGTTTCTATATTTTCCTGCTTATGTTGGTAATCTAAGCTCTGATGCCTCTGCTTCTTCTGAATCCAGTTTATACAACTGGCAATTTCTTGCTCCATTTTTTGCTGGAGGCTAGTTTGTGGGATTTACCTTTTTGGAATTTGAATATAAATTGACATTTTCTAATTCAATTGCCAATGCTGTGTTTGCAAATTTGCTGGCATAACGCATGCAGCACATTGACAGTCTCATCTTGCAAGGTTTTAAACAATACAGCTGGGATACCATCACCTACTACAGCCTTGTTATTAGCAGTGTTTCTTAGGGCCCGTTTAACTTTGCTCTCTAGAATGTCTGGCTCAAAATCAGTGGACAATCTTTCATAAGTATCAGTGATATTAAGGTTATCCCTGTATAGTCCTTGATATATTCTTGTCACCTCTTCTTGATTTCTACTTTTTCCGTAAGATCTCTGCCATCTTTGCCTTTGATCCTACACATTTTTAATGGAAGATTCCTTGTATGTCTCTAATTTTCTTAGAGATCTCTTGTATATCCTATTTTATTACTTTCTTATATTTATATGTATTGCTTATTAAGAATGATTTCTTATCTGTTCTCTTGAATTCTGCATTCAGTTGAGCATTAGGTTCTTTATCACCATTTCCTTTGACTTTCCCTTTTTTCTATGGCAACTTTGCCTAATTAATCTTCATTCGATTTAGGATTTTTTGTTGCCACCTACTGGATAATATCGGAAACATTTGTCAATAATTCCTCCAGCAGTCTATCTACCAGACCTAGGACCCTATTAAATTGTCAAAATCAAAATTAGTGAAGCCCGTAATGTAGCCCGCAAAAGTTACTGATATTCAATTGGCCTCCTCTAGCTACCTGCAATCTATTTGCGAGCTACAGGCTGAAAATTCCTGCAGTTGTCAAAATCGTAACCCCTACCCATCTATTTTTGAGTTCTAGAGAGGATTTGAAAGGGGGTTAAACACCTGTTCTTAACATTATAAAAGCCAATAAAAACCACAATACTGGACTTTAAAAGACGGGGAGAGCTATGAACGACTTCAAATTAATTGCACAACATTCTCAAGCTCGCAAATCTGCAATAAAAATGTTTTTGTTTCATGTTAAATTTTCGTGTTATATCAATCTTGGGAATCAAGGAGTTAATACATATCAGGCCACCCACATGGACTATAACAGTTTCTTCATTAATTTTGTATTGATTTTTACATTGCTGGATTGAGAGCCTGATTGAATATTGGATGTCAAAATGCTAATTGATTGACGTTTTTAAAGCCATGTTTTACTGAGGTCATGATGATGGTCTAATTTACTATTGGCCGTTTCTAAATCGTTACTTACTGGCTTGCTTAATTGATCATGATCATGCCATGAAATACTACGTACAGTTACATGGTTTACGGATTTGGCTTTCGGCCATGTAATTGTGGGCTTGTTCAATTAAATCGATCTGTAACGGTTGCAATTTAATGAGGGCCCTAATCCCTTAAATCTATTCTTCACTTCCATTGCATTGCTGTATTGTCGAGTTCATATCAAGTTGTTCTGGTGGCTTTTCCTTTTGATTCTAAACTTTGATTCTAAACTTTGCGATAAGTAGCTCATGATCTGAGCCAATGATGCCCATGTGTAGAGTCATATTTTAGGTTATTGAAAGAAGGTGTTTGTTATGAACAGTTCTCTTTGCAGAATTCTACTAGTCTAGGCCATTCTTGCACGCTATTGCAGTTGTCACTTGACTACTAACCTCCTATGATGAAAATAACATATTTTTTCTACAACAGCTATGGTTGGAGTATAGACTAGAATTACTGTGATGTTGAATGGGTAGTCTTAAATGTGAATGCAGATCATTCTGTAATTTTTGGGTTGCATCCAAGAACTGCTTGAGCCACCATTTTATCAATTATGATGGTTAACCCATATTTTCTGCAGGATCCTTGTCCAGCAGTAGCAAATCTGATTATCACTTGATGTTCACTAATTCCCAAGATGTTGATCTTTAGTCTTGACATCTCATGAATATCCACTCTAACTTTGTCCTAGTTTATAGTTTTTACATTCAAGGTTCCTATTGTGTATTGCTGTTTACAATATCAGACTTTCGCTTCACCTCCGGAAACTATGTACAGCTTGCCGTCCTTTTGGGTTTGAACCAGCCACATCATAAAATCCAGGGCTACTAATACTTGCTTTCTGTCCTTCCTTAGTAAAATATTGGATTCTTTCAGACCTGAAGTAGCCATTATGGTTCTTATCTGTATCGAATCTATATTCTGTTTCTTTTCTTTAGGTTTCATTTGTTAATGAGGTTTTCTTGGCAAGATGCTGGAGTGAATTGCCATTTCCTTCCTAAATCGATTGTATTTAGTCTGATCTTTCTGCCGAGACCCTCCCGTCTTGGGGCATAGCTGATAGCATTATTATGCAGAGAAGGTATATTACATGGTAACAATGCAAAAAAACACAAAATTATTATATCTAAAGTCCATTTAATAAAGTAGAAAGGGTAAGATGTCCATTAAAATAGATGAAACATGCAAAACTATGATATAGTCAGAGGTCAGCAAGAGGCATAATTAGTGATGCAAGTGATGCATTAAGGATATTCGATAGCATTCAGGTCATGAGCTATGAAAATCTGGTGGTGATAACTTGATGAAATGGACATCTAATGTGTAGTAGGAGAATTAATGAAATGGGAACGAAGGCAGATGTGATGGTGCGTTAGTGAAATGCATAATTTGGTAATGAGAGTTGATTTAGGATGCAAGTCTTGTTAAGGCAGAGTAAGAGTTGATGTGATAGGGTTGATTTGATGAAATGAAAGTTAGGCAAGGTATGTCTGATTTGATGGTCAGGGATGAAACCCTTAGAAACCATAACCACTAAAATGTGCCACCAGCAGACAATATAACAAAAGTTATTTTTGGTATAGAAATTGTTATTTTTTTCCATACATGTTTCAATTGCTAAATAGCTCAGTGTCAGTTTAGGTCCTTTGCATCAAAAAGGTTTAGAATCACAACAAAGTAAAAATATCAAATACAATGGTTGGCCTACATTGTTATAATACAAGCTAGATCTGACATACATTTATTCTAGGTCCTTAATTATTTTTATTTTTTTTACTTCAAGCTTGTGTGCATTGCTGGCAGCAGCACATTCAGTGACAACTCTCATCTTCAAAATTGTATGTTCCTTTGTAGTGGAACCAGTTTATGAATCCTGGTAAACTATGTATTAGCACATGCATCTGTTTCTGTAAAATCACTACAATACAGCCCTATTTTGACTGTGGTGAACTACTATAAAGGTTTGTGAGCTGTTTGGGGCTGTTTGCAAGTGGATTTTACTTTTTACAAGTAAAGGCTAATAATCTGCTGAGTGCATTAATTGTGCCCAGGTGAGAAGGCAGCAGTTAATATAAACAGGAGAAGAGGTGAACTTGTGAGCTTGCGAACATTTCTAGTATAAGTGCAATTCTAGTAAAAGTGTAGGAGTTTAAATAAAAGGAGGGAGTTCAAAGAAAAAAGGGGGAAAATATATATATACTTTTTTTCTTTTCTTTTTTTTATTTTTGTTTAAATAAAACTTTATACTAATATATTATTATTTTTATTCTTGGTGCACTAAGGAAGGGTTTGAGTTTTTAGAGCACTGGGCTGATTTCTCACTTCGGTACAATATCTACAGCAGGGATGGATTGCACCTTAATGATGAGGGAGCTTTTGTGCTAGGGGATAGGATGGTAGAAAGGCTGGTTTTTAAACTAGTAGGTGGGGGGATGGTGTGAGGAATTGACTCTGCTGGGTTTTGAACCCTGGTCCCCAGGCTGCTGAACCTCTTCCCTACCACTGCGCCAGCCTGCCTTTGTGAATTTCTTTGAGATCTGATAAACCTTGACTCTGCTAGCAATAGTATCAGTGACTAGTCTCTTCAGCTGTGTCTGGACAGGTGTCTGGTCCTTGGCCTATATAAGGCACTTCCTATCTATGTACCTTGCCAGTTTATTGTAGTTCCTGTTCCCTTCAATAAAGCTTGTTCCTGTTTCACCTACAAGTTGCTGAATTGGATCATTGCTGACCTAGGCTGCTGGTCTCCAAAACCTTGTGACTCCTATATCATTACAGAATAATTTGGCCCTTTCATGGAGACCGCCGGGTCAGATTCTGCATTGGCCCAGCAGGTTGCTTTTACTGCAAGAACTGTGCAGACCCAGGCACAGACCATTCAAGTGCTGCAGGACCAGGTAGCTGAACTGCAAAATAAAGTTCAGTCAATGCACAGTGAGTATACCAGCTACAGGGCACGCGATATTGCGGTTGCTACTGTTACACCTGCACAAGATGCCCGTTTGCCCCTACCAGAAAAGTTTGGAGGAGATCGCAAAATATTTAGCGGTTTCCTGAATCAATGCCGTTTGCACTTCATGATGTTACCTCACCATTTTCCATCTGAAAGAGAGAAGGTGGGATTTATTTTCTCCCTATTCAAAGATGAAGCCCTGGCTTGGGGCTACCCTCTTATGGAACAGGACAGTCCAGTCTTGGGTAATTTAAATGACTTTCTTGAGGCCATGTGCCTAGTTTTTGGTGACCACAATCAATGTGCTACAGCAGAAGCCACTCTCCTTCATTTGCATCAAGGGAGGCGCTCTGTGGCTGAATATGCTGCTGAATTCAGACAGTGGGTTGCTGATACTACCTGGAACCAATCAGCCCAGAGGTTCCACTTCAGAAAAGGTCTCTCAGAAGCTATAAAAGATGAGCTAGCTTGTGTTGATCTTCCTACTGACTTTGATGCATTTGTGCGTTTGGCTATCCGTATTGAACGGAGACTTTCTGAAAGAAGATTGGAAAGACAGGGCTCTTTTAGATCAAGTGCTACTCCTATTTCCTATTCAAGAATTTCTACTCTGACCCCACAAACACCTACAGACTCTGAGCCTGAGGCTATGCAGGTAAATCTAATAAGAGGGCAATTATCCAATGAAGAAAAACAGTGGCGACGCACTCACAATTTATGCCTGTATTGTGGTAGTGCAGGGCACTATGCCATCAATTGCCCTAGCAAATCCAAAAGAACAATAGCTATTTGAGATCAACTGGATTCTGTCACACAACCCTTGTTTTCTCTAGCTCATGGTGAAGAGGGTATGTTGACTCAACATCCTCATTTTGTGGTGCCTATCACGTTGCAATGTGGTGATGGTAAAATTTCAACTACTGCTATGATAGACTCTGGAGCAGGCGGAGACTTTATGGCCATCAACAGCCTTATTAAATTGGGATTCGGTAAATTTAAAAGGGCTCTATTTAAGTACATAGCATATTTTTTTACATAAGTTTTTAGTTAGGGAAGGTCTTGCTTTTGGATAGAAGTTCACTAACTAAAAACTTCTGTAAAAAAATATGCTATGTACTTAAATAGAGCCCTTTTAAATTAACTGAATCCCAATTTAATAAGGCTGCAAGTTTGCAGCAGGAAATAGAATTCAGTCTATCCCTAACTCTTCACCTGTGTTAATGGAGACAGTAGACGGTTTTCCACTTACGTCAGGCCCGGTTACACATGAGACTGTGCCCTTAAAGTTGACTCTGGAAGTGAATCACCATGAGGCTATAACTTTCCACCTAATTTCCAGTGATTTTGGGGGTACCTTGGCTTGCTCTGCATAACCCACAGATTGATTGGAAGACCAGAACTTTGTCCTTTCCTTCAGAACACTGCTTAATGAATTGTCAACCCTCTAAGGTAACACCTGTTGCCACAACAATTAATGAAATGGTTGCTACAAACTTGACTAAGCTTCCTCTACAATATCGGGATTCTGCAGATGTCTGTGATAAGAAGAATGCTGATCATGCTTCCACCCCACAGGTCTTATGATTGCCCAATAGAGCTGTTACCTGGGGCTGCTATTCCATTTGGCCGTATATATTCCCTTTCTGAGCCTGAATTGAAAGCTCTTCATGAATACATACAAGAAAATCTTGCCAAAGGCTTTATTCGACCATCTACTTCTCCAGCAGGAGCTCCTATATTCTTTTAAGAAAAGAAAGATGGCAGCCTACGGCCATGCGTTGAATTCAGGGACATTAATAACATCACTGTTAAAAACCGCTACCCCTTGCCTCTCATTCCTGAACTTTTGGAGAGACTTCGCTCAGCTAAAATATTTACGAAGCTTGATCTTCGGGGGGCATATAATCTGGTTCGCATAAGACCAAATGATGAATGGAAAACAGCTTTCAGAACCAGGTACGGGCATTACGAATATCTAGTAATGCCATTTGGGCTTTGTAATGCCCCTGCAACTTTCCAGCATCTTATCAATGATGTACTACGAGATCTCCTGGATCAGTTTGTTGTGGCATATTTGGATGATATCCTAATATTTTCTGATAATCTTGAAAACCACAGAAAACAGGTCTGTATAGTTCTGGAGCGCCTTCATACCCACCACCTATACATTAAACTGGAAAAATGTGAGTTTGAACAAACAGAAATTCAATTCCTGGGGTATGTAATAACTCCTAAAGGTTTAAGTATGGACGCAAGTAAAATTAAAGCTGTGCTGGACTGGCCCATCCCCAAGAATGAAAAAGATATTCAGAGATTTGTGGGGTTTGCCAATTTTTACAGGTGTTTCATTAAGAATTTCTCTGCCGTTATTACACCGATCACTGAACTTACACGTAAAGGGACTCCTTTTCAGTGGTCCGATAAGGCTGATACCGCATTCTCCCGATTAAAGACTCTGTTTACATCTGCCCCCGTCCTGGTACATCCTCAGCCGGTATTACCATTTATTGTGGAAGTTGATGCTTCTGATTCAGCTGTTGGTGCTATACTGTCTTAAAGGACTGGTCCTAAGATGCTGTTACATCCGTGTGCCTTCTATTCCCGCCAGATGGTGTCAGCAGAAAGAAACTATGACATAGGGAATAAAGAACTATTGGCTATAAAAGCTGCCTTCACCGAATGGAGACATCTCTTGGAGGGAGCTATCCATCCAATTACTGTCCTCACAGATCACAAAAATCTGGAATGTATTCGAACAGCTAAGAGACTGTCAGCCAGACAAGCACGCTGGTCCCTATTCTTCTCAAGGTTTAATTTTTTGGTTACATACCGTCCTGGCTCCAAGAATGGTAAGGCGGATGCCTTGTCTAGAATAGCTGACCCCCTCCTTACTACCGTAACCAAGACCACCATCTTGCCGGAGGATATATTTATTGGAGTTACATTTCCTTCTGATCTGATGTCTCGCATTAAAAAGGGCTACGCTGAAGATCCAGTTCTTTGTGATTCTCCTCGTGATCTCCATATGACGATGCTTAATGGGTTTTGGATTTTTCAACAACGTCTGTTTGCTCCGGAGTCAGTGCGACTGGACCTTTTACGTCTCTACCATGACTCAAAACCAGCAGGTCATCCAGGAATCCGAAAGACACAAGAGTTACTCGCCCGATCCTTTTGGTGGCCGAAGTATTATGAGGATGTTAAGAAGTATGTGTCCTCTTGTGATGTATGTGCCAGACATAAGACTCCTCGCTCATCCCCTGTTGGCTTGCTTCAGCCTCTTCCGATTCCTCATCGTCCCTGGGGATCTATATACATGGACTTTATTGTGGAACTACCTCCCTCTAAGGAACACACTACCATTCTTGTTGTTGTGGACAGGTTAACTAAGATGGGTCATTTCATACCAGCTCGTGGTCTCCCTTCAGCTAAACAGACGGCTGACCTGGTTATTTGGGAAATATTTTGCTTGCATGGAGTGCCCGATGAAGTAGTTTCTGACAGGGTAGTGCAGTTTACATATCGTTTTTGGAAAATGTTTGCTCTAATCTAGGTATTAATGTAAATCTGTCGTCAGCTTTTCATCCACAAAGTAATTGACAGACTGAGCGAACCAACCAGACTTTAGAGCAATATTTGCGGTGCTATATTAGTTACCTACAGGATGACTGGCTGGATTTTCTACCCACGGCAGAGTTTGCCTATAACAATGCCCAACACTGCTCCACTTCTCTGAGCCCATTTATTGCCAACTATGGTTACCATCCAACCTTTCTAGTGAGTCTCCCAATTACTACTTCCATTCCTGCAGTCACTGATCGGCTAACCACCTTACGAGATTCCCAAGACCTGTTGAAGGAGACTCTTTCGGAGGCTCAGGAATGTTACAAGAGAGCTGCTGATAGGCATAGAACGGAGGCCCCAGTTTATCATGTTGGTGACAAGGTTTGGCTGTCAACAAGGAATCTTAAGCTTAGGGTTCCTTCTCATAAATTGGGTCAGAGGTTCATGGGACCTTTTGAGATCATCGCTCAGAACAATGCTGTCACTTTTCGTTTGCAACTTCCAGATTCCATGAGAATACATCCGGTGTTTCACGTTGCACTGCTGAAACCTTTCCATGACAACACTTTCCCTGGCCGAGCCCTGCCTGCCCCACCTCCAGTCCTCGGGGATGGTGAGGATGAATACGAGGTGGAGAAAATTCTGGACTCCAGGATCTTCTGCAACAAGCTTCAGTATCTGGTTCGTTGGAAAGGCTATGGTGAGGAGGACAGCTCGTAGGAACCAGTGGACAATATTCACGCTCCTGATCTTCTTTGGTCTTTTCATGTGCAGTACCCTGTTAAACCGGGTAATAGGGCATCCAGAGGCTGCACCTATAGAGGCGGGGTAATGTGAGGAATTGACTCTGCTGGGTTTTGAACCCTGGTCCTCAGGCTGCTGAACCTCTTCCCTACCACTGCGTCAGCCTGCCTTTGTGAATTTCCTTGAGATCTGATAAACCTTGACTCTGCTAGCAATAGTATCAGTGACTAGTCTCTTCAGTCTGGTCAGGTGTCTGTTCCTTGGCCTATATAAGGCACTTCCTGGCTATGTACCTTGCCAGATTATTGTGGTTCCTGTTCCCTTCAATAAAGCTTGTTCCTGTTTCACCTACAAGTTGCTGAATTGGATCATTGCTGACCTAGGTTACTGGTCTCCAAAACCTTGTGATTCCTATATCATTACAGATGGACTAGATATAAGTAATTGGGTAGAAAGTGTAGAGGGTATAAGGAATGAATTAACAACTCATAGGGGAGGAGATGGGGGAGGGGTAGTATAGTCAATAGGGATGTATTACTAAATAACTTAAGTATAGTGGCAGGCACCACCAAACTACAAACTCATAACATAAGGTGTATGCTTGCTAATGCCAGAAGAATGCCAGGAAAAATGGGAATTATTAGAATTAGAATTATTAGCAATTAATGAAAAATGGGATTTAATAGGCATTACTGAAACGTGGTGGGTGAATCTCATGACTGGACTGTTAATCTGGATGGTTATAACCTATTTAGGGAAGATAGGGGCAATGGTAAAAGAGGAGAAGGGATTTGTCTGTATGTTAAGCCTGAATTTAAGCCTATAGCCAGAGAAGATAATTATGGTGGAGCTAGCGGTAATGTTGAATGTTTGTGGGTAGAGTTAAATAGCGGAGTAGGAGTATGCTATAAACCCCTAATATAGCTGATAGTGAGGAAATACAATTACTGTTACAGATTGGAAATGCAGCTAAGCATGGGCAAGTTCTAATAATGGGAGATTTTAATTACCCTGAAATAAACTGGGTTAATGAGACCAGCAGTTCAGCTAAAGGGAACAAGTTCTTGAGTACACTCAGGGATCATTATCTGGCCCAGGTTATACAAGAACCTACTAGAAATGAGGCTATCTTGGATTTCGTTATCACAAATAATATCAATATAGTATCAAATGTTGAAATAGGGCAACCTTTGGGAAACAGTGATCACAACACAGTCTCATTTGAGATTGAATTAAAAAACATAAATTTTAAGGCGCCAACCAAAACTCTTAATTTTAAAAGGGCAGATTTTAACGGTCTAAGGGCAGCAATACAAAGTATAGACTGGGACAGAGAAATGACAGGTAAAAATACTAAACATAAATGCACACCATTTAAATCCTTAAAAATTATACATACTTATCACCATAACCAAGTGGGAATAAAAGTAAAAGGAGTAAATCACATCCAATGTGGCTTAACAATGATTTAAAGATCAAGATACTGAGTAAAAAACAAGCATTTAAATTATACAAACAAGAGACTGCTTTAAGGGAGTACAAGGAAATCAACAAGGCTTGCAAAAGGGCTAATAGACTGGCTAAAATAGAAAATGAAAAATTAATTGCAAAAGAGAGTAAGACTAACCCTAAAATATTTTTTAAGTATATAAATGGGAAGAAGGCCAGGAAGGAATCTATAGGAGCATTACAATGTGAAACAGGCCGTCTAAATATTAGTGACCATGAAAAGGCAGATGAGCTAAATAGGTTATTTTCTTCTGTATATACAAGGGAGGTACCAGTGGTTGGGACACTGCAACATAATGAGGCTACACTACCTTTACAAAATAACTGGTTAACGCAGTAAGAAATCCAAAAGAGGTTGGAAAAAATAAATGTCAATAAACCCCTGGGTCCTGATGGAATATATCCAAGGGTACTGAGGGAACTGGGTTCTGTAATAGCCAAACCATTATATCTATTTTTTCAGGATTCAATCAACACTGGGTCACTACCAGTGTACTGGAGAAAAGCAGAGGTGAAAGCTACATTTAAGAAAGGGCAAGAGCAAACCCAGGGAATTATAGACCTGTAAGCCTCATTTCTGTAGTGGGGTATCTTTTAGAAGGGTTAATAAGGGATAATATACAAGAGTATGTCTATTCAAACAGATTTTGCAAAGGCTTTTGACACAGTGCCACATGGTAGACTATTGTGCAAACTAAGGGATACAGGAATTGCAGTAAATATATGCACATGGATTGAGAGTTGGCTAAAAGACAGGAAACAAAGGGTTGTTGTAAATGGAACATACTCAGATTTGACTAATGTGGCAAGTGGGGCTCCTCAGGGATCAGTATTAGGTCTTCCCCTTTTTAACATATTTATTAACGACTTAGAAGTAAGATGGGAAAGTAGTGTCTCCATTTTTGCTCATGACACAAAGTTGTGCAAGGTAATTAAATCAGAAAATGCAGTACTTTCCCTCCAAAGGGATTTGCATAAAATAGAGAAATGGGCAATTAAATGGCAGATGAGATTTAATACGAATAAATGTAAGGTTATGCATCTGGGAAGGAAAAATAACCACGCAATCTATAAACCTAATGAAGCAAATCTAGGGGTATCTGATATTGAAAGGGATTTGGGAGTGCTTGTGGACAACCACCTACGTAACAGTTCTCAATGCCAAGCAGCAGCTGCAAAGGCAAATAAACTATTAGCATGTATTAAGACGGGTATAAAAGCAAGGTAGGCAGATATAATTCTGCCACTATACAAATCCCTAGTACGCCCTCATTTGTAATATGGAGTACAGTTTTGGGCACCAATTTAAAAAAAGGACATTTTAGAACTGGAAAAAGTACAGAGAAGGGCTACAAAACTAATAAGGGGAATAGAGGGGCTAAGTTATGAAGAAAGACTCTGCAAATTAAACGCATTTTCTCTAGAAAAAAGGCGTCTAAGAGGGGAAATGATTACCCTATATAAATACATCCAGGGTCAGTATAAAAATTTGTCAAGGGAGATTTTTGTGCCAAGAGGTTTTCAACTGACAAGAGGACATCCTTTGAGGTTAGAACTAAAAAGAGTCTACCTTAAAGAAAGAAAAGGTTTCTTTATAGTAACAGTGGTTATTCTGTTGAATTCTCTACCAAGGGAGGTGGTGACAGTGGATTCAATAGGTAACTTTAAAAAGGGATTGGATATATTTATAATTAAAAAGGGCATTCAGTATTATCCTGGTTAATTAGAGAGGGAGTATTGATCCAGGGAAAAATACAATCGCCAGTATCTGGGGTCAGGAAGGAATTTTTTTTCCCTTTTGAGACAATTGCCAAAGTGTCACTGTTTTTTTTTTTGTTTGCCTTCCTCTGGATCAATTAACAACTAATCCACATATTTCAGATCAGAGGAGATCTTAAAAGGTTGAACTTGATGGGCTAAAAGTCTTTTTTCAACCTCAATTACTATGTAACTATGTAACTATATTGACCCTTTATTTTGATTATATATGATATATATTATTATATGATATCTAATGCTATTATGACTATTATTATTGTTATATGTATTGAAAGACTAGTAACTGGGGTTCATTAGTTTACATATATAGGAATGTGACACAAATGTGATGTATGTGGATGTCCCATAACCCCAACCATTGAAAACACACTGACACAGTTATTATGGTATAACAAAGCTTTATTTCATACACAATCAGAAATGGTCAGGACTGTGCATTGATTTCATGGGTTTGGTGTGGGCGGATCCTGGGAGAGCAGGAGTCTTGTGGTAAAAAGGGTATACCTACAGGGGGTAATGTCATAGTCTAGAATAAGCATGATGCATAGCACTTACCAGGGTCACATGCTGTCAGTACACCACTGCAACTGGAATCTGATGAAAAAAATGATCATCAGAAATCACTCCATTTAATAGAAGAACATATTAATGTGCATAGCACTTATAACTTGTCTAGTTCTGCTCAATGAAATAGATGATTCAACCTGTGTAATCCAATCCAGTTTGAAACATACAGTGTGGTGGGCGAAATTGGTAAAAAATTAAAAATGGTCCAAAAAAGAGGCGGAGGATAACAAATCTAATGAAAATGAAAGTACAGTACAGTGCTAAACACTGTACCAATATACCAACTCACCTGATTCCCATCTGCAAGCATTACTAACTATTAGCTAGGTCTCTGGATAATCAGTAATATGGGCAAATAGCCATTAATATGGAGAGGACACAAAGGTCAGCAGCCAGATTCACTGTTATTTACATCAGAACCAAGGATCTGTTCTCAGACCGATATTGAGGTCAGGATCACATGCTTCACTAGTGCATATATGAATGCTGGCTTTCATTAACATGCCGTTGGGAGACTTTGCAAGTCCACTGCCATAGTGGTATTAGTCTACATTTCATCTAACAACAATCATGTCTGAGAAATCTGGCTATATGATAGCTTTAGGCTTGTGGGAGATACATGCTACAAGGGGGGGGGGGGGGGCTGTCATTGAAGGATTGTCTACCTGAGCGGCACTGGGATAAACTTATACCTCATACATTTCCTTCACAATACTTTGCAGATACAGAAGATGCCTTCATGGACCAGAATTGTACATATAACAAAAAAAGAAAAAGAAATACAAAACCTATAAAATAAGGCCTTAAAAAGTTATAAGGACTGCAGCATCTCTTCTCAACAGCATTCCTCAGTAACCATCAATTGGTGACATGTTAAACAGAACCCTACATGTCCACAGAGAAGAGGATCATGGACCATATGATCAGGTTAACATTGTGACCAATAAATTGTCACTGAGGAGTGCTGTTGAGAAGGCACAAACATATGCGCAGCCCCTATGTCCTCCTCCACCTAGTCACAGGGCTCCATTCCCCCGTGGCTGCCCGCCATATCCCTACTGTTGGTGCTGTGGGGACAGGGGGAGCATAGCCTCCAAAAGGCAGCAGCACCTGCAGTGGTAGAGGCGTGGTAGGAGGAGAGGAGGGGCCAGGCTGCGGGTGGCCAGGGATGCCTCCAGGGTGGAGTAGACCGGGCTGGGGACCAGAGTTCGTTGCATGGCCTCCGCGGTTCCTCCCTAGAATGCGCACTGGCCGTCCCAATCCTGAGCAGCCTGGCCAGGTAGGACTAGATGATGCTTCCTCGCCTCCCTATTGCACCTTGCCAGGCTAGGCATTACCTCTGCATAATTGGCGGAGATGCTGGCCTGGATCTCCCAAAGACAGTCCATCTGCTGACACATGAGGGCCAGTATCTCCGCCTGCGCAGCCTGGCCTGTTGTTGGGGATGGAGATCCCTGGGGCATGGTGTGGGGAGGAGGTAACGGTGTGGAAGTGGGGATGGTCTGGGGCACTGCTGGTGGGTGTTGCTGTATTGGAGGTGGTGTGGTTGGGCCCGGGGTTGGTGATGGCGGCCAGTCCAGAGCACTGCTGTGGGGGTGGGGAGGTGGTGGCCTGTTTCATCACTCCAGTTGTAGGGCCCTGGCGAAAGCCTCAGTCTCTGGAGGAGGGGGATAGTGGGGTTGAATCCCAGCAGTGTGGCCGGAGTTCCAGATGGTGACCCCACCAGCCATATGACATAATCCTCCAAACCAGGGCACTAGGTTCCGCTTCTATCCTCCTCCCCCTGCGCCGTTTCCTGCTGGGCTTGCCACTGAACCCAGAACTCCTTGATGCTGAAAGAGTGAAAAGAAAGGTATATGTCATTAATATGATGATCCTAACTGTCTGACATCGGCTTGAACTTGGATGATACTCCTAATTGCAACTTAGATTAGCTATCATTTGCTAGATCTGATCTATTCTTTGGTCCTTGGTCTTGATTGTTCTTAGCTCCTAACGCTATCTTGATTCCGGCTGCAGTAACCGCATAGACTGCAGTGGGCACACCAATACATGGACTATGTATTGGTTGATTACTGTTGTTGTGCCCAGGAAATACAGTGATTTGTCAGCTTCATGGATTTAATGACACATCCATCTATCCCTTGGTAATTACATAGAGCTGACATGTCAGTGTCCTTGTTGGTCATCATGTACATGTGTAGTGTGTGTGATGTACATGTGGTGGCATGTTGGTGTATGTGATATTCACCTGACATGGAGGCTGGGTCCTGCTGGGCCACCAGGCCTGAAGCTCCAGTGGCGGGCACCTGTCTCATACGGTCCTTGACGACCCTCTACCACTCATTAAAGGTCACAGTCTGGTTCTTGTCCTCCTTAGCCATGATCCTCCCCACCTTGGCCCTGATGTCGTCAAACTGGTGCTTGACAGACCTCACATTCCTTGGCTGGGCCTACCGCTGTCACCTCAGCCGCTACCTCCTTCCACACCTGAGCCCTAGGCCCTGGCCTAACTTCCCTCCCCCTGTAAGAATCTCAGGGCGGCCAGGGATAGCACCGTGGAGGACCACATTCTCCCGGTAAGAGTAATTGTGGGCCCTGTGCTTGCCCTTAGCCTCTTGCCCTCTCGACTGTGGTCGGGGATACTTGCCTCAATGACCTGTGTATGGAGTGTGGGGTGTGTATGGAGTGACCTAGCTCTATATGTCTCTAAGTGTGTTGTTTAAATTATGTGTATTGCAATTATGTGTAATTTGTAAATATGTATATTACTCGGATAGCCGGGACTCACAAGATCACACAAGCTAATCTTGTGAAACCTGGGTTTTAGAATTATCCGGCTCGCCAAACGGACAGGACATGAGTGGATCTTGTACATTCAGTCACTGCTTGGATCTTCGTCTTTTTAAAACTGTATCCCCACCCCCCATATTTTTTTTCTGTTCATACGCCATTGAGATAAAGATTAAGTAGGCAGCAAATTTGCCACCCCCAAAATTGCGTTGCCCCAGATCTCAAAGGCTTATGCCTAAACACTATTATGAATTCAAATCTAAAACAAAGAAGACTGCGGAGAGGTAAAAAACCCTCTTTCTTGACCATCAATTTGCACATGCAATGAAAAGATAAAAAGGAGTTTCTGGACTAACCGTATAACTTTAAATTCCTACCTTCCCACACACCCTCTTTTTGGGGGAGAGCAACAGAGGAACAGAAGCCTAAGGAGGGGACTAAGGCAGATAAAGGCCTCCTACATTTGATGCAGCATGGGATTCTTTAATAATACTCTGAGTACCTTCTGGTACCCACATTTGGAACCAGAAAGCCTGTTAACAGTTGGTAAGGGGTTCACCGGTGGTAGGGTGCGCAAGCCTATTTGCTGTGTTAATGTTATTAAGCCCAAAACTGGTGTATTTTATCTAGACTAGTCACTGAAGCCTCTAGCTAGTTCCCCTTATTAGAACCCCAAACCAGCAAGATAAAGCAACTCTAATAGCCAAGCATGCTGTCTTGGCTTATTGGAGTCTTGACAGGGGGTTTCTTGTCAGCCCCTTGGACAGAGTCTAAACCTGTACTGGAACAATGTGCTGCTGTTTCTGTACATTACAATAAGGTACAGTTCCCTAATGTTTCACTTCTTGGCTTCCCTTTTACTGATATTACTAGTTCCTTATTTTATTTTAGTTGGCAGATTCATACGATTTATTTCAGCATATGAACAGTGTTGCAGGTGCTTAAATAGGAGCAAGGCAATTAAAGTGCCTCTGTGTTATATGATACAGATTCACTTAACACACCTTGAATTACATTTTGTAAACTGGGACACAGGTGACTTGAAGAATCTTTAAGGGTGAACTTTGTTCTCATTGAAAAGGGTAAGTAATTACTTTTTTATTGTGTTGAAATTCACATGTGATGGTGCTAATTTATCACATTGGGTGTTATTTATTACTTTGTTGATGGTCTGTGCTTGATACGAATGTGGGAGAAGAACAATGGGGTGTTGGTCTGTACATGGTATTAGGTATTTCACCACCTTCCCCTTTTCTTTAGATAGGTGGCTAGGGCAGTACTAAGAGACTTATTATGAGGAGTAAAATAAAGCTAACATATTCTTGGCACTAAAGTATATGACAGACATAATGTATGATAAATCAGATATAGCTCTACAGTACATATTGATAAAAAGGAAAGATTAAATGTGAAAATTATTTTGACATAATCTCACAACATATAATCCATTGCATAGGAAAGGATTGCGGCTCCATTTATCTACAATTTGAAAGAGAATAACTTTTAGATATTATGATTTATGGTTCAACCAAAATAATGACATCTGGATTGTTGAAACTCACGAAACAATCACCTAACAAGACTTCATCTCAAGTATGTTTCAGTTAACAGGTTAGGGTAAAGGCATATTTTGGATTTTGTTTGTGTACCTTTTACTTAAGATTGTAATCTTCAGGTCATTCTTCTTTCAACATATTGCATTTTTAAAACATCTTATTTTATGTTTACGACAGAAAGTTGGGAATGCTATGACCCTTACGAATATCTGTAATACAGCTGTCATTTCTATTTAGAAGGGTAGGAATCCAAGTGTTGAGATGATCCACTAGCTTTACTTAAAATGGCTGTGAAAAAGAAGTGATGTTTAGGGATAGGTAAAATGGTACTATATATGCAATCAGATGTTGAAACATTTTATATATTATTACTCATGCAGTATTACAGGAATACCTCGTTTAACGCTGTAGAGGCCCAGTGGGTATGTCCGTTTAATACTATGGGCACAACTCACTCCCTAAATAAATGATTAGACACAAAACACTTCTTGGGATAACGAACTGGCCACAGCGTTTATTGGTAAACACAAATTCAAGTAATAACAATACAAATAATTAAGTAAACATAAACAAGTGAGGGGAGGATCCTAACCCGAGACAGTACACTCTACGCCCTGAACCCTCGTCCAGGGCCTACCGTGATGGAACATCCGTACTTCCATAGGGTAGGATCTCACCCACTTTACCACTGTCCCGGCGACTCCCCTCATCACCCGTCACTGTGACAGACAACAAATACAATAAAAGACATAATAATACAACCTGATACTATGATACTATGACCAGCACCACAAATGCTAATGCCAAAGACAGATATAACTCCAAATCGAACTTATTATATTTACTTTATTTTCAATTTATGTTTTCCTGCTTTTTTTTATTTTGTTTTATTTTACAGTACATGAAACACATGAAAATATATTTTCCAAATATTAGGGATGGGTGGGTGGGATCTATTCACTTGGCTAGCTGGGGCATAATGGCTAAATGGCGCCAAACGCCTATTAGTAGCTCCGCCCCCAGCTAGCCACCCCCTCTCCCATACTCCCGGGCCTACTAACCCCTGGAGGCCTGGGGAGGTATACAGGCCATTCAATATTTGCTTCCCTCAACCACCAGTGAGGCACACAATTCTCAAAGCAATAAGGGTTGTCAGCATGTTGTCTAGGCATTGTTGTTTCCACAATTCAAAATTGTGCTGTGGGCTACTAATGATGACATCAGAAGTAGCCCACAGCACAATGTGGCCAACAGCACAACACCTCCACCCATAAATTGTGATACTGGCTGACAACTCACCAGTTGGTGACCCAGTACTCTGTCACAGCTACACACCATATTATTAATGGGGTATGACATTCTAATTTCACGCATGTAGAAGATCATGCTTTAACCATTTCCAAAGCTTTGCATGAAAAAAATATAAAATCTGTTTAAACAGCAATGAAACTAACAGTAAATACGCAGAGCAAACAGACATCGGTAGATTTTGTTGGCAGACAAGTACTGTTCATACTGCTGTATTACTGCTCTTTGGCTGATAGGACCAATCCCCCAGATTACACATTCAAATTACTTGTTTCTTCATTGGAGCTTAATTTGAAAATGAAAATACACAGAGGTCCATTATGCAATACTCTTGTTCAGAAGCAAGACAGAACAAAATGCTTTCAATATCCCTTTAAAGGTCGATTTAAGGCATTTTTTATTCAATGCATCTGAAAGGGGGGCACTTGATAATGTTGAATTACTTTGAATGTATAACTGTCTTTAGGGGTTGTCCCTTTCAGCCAATGTGTATCAATATAGCTGTATGAATCTGTCAATAAGATCTAGGGTAGTTCATACTCTCTGCTCACACAGAGGTATTTCCTGTGACATTTCCTTTTAGTTTCAAAATAAATTTATTTACTAAATATTTTTCAAGAGAAAATACATTTTTTACATACTTTTATAATGTTTAAAACATGCTGTAACGATCCGCGAGTAGGGGCTATACAATCCCAGAGCCCACCTGCTATAGTCTACAGGTTAAATGCTTCTTTGAAATCTTGGCACCAGCACCTTGATATCTGGCTTCTGTATCAGTCAGATCCTCTCCATCAGGAATCAGCATTTCCAGGAGTTCCAGTAACCTTCCTGTGGTAGTGACCAGGACAGGTTACTTGTAGGGTGGAGATAGGTTCAGTATCACAGCCACCAGGAACAAAAAAATAAACCATACAATTTCTAAATGTTATTTTTTTAATTTTAGCAGTATTAATAGGGGATAGGTACAGAGGGGATGTACACAATTACAGGAGATGACCCCACAAGGGGTCTGGCAGTAGCTTCCTTAGAGCAATAGGATTAACTCCAATACACATCCTGCCGTCTCTAGCACATATCAGATGGGATTAACTTAATCTGGCAAACAAAAAATACAATAGACAAAAAATAGAATAGAGGCTCTGAAAAAGGGGTCCGTGACACATACTCTTTTAAATGCATGATCTATGCATCTATCTACACACCACACACACACACCTATAGATATATATGTATAAGTACTGAACACCATATCTTTTGATGTTGGCCTAAATAGAGGTTTCTCTCTCAATAAAACTTTTTTAGGGTGCAAAAAAATCACCTTTACTTTTTCCTTTACTGGATAGGTTTTTCTCTCTAACCTAATTAATCACTGGGCATGCAGATAGTATCTGTATTCAGTACTATTGAAGGCTGCCACAGTGTGTTTTTTTGTATTTGGTAATCATGAATCAGTCCTGTACAAACCTCACTCAGTGTGCATCCTGTCACATGTATGAACTGCTGGAACAGCTGATCCAGAGACCATACCTTTATTAGAGATGGGAGCATGTTGAAGATGGAGAGGAGAATTGCAGCACTGAGTGATAATGCTCCACTGGCAGTTTAGCTGGGCCTAGCATGGAGGTTGGAGATGCGGCTAGTGAGAATGTCCAGGGAGGTAGCTGTGTTACAGTTACAAGGGGAAGCAGGGGGATCAGAAAGAGGAGGCAGGCCAGTCCTGTGTCTGCAAACACCAACAGATTTACCTGATTGAGTGAAACTGTTGGAGGTGTCCATTCAGGAATGGCAATGCCAGATAGACCTGTTCCCTCTAACAGCGAGGAGAACAGTTCTACTGGAGGAGAGGGAGGACAGAATAGGCAGAGCAATGAACAAGCTTTGGTTGTAGGGGACTCTATTATTACTGAAGGTAGAAAGGGTGATTTCTCACCCAGATCCCAGCATCGAACAGTTTGGCTTCGGCATGTTATGGATAAATTATTGGGAGGCGCTGGAAATGAACCAGCGGTCTTGGTACATATTGGTACCAATGGCAAAGTTAGTGGAAGGTTGAAAGTCCTAAAAAAATATTTTATAGATCTAGGTAATAAGCTGAAGGCAAGGATGTCCAAGGTAGTATTTTCTGAGATACTACTAGTGCCATGGAAACAGAAGGAGCTTAGGGAGGGGTTTGGGTTTTCAGAGCACTGGGCTGACTTTTCACTTGGATACAATCTCTATAGCAGGGATGAATTGCACCTTAATGAAGAGGGAGCTGGTGTGGGGGTTAGATGGTAGAACAGCTGGTGGAAATTTTAAATTATTGAGGAATAGGTCATGTCAAACAAACCTAATTAGTTTCTATAAGGAGGTTGTCTTCTTGGACTTTGCAAAGGCTTTTGATACAGTGCCACATGGGAGACTATTGGGCAAACTAAGAGATAAAGGAATTGCGGTAAATATCTGCTCATGGATTGAGAGCTGGCTAAAAGACAGGAAGCAAAGGGTTGTTGTAAATAGAACATACTCAGATTGGTCTAATGTGGTAAGTTGGGTTCCCCTTTTTAACATATTTATTAATTACTTAGAAGAAAGATTGGAAAGTATTGTCTCCATATTTGCTGATGACACAAAGTTGTGTACGGTAATTAAATTTGAAAATTGTGTAATTTCCTTCCAAAGGGATTTGCATAAACTAGAGAAATGGGGTGACTAAATGGCAGATGAGATTTAATACGAATAAATGTAAAGTTATGCAGGAAAAATAGCCATGCAATTTATAATCTTAATGGAGCAAATATAGGGGTATCAGATATTGAAAGGGATTTGGGAGTAGTTGTGGACAACCAACTAGGTAACAGTGTTCAATGCCAAGCATCATCTGCAAAGGCAAGTAAATTATTAGCATGTATTAAGAAGGGCATAGAAGCCAGGGAAGTAAATATAATTCTGCCACTATAAAAATCTCTAGTATGACCTCCTTTGGAATATAAAGTACAATTTTGGACACCACTTCATAAAAATGAAATTTTAGAGCTAGAAAAAGTACATAGAAGGGCAACAAAATTAATAAGGGGTATTGATGGGGTTAAGTTAAAAAGAAAGACCAAATTAAAATTATTTTCTCTAGAAAATAGACGCCTAAGAGGAGATATGGTTACGTTATATACATTTATCCATAGTCCATACAGGGCTTTGTCAAGTGAACTTTTTGTGCCAAGAGGTTTTCAACTTACAAGTTAACTTTAAAAAGGGATTGGATATAGTTTTTAGTAAAAAAGGTATTCAGGGTTATGCTGGATAATTAGAGATCCAGGGAGAAGTCCGATCGCCAGTATCTGGGATTATTATTATTATTATTGTTTATTTCTAACGTGCCAACATATTCATGTTGTACATAAGATAAGTTCAAGACAAAGATACATACAAATTAAAACATAGAAAGGCAAGGAGGTCCCTGTCTTTGAGCCTCAAATCCATAGTGTCCATAGTGCTTTCCCTAAAGCACCTTGTGGGATTGAAACTCGCAGACTTACAACCTAAAGGTATTGTGTGAGGAAAAGGAGGGAGAGAGAGGTGAGAGTGTGTTAGGGTGGAAGGTGATACGCTTCTTTAAAAAGTTTTTAGAGAGGTTTTGAATGTTTTGAGGCAGGAGGGGCAGCACGAGAAAAGTCCTGAAGGCGAGAGTGAGAGGAGGTGACGAGTTGTGGAAAGAAGAAGGTCATTAGCAGAATGAAGAGGGCGGGTGGGGGAGTATTTGGAGATGAGACCAGAAATCTATGGGGGTGCGCTATTGAGGGCTTTGAAAGTTACGGTCATGATTTTAAATGTTATTCTGGATGTATTGGGAAGCCAGTGGAGTGATTGACAGAGAGGTGATGCCGACACTGAACATTTCATACAGAAGATGAGTCTAGCAGAGGCATTCATAATGGATTGAAGTGGAGTTAGTCGGATGGTGGGTAGGCCAGCAAGAAGCGAATTGCAGTAGTCCAGTCCAGAGATGATGAGAGTGTGTATAAGGATTTTAGTTGTGTCTTGTGTAAGAAAGTGGTGAATTCTGGAGATGTTTTTTAGATGGAGAAGACAAGATTTAGTTAGTGATTGTATGTGAGGGATGAAAGACAGGGCGGGGTCCCATAGAACCCCAAGACAACGGGCTTGGGAGCTGGGTGGGATGATGTCATTGTTGACAGTGAGAGAGATGTGACGAATTGACACTCTGGTAGAGGGAGGGAAGATTAGGAGTTCAGTTTTAGACAAGTTGAGTTTGAGATGGTTCATGGACATCCAAGAGGATATACTAGAGAGGCAGTTGGAGACAAGTGATAGAAGAGAGAGGGATAGATCTGTTGCTGAGAGGTAGATTTGGGTGTCATCTGCATAAAGATGATACTGCAGCCCAAAAGAGTTTATAAGGGTACCAAGTGAGGAAGTGTAGATGGAGAAGAGGAGCGGGTCTAGGACTGATCCTTGGGGTACGCCAACAGACAGGGGGTAAGGAGAAGAAGAGGTGTCAGAGAAGGAGATACTGAATGATCGATTTTGTAGGTATGATGAGAACCACGAGAGGGCAGTGTCTCGAATACCGAGGGAGGAGACGATATGGAGTAGAAGTGGATGGTCAACTGTGTCAAAGGCAGCAGAGAGATCTAGAAGAAGGAGGATAGCAAAGTGACCTTTTAACTTGGCAGTAAGCAGGTCATTGGTGACTTTAGTGAGAGCTGTCTCAGTGGAGTGTTGGGGCCGAAAGCCGGATTGGAAGGTGTCAAGAAGGGAGTTAGAGGAAATAAAGCTGGTAAGGTGGTTATAGACGAGCCGCTCCAGCAGCTTGGAAGCCAGGGAAAGCAGAGAGATAGGGCGGTAGTTAGATGCAATGTCAGAGTCAGATGAGTGTTTTTTGAGGATGGGTATAATTATGGCGTGTTTTAGACAAGATGGAAACCTGCCGGTAGTTAGGAAAAGGTTGAAAATGTGTGTGAGAGCTGGGATTAGTGTAGAGGGTGGATGATCTGATATGGAATTGGATCCTGAGGACATGTAATGAGGCGAGTGGATGATAGCAGGCTAGCAACTTCATCCTCTGTAGCTGAGGCAAAGCAGATCAAAGTGGCTGTTGGATTGGGGGAGGGAGAAGACTGCGTGAGGTTCGTTAGTTTAGACGGTAGAGTGAGTGAGCCACTGTGAGGGGAGAGTTCATTGCGGATATTTTCTATTTTATGAGTAAAATGGTTGGCAAAGTCTTTAGCTGTGAGGGAGGAGGGGATGGGAGGAGGTGGTGGGTAGAGGACAGGGTTGATATTAGTGAAGTGAAGTAGTGTTGTTTGGCGAAGTTGAGGGCAGAGGAGTAGGAGCGTAACATAAATTTGTAGTGGAGGAAATCTGCAGAGGTGCATGATTTCCTCCAGAGCCGTTCAGCAGTGCGGGAGCACTTCTGGATGTATTTTGTTTGAGTTGTGTGCCAAGGTTGTGGAAGAGAGCGAGGGCGTCTTCGTGTGATTATGGGGGCGAGGGTATCAAGGGTGGAAGAGAGAGTAGAGTTGTAGAGTGAGATGGCAGTGTCAGGGCAGTTGAGGTTGGTGATGGGGCTGAGAAGGGGTTGGATATTAGTGGAGAGCTGAGCAGGGTCAAGTGCTAGCAGGTTTTTGTGGATGATGGTGGCAGGGGTTGAAGAAGGGTGGTGTGAGGAAGAAGAGGTGAGGTTGAAGGTAAGTAAGTGATGGTCAGGTAGAGGGAGTGGGTGGATGACTGTGTTGGAGGTTGTGCTGAGATTGGTGAAGATAAGGTCTAAAGAGTGTCCAGCATGATGAGCAGAAGAATCTGTTAGTTGTGAGAGGCCAAGGGAAGAGGTGAGTGCAAGCAGTTTGGCTGCAGCTGGGGAGGTAGGAGTGTCAATGGGAATGTTAAAATCTCCAAGTACCAGTGAAGGAACGTTGGAGGAGAGAAAGTGAGGGAGCCAGGCAGAAAAATAATCAAGAAATTGAGAGGGAGTGTCTGGGGGACGATAGATCACGGCAACATGTAGAGAGATAGGTGAGAAGAGGTGGATAGTATGAACTTCGAAGGATGAGAATTGGAGGGATGGAACAGGGGTAAGAGGTGAAAAGTACAGCGAGTGGAAAGCAATAAACCCACACCACCACCTTGTTTGTTCACAGGTCTAGGTGTGTGGCTGAGGTGAAAGCCACCATGAGAGAGTGCTGCAGGGGAGGTAGTGTCTGAGGATGAGAGCCAGGTTTCAGTGAGAGCCAGTAGATTGAGGGAATTGGAGATGAATAAGTCGTGAGTCAAAGTGATTTTATTGCAGATAGATCGTGAGTTCCAGAGGGCACAGGAGAAAGGTAGAGTAGAAGGTTTGTGACATGTGATGGATATCAGATTCTGGGTGTTACGGGTGTTTGCAGGCCTTGAAACAGAGCGTGGCTGACAGCATATAGAGATGAGTGAGGGACCTGGGTTAGGGGATTTATCTCCTGCAGCCAGGAAAAGGAGGAGTGAAAGGGAGAGAAGATGGGACTGGGACTTACAGTGCTGTTTCTGCTTGTGAGTGTTAGGGCGGGATGAGATTGTGACTGGAGGAGTGAGAGGAGCTCATGGGAGCAGAGAAGAGGAGAGGAGAGCAAGGAAGGTGAGATGCTAATATTGCTGGGGACATTATATGGAGATGCTGCAAAGGAAAGTCTGAGAGAGAGGCAGTAGGTTATAAGAAAGAGGAAAGAATGAGAAAGCATTGTGACAGTGTGTAAGCTCAGGAGAAAGATAGGATGATTGTTTGATTGTGGGGGTAAGAATTATTGTCCTAAGATTTACTAAAAGTTGTAGTGATATAGATTCAGGAGCATGGGAAAAGAGTGTGATAAGGTTAATAAGAAAGACGGTGGTGGGTGAGTATCTAAGAGACTTTATTAATTAGTTTTTAGCAGGTGATGTTAACTGAGCAGGTGCATGTCATGTGAGTATCTATAAATTAAGGTAATTCAAGGGTGGGAGGGCAGAGAGATCAGTTAATTGTTAGTGTCCAGAGTGAGGGAATAGGAGGTCTGAAGTGACTGCTGTGATGAGAGACATGGAGATAAAGTCTAAGCATTGAATATGCATATACGAAGACCATTTGTGGTATCAGGAAGGAATTTTATTTAGAATATTTTGCCCCTTTTAAGACAATCGGCAATGTTTTAATGAGGTTTTTTTTTCTGGTTGCCTTCCTCTGTATCAATTAACAACTAAATCCCATATTGCAGATCAAAAGAGATCTAAAAAGGTTGAACTTGATGGACTAAAGTTTTTTTTAACCTTAATTACTATGTAACTATGTAAATATGTTATATTTTATTTTGTCAAAACATGTTCCCCATTACCAAAACTAGTTCAAAAGGACATATTGTAAATATGTCAACACTTCACTACTCCTTAAATATACAATTCCTTTTTTCCAACCTTATTTTCCTCTCTACACACTCACTATTTCCTCGCCTTCTCTCTGCCACTATCTCTACCCCACAATTAATGTAAATCCTAGACACACAAACTAGCTGCCTGCCAACCATGTGTAAATTAAGCTACAATATACTGTCAACAAGATGGCTGCATTGGTAAACTATGACAGACTGGTTGATAAATTATTCAGTGGTGAGTACACAAAACCAATTATATTATAATGGGGCTTAATAGGCATTACGGAAACATGGTGGGATGAATCTCATGACTGGACTGTTAATCTGGATGGTTATAACCTATTTAGGAAAGATAGGGGAAATGGTAAAAGAGGAGGAGGGATCTGTCTTTATGTTAAGCCTGAATTTAAGCCTATAGTTAGAGAAGATATTTATGCTGGCACTAACGGCATCATTGAATCCTTGTGGGTTGAGCTAAATAGTGGAGGAGCTAATTCTAAATGCATATTGGTTGGAGTATGCTATAAACCCCCAAATATAGCTGAAAGTGAGGAAATACAATTATTGTTACAGATTGGAAATGCAGCTAAGCATGGGCAAGTTCGAATAATGGGAGACTTTAATTACCCTGATATAAACTGGATAAATGAGACCAGCAGCTCAGCTAAGGGGAGCAGGTTCTTGAGTACACTCAGGGATCATTATCTAGCCCAGGTAATACAAGAACCTACTAGAAATGGGGCCATCTTGGATTTAGTCATCACAAGTAATATTGATATAATATAAAATGTAAAAATAGGGGAACCCTTGGGGAACAGTGATCACAACACAGTCTCATTTGAGATTGAATACAAAAAACAAAGTTGTAAGGGGCCAACAAAAACTCTAAATTTTAAAAGGGCTAACTTTAATGGGCTACGGGCAGCAATACAACATATAGACTGGGACAAAGAACTTACAGGGAAGAATACTGAAAATAAATGGACAACATTCAAATCCTTACTAAATAAACATACTCATCAGCATGTACCATGTGGAAATAAAATAAATAGGAGTAAATCACATCCCATGTGGCTTAACAATGACTTAAAGATCATGATGAGGAAAAAGAAATATGCATTTAAATTATACAAGAAGGAGGGAACAGAGGCATCTTTATGTGACTATAAGGAAATCAACAAGGCTTGCAAAAGGGCTATTAGACTGGCTAAAATAGAAAATGAGAAGTCAGTTGCAATGGAAAGTAAGACTAACCCTAAAATATTTTATAAATATATTAATGGGAAGAAGGCCAGGAAGGAATCGATAGGACCATTACAATGTGACACAGGCCATCTGATAATTAGTGACCAGGAAAAGGCAGATGAGCTAAATAGGTTCTTTTCGTCGGTTTACACAAGGGAGGTACCAGTGGTTGGGACACTGCAACATAATGGGGCTACACTACCTTCACTAAATAATTGGTTAACGCAGGAAGAAATACAAAAGAGGTTGGAGAAAATAAATGTTAATAAAGCCCCAGGTCCTGATGGAATACATCCAAGGGTACTGAGGGAGCTGGGTTCTGTAATAGCCAAACCATTATATCTAATCTTTAAAGACTCGCTCACTACAGGGTCTCTACCAGATGGCTGGAGAAAAGCAGAGGTGATACCTATATTTAAGAAGGGATCTAGAGCAAATCCGGGGAATTATAGACCAGTGAGCCTCACTTCTGTAGTTGGGAAGCTTTTAGAAGGGTTAATAAGGGACAGAATACAAGAATATGTCTATTTGAACAGGATCATAGGTAGCAGTCAACATGGATTTATGAAGGAAAGGTCGTGTCAGACCAATCTAATTAGTTTTTATGAGGAGGTTAGTAGGAACTTGGATCAGGGCAACTCAGTGGATGTAGTCTTTTTAGATTTTTCAAAGGCATTTGATACAGTGCCACATGGAAGACTAGTGAGCAAACTAAGGGATACAGGGATTGCAGTAAATATCTGCTCATGGATCGAGAGCTGGCTAAAAGACAGGAAGCAAAGGGTTGTTGTAAATGGAACATACTCCGATTGGTCTAATGTGATAAGTGGGGTTCCTCAGGGCTCAGTATTGGGTCCTCTCCTTTTTAACATATTTATTAATGACATTGAAGTAGGACTCGAATGTAGTGTCTCCATTGTGCAAGGTAATAAAAATCAGATAATGATGTACTTTCCCTACAAAAGGATTTGCATAAATTAGAGAAATGGGCGGCTAAATGGCAGATGAGATTTAATACAAATAAATGCAAGGTTATGCATTTGGGAAGGAACAATAGCCATGCAATCTATAATCTTAATGGAGCAAATCTAGGGGTATCAGATATTGAAAGGGATTTGGGAGTACTAGTAGACAACCACCTAGGTAACAGCGCTCAAAGCCAAGCAGCGGCTGCAAAGGCAAATAAAATATTAGCATGTATTAGGAAGGGTATAGAAGCCAGGGAAGAAGATATAATTCTGCCACTATACAAATCTCTAGTACGCCCTCATTTGGAATATGGAGTACAATTTTGGGCACCACCTCACAAAAAAGACATTTTAGAGCTGGAAAAAGTACAGAGAAGGGCTACAAAACTAATAAGGGGAATGGAGGGGCTAAGTTATGAAGAAAGACTAGCAAAATTAAACTTATTTTCGCTAGAAAAAAGGCGTCTAAGAGGAGATATGATTACGTTATTTAAATACATCCAGGGTCAATATAAGGCCTTGTCAAGTGAACTTTTTGTAGCAAGAGATTTTCAACTGACAAGAGGACATCCTTTGAGGTTAGAGGAAAAAAGATTTCACCTTAAACAAAGAAAAGGGTTCTTCACAGTTAGGGTGGTTAAACTGTGGAATTCTCTACCAAAGGAGGTGGTGACAGCGAATTCGATAGACAACTTCAAAAAGGGGTTAGATATATTTCTGAATAAAGAGGGCATTCAAGGCTATCCTAGATAACTAGCAAGGAATATTGATCCAGGGAGAAATTTGATCGCCAGTTTCTGGGGTCAGGAAGGAATTTTGCTTTTTTTCCCCCTTATGAGACAATTGGCAAAGTTTCAATGGGTTTTTTTTTTATGTTTGCCTTCCTCTGGATCAAGTAACAATAATTAACAATTAACAATAATAATAAATAGTCCAAATTAAAAAGATCAATAGAGATCTAAAAAGGTTGAACTTGATGGACTAACTCTTTATTCATTCTCCAATACTATACTATTAATAATTATTTAATCAATAATTTAATTAATAACTAATCCGCATATTGCAGATCAGAGGAGATCTTAACAGGTTGAACTTGATGGACTGAAAGTCTTTTTTCAACCTTAATTACTATGTAACTATGTAACTATGTAACTATAAGTAGAAAACCTAATGAAAAACTTTTCTGCGCACAAAATATATGCACAAAATATGCATCCTGTTGCATGCTTCATAATTTTTTTATCTTAATATCAATTTGAAATTAAAATATATAAACAATCTAATAGCCGCAAGGTATTTACTTACCATTGCAAACATAACACATGAATAATTGAAAATGTTGTATTTTGCTGACTCTGCCGTGTCATAGGGGATTGCATTTTACACTGCTAGTCTGTAGCTGTTGTTGTTTAGTAGTTCCGTTGTGACTGACTCTCTGTGACCTTATGGACCGCAGGACGCCAGGCACATCTGTTAGCCACTGCCTCTCTGAGTTCCATCATGCTCAAGTTTGTTGCTTCAATGATCTTATCTATCCATCTCCGTCTCTGCCTCCCCCTTCTTCGAGTGCCTTCAATCTTTCCCAACATCTCTAAGGAATCCTGGCTTCTCATGACATTGCCAAAATATTTGAGCTTCAGCTTCATGATCATACTTTCCAGTGAACAGTTTGTCTTGATTTCCTGTAGTACTGATTTATTGGATAAACAAGCTTAGGGAATATCATTTATCTTAATACATTTAATTTAATTGTTTGAAATATAATGTATTATTAAAGAAAAAGCACATTTACGAATTAGTATGACTCCAAGGTGTCTGACATACCTTCCCCTTTTCTGTTCCTAGTTAACTCACACTTCTTTATTAGTCTATTTAGAATGTAACACCTTTTTTACATTATAGTATTATAAATAGATTAGATTGTATTAAACTTTGAGACTGGTTCTTCTGATAAGTTTAGTTAAGCAGGTGGTTGCACAACTTTCTGGTTGGTTTATGAAATATAACATAGAAACATAGATTTGACAGCAGATGACAGATGAGAAACAAAGAGTCCTATCTAGTCTACCTATTATATCTACCTAAAGGTTGATGTAATTTAGCTCCACGATAGTCTTGTGCTTATCCCAAGTAATCTTAAATTCCCTGTGTTTGACTCTAACACTTCCACTGGAAGGCTGTTCCACTTATGTACTGCCTTTTCTGTAAATAAGTACTTTCTCACATTACTTCTAAATCTTCCATCTTGCAACTTCAAATCATGACCTCTTGGTCTATGGTTCCTCTTTTTCGCAAAGGAACTTCTCATTTGAACATTAATACATTCTTTGATATATTTGTAGGTTTGTATCATATCTCCCCTCTCCCTTCTAGCTATGCATACTATGGTGATGAATTATATGTTTTGTCTTTTATACTATGCACCATTTTAGTTGAATTTCGTCTAATTTTTTTCCAGTTTGTTGATATCCTTCAAAAGGTACAAGGTGGAACCTGATTGGACTTATATAGTGCCAATCGGTAGATATTGGTCATATTCCTATCTACCTATAAATCATGAAACCATAAAATAAAGAGATATAAAATAAGCATGAAGCTTAAATGAAGCCTGGTTGGGGGATACCGAACAGATTACTCAATCTACATCCCACAATGAGATAAACTCACACATCCTCCCAGTGGATAAAGCCAGGTCGTACTGTGCGCACCAGGGGCCCAGAACATGGACTCACATGGTGGTGGAACCTCCTCTACCAGACACTTATAAATATCCAGCTTGGCTAATACCAGGAGCGGGTTCTTGTTATTATAACTATTAACCTCTATTTGTATTGCTCCTGTTGTCCTGGGACACTGGGCATCTACATAAATATCTGAGAGGAGAAATGCTGACAGAACTGAGGTCCTTCAAAAATCCTAGAGGGGCTGCAGTTTGACATCACTAAAATAAATATGATACTCAGACCTCCCTTGCCACAGAATGTACAAATAGCTGGAGAGTCCGTGAAATAAGCCAGGTTCTCTCTCATGAAACACTCTCAAACTCAAGTCCACAGTGGGTCATAAAAACCAAAGCGTAATATATTTCCCACCACTGGGTTCACTTGCCCTCTTCAGCTGATAGCACCCACCTCCGGATGGTATATATATGGATCACTAGTGCACTGTATGGATCAGAAGAGAATACAGGTGCTTCCTCTGCATGCCACGAAAGCATGCTAAAGGTATGTCTTTCAACCTAGAGAGGTTAGGAACAGGGGGAGCCTAAGGGAAAATACAGGGCTTGTGTCCAATGCTAACATCCAGAGAGGGGTGTTGGATGCTACATGTGATGCTCCAGCCAGCAAAGCCCAGTGAAGGAAGGTTCAAGAGTTGGGCGAGATGGCATTTTAATCTCCTGGACCAAACGTAGTGGAACTTTGGGTGTCAGAGAAACCAGACGGAGAGCAAACTCCTAGAGTGACACCAAATCTGAATGTTCAAAGTCCAGGAGATCCCTGCTCATCCGTACTTAACAAAATTAATGTATGATACTCTGGGATTCCATTTTTTTAAGCCCCTGCTGCTGGGTTTTATAAAACAGGCTCTGTAAACAGTCTATTCTAAACACAAAAGTTTGAAAGTGTATGTCAAACCAATAAAAGAGAGACATGTACTGTAAACTAAATAAAAATCAGATTAGAAGTTTGAAACAAAAAGAAACAGTATGGGGGATACCAAGCAGAGTACACATCCACAGTACAGCTCACGGGGAGACAAACTCAAACTCAATTTTATCCATTCCCCCAGTGGTCAAAGCCAGGTAGTACTCTGCACCCGTGCCTGGAACATGGCCTCAGGTTACAATGGAACCCCCTCTGTCAAACACTGCTTCCTGGACTTATATATAGCCAACTTGGCTAATGCCAAGAGCAGATTGACGAGGAGGTCCCTGGCCCTATTGCCCCGGGACACTGTGCGCCCAAAAATAAATAGGTGTGGGAAGAAATGCAGTCAGAACTGCAGGAGGAGGCCCCTCAAGAGTGACAAGAGTGGCTGCAGTCTGGCACAACTAAAATAAATAGTTAATGAGAAATGGGCAGAAAATTCTAAAAGAATATTTGTAGGAGTACGCTATAAACCCCCAAATATAATTGAAAGTGAGGAAATGCAATTATTGTTACAGATTGGAAATGCAGCTAAGTCTGGTCAAATTCTAATAATGGGTGATTTTAATTATCCTGAAATAAACTGGAAAAATGGGGCCAGCAGTTCAGCTAAAGGGAGCAGGTTCTTGAGTACACTCAGGGATCATTATCTGGCCCAGGTTATACAAGAGCCTACTAGAAATGAAGCTATCCTGGATTTAGTTATCTCAAATAATATTGATATGGTATCAAATGTGGAAATAGGTCAACCTTTTTGGCAACAGTGATCACAATACAGTCTCATTTGAGATTGAATTAAAAAATCATAACTGTAAGGGGCTAATGAAAACTCTTAATTTTAAAAGGGCAGATTTAAACGGTCTAAGGACAGAGGACTGACAGGTAAAAATACTGAACATAAATGGACAACGTTCAAATCCTTACTAAATGAACATACTTAATAAAAAGTAGAAGGAGTAAATCACAATCCAATGTTGCTTATCAATGATTTAAAGATCAAGATACGGAGTAAAAAACAGGCATTTCAATTATACAAACAAGAGGGGACAGAGACTGCTTTACACAAGTACAAGGAAATCAACAAGGCTTGCAAAAGGGCTATCAGACTGGCTAAAATCGAAAATGAAAAGTTAGTTGCAAAGGAGAGTAAGGTTAACCATAAAATATGTTTTAAATATATTAATGGGAAGAAGGCAAGCAAGGAAGCTATACGAACATTATAATGTGACACAGGCCGTCTGATAATTAGTGACCAGGAAAAGGCAGATGAGCTAAATAGGATATTTTCTTCGGTATACACAAGGGAGGTACCAGTGGTTGGGACACTGCAACATAATGGGGCTACACTGCCTGTGCCGAATAATTGCTTAACGTAGGAAGAAATCCAAAAGTGGTTGGAAAAAATAAATGTTAATAAAGCCCTGGGTCCTGATGGAATACATCCAAGGGTACTAAGGGAACTGGGCTCTGTAATAGCAAAACCAGTATATCTATTTTTTCAAGATTAACTCAACACAGGGTCTCTACCAGATGACTGGAGAAAGGCAGAGGTGATACCTATATTTAAGAAGGGAGCAAAAGCAAATCCTTGGAATTATAGACCAGTGAGTCTCTTTTGGTAGTGGGAAAGCTTTTAGAATGGTTAATAAGGGATAATATACAAGAATATGTCTATTCATGCAGGATTATAAGTAGGAGCTAACATGGCTTTATGAAGGATAGGTTATGTCAAACAAACCTAATTAGTTTCTATGAGGAGGTTAGTAGGAACTTGGATCAAGGCAACTCAGTGGATGTAGTTAATTTGGATTTTGCAAAGGCTTTTGATCCAGTGCCACATGGCAGACCACTGAGCAAACTATGGGATATAGGAGTTGCCATAAATATTTGCTTATGGATTGAGAGCTGGCAAAAAGACACGAAGCAAAGGGTTGTGGTAAATGGAACATACTCTGATTGGACAAATGTCGTAAGTGGAGTTCCTCAGGGCTCAGTATTAGGTTCCCTTCTTTTTAACATATTTATTAATGATTTGGAAGTGGGATTGGAGTGTGGTGTCTCCATTTTTGCTGATGACACAAAGTTGTGCAAAGTAATTAAATCAGAAAATGATGTGCTTTCCCTCCAAAGGGATTTGCATAAGTTAGAGGAATGGGCATCTAAGTGGCAGATGAGATTTGATACGAATAAATGTAAAGTATGGGAAGAAACAATAGCCATGCAATTTATAATCTTAATGGAGCAAATCTAGGGGTATCAGATATTGAAAGGGATTTGGGAGTACTTGTGGACAACTGCCTAGGTTACAGTGCTCAATGCCAAGCAGCATCTGCAAAGGCAAGTAAAATATTAGCATGTATTAAAAAGGGTATAGAAATAAGGGAAGCAAATATAATTCTTCCACTATACAAATCCCAAGTACGCCCTCATTTGGAATATGGAGTACAATTTTGGGCACCACTACATAAAAAGGACATTTTAGAGCTGGAAAAAGTACAGGGACAGGCAACAAAGCTAATAAAGGCAATGGAGGGGCTAAGTTGTGAAGAAAGACTAACCAAATTAAACTTATTTACTCTAGAAGAAAGGCGTCTAAGAGGGGATAGGATTACCTTATACAAATATATCCAGGGTCAATACAAGGCTTTGTCAAGTGAACTTTTTGTGCCAAGAGGTTTTCATCTGACAGGGGACATCCTTTGAGATTAGTAGTAAAAAGATTTTGCCTTAAAGAAAGAAAAGGGTTCTTCACAGTAAGGGTGGTTAATCTGTGGAATTCTCTACCAAAGGAGGTGGTGACAGCGGATTCGATAGATAACTTTAAAAAGGGATTGGATATATTTTTAAATAAAAAGGGCATAAAGGACTATCCTGGATAAATAGAGAGGGAGTATTAGTCCAGGGATGAATCCGATCGCCAGTATCTGGGGTCAGGAAGGAATTTTATATTTTTCCCTGTTGAGACAATTGGCGAAGTCTCACTGTTTTTTTTTTCTGTTTACCTTCCTCTGGATCAATTAACAATAAATCCATGTATTGCAGATCAGATGAGACCTAAATTACTATGTAAATATGATACACTGACTCTCCCTTGCCACAGAATGGACAAGTGGAGGGAGTCTGTAAAATTAGCTACGTACTCTCTCGTGTTCAGTGCACCATGGAGCACTCTCCAACTCATGTCCCCGATGGGTTGTGGAACCAAATCAGAATAAAGTTCCCTCCACTGGGGCCTCTTGCCCTCGTCAGCTGGTAGGACCCGCCTCCAGATGGTATCGGGCAGGTCACGAGGGCAAAGAAGGTCACTGTATGGAGCATGAGAGACTATAAGCCCTTCCTTAGCATGTCACGAAAGCATGCCAAGGGTATGTCCTTCAAACTAGAGAGGTTGGGGACAGGAGGAGCCTGAGGGGAAAGACAGGGCTTGTGTCCAATGCAAACAGCCGGAGCATGGGTGGCTCCGTAAACAGCATTCTAGGTGAGGTCTAACTAAGGATCTAACAATACATTTATATCATTGTGTAGATTCATTGTTTTTGTTGTTTTAAAAAAAAAAATTACTCACCAACTAACTTTCTGTTTCTGTGCATTGGCAGTGCCAGCCAATCAGTTTATTTGTGACCTGATACTATTCCAGTCTGAGCTTCCACAGGTTATACAGCTTAAACAGTGTAAGGGGAAGTTAGTAGGTGGCATCCAAAACCACTTATTTGCCAGGCACCCCGCTTCCTCTAAGCAAGGTTTTCAAATTTTCATTTTCTAATAAGCTTATTTAAATTGATAACATTTTAAAATAATATATTCATTTACACATAAACTCTAAATGTGGAAAATATCTGTCCCTGTTACTATCATTTTCACAGTTTGAACAGAAAGGGGAAGAGTAAGAAAAGGAAAAGGAAGCGCAAAAATAGAGAAGAGTCTGCAAGTTATCTTGCTAGAAAACGCACCACAGGGAAACAGTTCCATATGCATCATATGAGAGAACCAAACTATACTCACTGCCTAGTACAAATAAGATATTATTCTTAAAAGAGTAATTACATTCTCAATCGCGGCAAGGAAGGGTTTAACAATAAATAAAAGTAATGCTAGTGGGCTTATAAACCCTAACATCCCCTACATCCACCTAACCTAAATAAAGGCTAATTGCACCAAGTTTTACATTCTTTTCTCTAATTGGATCTTTAAGACAAGGGCAACACTATTATATTACCCTATTCTGGTTGCTACTTCCAGTCAGAAGAGGGGAAATAACAGCACTCTGATTGTTTTTTGAAGCTTAACCAACCAGAAAATGGTCAGCAGCCTCCTCTAACTCACTACTGAGTAACTAATCAGTGTAAACATTCAAATAACCTGTTCTGATTGGCTGAAATATGACTGACAAGTATTTTGACAATTAGAAGCTAGAAAAAACAAATATAACACAGTGGCGCACACCAAGGACATTCAACTGTGCAAGATCTCCCCTAAGGTATAGCTCTGTTAGTTTAGTTAATTTACTTGTTAAAGATGGCCTTTTCTATAGGCTGAAACGAAGATGCATAGATCTTCAAGCAAGGAAGGAGAGGTTAGACAAATCATGGCCCACTGGAGAGGAACTGACAATCCACTCCAGTATCTTTGCCACGATAACTTTATGGATAAGCACAAACAGACATAAGTATTCAGTTACTTGCATTGAACCTTACAGAGAGTTGTGCAAGCTATTACAAATAACTGTAAGTGTAGCTTGGTGGAAGATATAAGTTACACTGAATAACACACATCAAATTTTTTTTTTTTTTTCTATTAACAAAAGCTAATCAATACACAGTTAAATAAATCACCAGCACACACCCATTCTGGATGGGTACACACACTAAAAAAACATGATTAACTGGACTGGGCTCTGAATTTCCTGGGTTTGGGGAAAACGCCCCTTGACCCATCCGGATTGGTAGGGGATGTTACTTGGCAAATTGGCGGTGGAGCTGAACATAAGCTTACTAGGTGCGCTGCGGAATATGTTGGCGCGTTATAAATAAAGGATAATAATAATAGGCATCCAAAGCAGCATTGTTGCCCAGCTAATCATGTGTGAGGATAGGTCCCCCGTACCTCTGTCCTCTTCCACTCATTTTGTGCCTTTACTTTTTTTTGTTCCTTTTTTGTACCCTTCTTTGTTTTCTCTTGTTCTTTTTTTTGCTCTCGTTTTCCGCTTCTTCGTCACTGTCGATCCTCTTTCTCCTCTATCCTTCATTCACTCCCTCCCTCCCTATACCTCCTCTTTAACTGCCTCCCCCTCTCCTCTTACCTCAGGAAGGCCGAGGACATTGATCTGGTGCTCTTGGTCCGCCTCCTGTATGAGGTGCGGACCAGAGTGATAGCACAAGGGATCCGAAGGCTAAAGTAGCAGCTGATCCAGGAGCCCCAATCCCGCTGCAGGGGAAAATGCAACTGGCCATCAGGACCATTTAATAAAGCTGGTGAGGGACCTCTCCATTCCCACTCCACATGTTATTGCACCAAGCACTATACCTACAATCAAGGGTAAAGGTGACCCCAAGATTAGGAGTATCTATTTAAAGGGACAGAGCCACCGAGGAGTGATGGCACAGACTACTACTGAGCCACTGGCTCTAAGAACAGGGCTGAGCAAAAGAGCAAACCAAACAGAGGTCAACCTTTAGAGAGCAAAGGTTGCAGATAGAGCGTGACATGTTACAGGAAGATGACCCTGAAGAGGCATAGTAGGAGCCTTAAGATTCGCTGCCTAGGTGTGCTCACTCTGTAATGTACAGAATTTTAACATCCAGGTATAGCACTCTCTCCTTTTTGGCCTCTCATACTAAATCACAAATTCCCCATACCCAGATGTTCCGGCAGCTGTGGGCATTCCTGTTCAGACTACTAACCAGCTGCACTCATCATGATACTAAGGGTTGCTACAATTCCAGGTCAGGTGGTACACTTACCTAATCTAGTGGGTTCGCAACCTAGGGGACATCATAGGTCAGGATGGTCAGCAGAGAAGGCAAGTGGATCACCACAAACAATGCCTTGCTAGGTGGGCTTCAAGTTTTACTGGTTTAACACAAAATCAGTGGGGGTGGGGTGACATCCTTGACAGGGGAACTTCTTCTGTGCGGGTTGAAAGAGATCCCATACAAGAGGCTCCTTTATCCCTTTACCTTGGATAATGAGAGACTTTTCCATTCAGATAAGATTTTAATTCACTTAGATTTGCATTCACTTTTGTTGAAAATATCCTCATCCAATAGCAATCTTGACACTGGAACTTAGGGTCCCATAAGATAAGCCTCCCCTCAAGCTACAGATAGACTAACAGTCTAAGATTGAATCGTCCATGCCACAGTCAAATAAGAGTCATCTAAAAATGTTCTTAAGTGATGTGAAGTTGTTCTTAACTTTAATTAATTTGTGTACAAAGAAAGCAAATTAACTAACCTGTCTGCTTGCCATAACTATGACTGGTTGCATATATCCCCTATTATGTGTAGGTTATTGACAGAGGACAATGTCAAGCTTTGCAAAGGTCATGGTTTAAAAAGTGTTCTAAACGTCTGACATGTTTGTGATTTTTCATTGTTTTCTGTTTTAAATGCATAACAGAATTTTTTTATTTTACTAGAAAGGTCTAGAACCTATGGTATCTATGGCTCTAGTACTTCTTAGAGTACAGTATTGGTAGCCAAATAATCCTAAAAGACACATGGAGACTAAATAAAATAATGACATTTCCCTGGACAGACCACAGCCATTAATTAGTCAGTATGCAACTTTGAATTAAGGAGCCACTACACCAGAGATTTCCAACATGTGTATCGCGACACGTTAGCAATGTGTAGATGTGTCAACCGAACACAATTTATGTATGTGTTTGTATCTCTTATAAGGGGTTAGTTTAACCTCCGGTTTGAATTACTGTGTCGCAAAATGATGCACGTCTAAGAAGTGTGTCACCAACATGAAAAGTTTGGAAAGTACTGCACTACACATTGGGATAAACTGCAGTTGATAACAACGTAACATCATTAACAGCTGTGTAAGAAGTGAGTTTACAATTATTTTAGGTGAAAACTTTATTTTGGAAGATACTGCTTGTGTCTCAAGAATGCCACGTTTGTGTCTGATATTATCTATTAAAAAGTGGAAGAAATAGGGAGGATTCATGGATTTAGATACGATTTCTACATTTAACACCTTCCCCTCCCTCCCACACAGCTCAGCAGAGGCAGCTTGCAAAGCTTATTTACCTTGCTCTTACTCCTGCCTGGAAAAGGAAGTATGCCTCCACAAAAATGTGCTTGACTGAAGGGCTGAATGGAAAGCAATTCAAATTGGATCAACCCTCTCCTCTTAGGCTACTATCTATCTAAGATGCGTCTCCTAAGTTTATGTTTTGTTTTGTTTTTTAATTGTCATGTTTAGGAGGGCCCACTGCAATTTTGGGGACTGATGGACTATTAGTGAGGGTCTTGATTAACATGGACTGGTATCGCTCTGTTCACATGAGGTGTTTAATATTGCCTGGGATATAGTGGGAGTTGTTTTGCTATCAACAAAACTATGAGGAGCCATGTTATACAATATGCATGAATGGTACCCAGTCAGGTTCGGTCTCTAAATGCTGCATTTTCCCCTGGGAATTTCATAAAACAGATTATGTGGGGGCTCCCAGGAAAGGAGGCCATAAATTGAGGGGTCTGTAGAGGTCCATTAGAACAAGGGGATGGCCTGAGTAGACTCCATGTCTGCAGAAGGGATATTTCCATTTGCACTACTATTACCTACCGTGCGGCTTTCCTGGCAAGATGAAGCCAGATAAATGACACTAATGTGCTAATTACCCCTTACAGAAGGAAGGAATATGACAAGTGACCATACTACCTTAGACTTACAGTCTCCTCACCACAGGAGGCAGTTAATAGCAAACCTGTCACACTAGTGACATAAATGCCATGTGGGGCTTCACCCTGATTGGTTCTTGTTATCCATAAATATGTTGTACTGTTGCCATTAAAAGTGTGCTCTGTTTTGTATACGCATAAACACTGTGTGTATTTCATCCAAATGGAGGCTTATATCCAGATGTTTTTGCTGGTCCTAGCCTAAGGGTCCATTGCCTGTTCCTGTGTTCTGGTCCTTCCTCAGCTGAATATGCAGGCTGAACACTGAGAATAAACCCAAAATCCACAATGTAGTGGGAGTTCTGTAGCAGAAAGCAGGAGGTGTTGGGAAGCACGGGATCCCCTTTGGGTCGTGACAAAAATGCTCACTGTAGCTGCTAGATGGTTACATACTTTATAAACATGAAGGTTTTCACAAACCACAGTGGTCCTAAACATTAAATTAGACATTATTGTCCTTTATTACACGAATTTCTCTGGTTTTGGCCCATCTTACGGCAAAAGAAATATCATTGGGTTACAAGGTTTGTGCAGCATTGTTAGGTCGCTGATGTTGTTTTTTTTCTCACCTTGAACAGCAAACAAACCTCTACAGGAAACCACAGTCACTAACACTATAATACTTCCATCTTCATACTTACTTATTCATCACTGCTGCTGCTTAAATGAGCCACATGTTGGGGAAGACCTCTCTATGTTAAAGGGAAGTTGTAGTTAAATGTTGCTCTGACGTGTCCTGTTTGAAACAATAGAATAATGTTACATGAAAAATGGCTGATCTTTAAGATATCCCAAACAAACTTAGATAGATGTTTTAGGGGGTGTCACGGAAGGGGAGACTTCATTCATACTTGGTGGAGTTGTCCTAAGGTATTTAAAATTTGGTCTGAGACGACCAATCTAATTTCGCTAATACTCAAAACCCCACTCCAACCATCAATAGCAGTCTGTCTCCTGGGAGCACGCTTCTCAAAATTGGGAAGGGAGGGGAATAAACTGGCCCAACTGATATTTCTAGCAGCTAAGAACACCATCGCAAGACGATGGAAGAGTAGGGATATTAATTTCCATGATGTAACAAACAAAATAAACTTTATTTGCATTAATGAGCGGATGACCCATATCATATCAGATACACATCACTGCTTCCTGGAGGTTTGGGAACCCTGGACAGTAATATATAATAAATAAGTTAAGGGAACACATTAAAGAAGCCATTCCTGATGTGCGGCTGGGGAGTGGAGTGTGGAGCGGACGGGGAGAAGTGGTGAGAGGTCCCGGAGAGATATTTCTTCAGTACGCCAAAGGTACAGGGGGGGAGGATGGCTACCTTAAGATTGGCTGAGCAGGGAATTAATGGGGGATGACACCCCACCATAGGTGTTATATAATGTCACTTGTTTTTGTTTTTTTGTTTTTTTTCTATTTTATCTTCTTTTAACATATCTCCTGCTGCTCAGGTTCATCCATGGAAATGTGAATTACTGCAATTTGAGCAATGTGACTTTATAAGTTGTATATATTGCTGAGTATTAAGAAACTAGTGTGAATATTTTTGGACAGAATCACAAAAAAAAGAAAAAGAGTTGGAATGGAGTTTTTATTTAAATGGAATGGTTTTAATATATTAGCAATATGATGTTAGTTATAAGACAACATGTGGACTATGTTTTTCATTATTCTTTCTGTTTTGTCATTGCAATTCCAGAACTTCTCAATAAAATTTATGTTATAAAAAAAAAAAAAATGGCTGATCTATACGTTTGAAAATTATATTATAGTGACATGGGAAAAATGTCTTCACACCCTGTTACATTGCCAGTACCGCTTTATTCTTAGAAGAAAGTTTTGTAAAATATTTAACAATCTAACCACTTTATTAGATATGTAAGCCATGAACATTAAGCCATCTGTATAGAGCATCTTAAAGGATTACTGACATCTGAAAATTGTCAGTTTAATAAATATTCCACTTTATAACAATTTTGTTGTATTAATATAATATTAAAATAAAGGGATATCACTATTTACCCATGATTTACACTTTCAATTTTGTATTATGGGTGCAGTCAATTTATTAAAAACACTCCCTTGGTAGCAAGGCCTCCATTTTGATAATTTTACACATTTTGTCATGTGTCACAAACTTTTTTTTATATCATTGGTGGCCGTGTTGTTCCCGGTGTCATTGCACAATCTGTGTCACATTTTAAATTGCAACCGTAGCATTAGGAAGATGTAGGTCTTGTTATTCAGGGACGACTGCTGATAGCAAAATGGCTGCCCCCATGGTGAGTAAGTAGTGTTATATTTTTATATAAATAATAATAATTTATTAATAATATGTACCAACTTCCCATAACTTCAAGATTCATATGTAAATATCTTGCCAACCTTCCATATATATGTGTGCTGTCACTAAATACTCCTCTAAATCACAATTCTCTCCTTAACTACCTTTTCTTTGCCCTATTTTCTTAAAATATCATCTAGCACTCATGATATATGTAAAATATGTAAGTTTTAAAGTAGGAAATTAACAGTTTTGTCAATCATGGATACAAGAACTTACCCTTGAAGTTAAAACTATACACACACAAATAGTATGCATGTATGTATATACAGTATATATATATATATATATATATATATATATATATATATATATACCGTATTTGCCGGCATATAAGGCGACTGGGCGTATAAGATGACCCCCAAAATTGCCACTCAAATCCCTCCTCAACCTTAAACCCCCTCCTCATCCTCAACCTCCCCCCCATCCTTATCCTCCCTCCTCAACCCCCCTCCTCATCCTCAACCCCCTCCTCAACCTCCCTCCTCAACCTCACCCCCCCTCCTCATCCTCCCTCCTCATCCTCAACCTCCGTCCTCATCCTAAACCCCCCTCCTCACTTTACCCCTCTAAATACCTCCCCCTCTCCCTTACCTGCTTCTGCTCCAGCCTCCGCTCCTTCTTGACCCGGCGCGCATGTGACGTCACATGCGCGCCACATCATTAGCATATACCGGGTGCCGGCAAGAAGGAGCGGGCGGAGGCAGGAGCAGAAGCAGGTAAGTGAGGGGAAAGGGAGAGGGCGAGGTATTTAGAGGGGTAAAGTGAGGAGGGGGGTTTAGGATGAGGAGGGGGGATTAGAATGAGGAGTGGGGTTGAGGATGAGGAGGGGGGACGCATGAGCTCTGCACCCGGCGTATAAGACGACCCCCCCACTTGGAGGCCTGTTTTTCAGGACAAAAAAGTTGTCTTATATGCTGGTAAATACGGTATATATACACAGTATCTCACAAAAGTAAGTACACCCCTCACCAATATTTTATTCTATCTTTTCATGTGACAACACTGAAGAAATGACACTCTGCTACAATGTAAAGTAGTAAGTGTACAGCCTCAAACTAACTCAACACACAGCCATTAATGTCTAAACCGTTGGCAACAAACAAGTGAGTACACCCCTAAGTGGAAATGTCCAAATTCGTTCACTAGAGCTTCACAGGTTGCCACTGGAGTCCTCTTCCACTTCTCCATAATGACATCACAGAGCTGGTGGATGTTAGAGACCTTGCACTCTCCCCCTCCTTCCGTTTGAGGATGCCCCACAGATGCTCAATAGGGGTTAGGTCTGGTGACATGCTTGGCCAGTCCATCACCTTTACCTTCAGCTTCTTTAGCAAGGCAGTAGTCATCTTGGAGGTGTGTTTGTGGTTATTATCATGTTGGAATACTGCCCTGCGGCCCAGTCTCTAAAGGGAGGGGTTCTTGCTCTGCTTCAGTATGTCACAGTACATGTTGGCATTCATGGTTCAATCCATGAACCTTAGCTCCCCAGTGCTGGCAGCACTCATGCAGGCCCAGACCAAACATATATACACATATGTCTATATGTGTATACATGTTTTCTATAATATGTTGTGTTGATTTCCCCTATATACATTTACCTGATTATGTCAGATGTTGCCTTCACTCTCTCTGCATCGCTGTTTACGTTCAAACTGAGGGTTTAATCTCATATTAGTGTTTTTGTGTTTTTCGTGCCTTATCCATTTATCTGTAATTTAGGGATTATTTCAACTACCTTGCCTCAGTATAGATGTATAATTTTGGTGGTGGGAATGTCATGGTCTGGGCCTGCATGAGTGCTGCCGGCACTGGGGGGCTACATCATTGAGGGAACCATGAATGCCAACATGTACTGTGACATACTGAAGCAGAACATGATCCTGTCCCTTCGGAGACTGGGCCGCAGGGCAGTATTCCACCATGACACGACCCCAAACACACCTCCAAGACAACAACTGCCTTGCTAAAGAAGCTGAAGGTAAATCGATGGACTGGCCAAGCATGTCACCAGACCTAAACCCTATTGAGCATCTGTGGTGCATCCTCAAACGGAAGGTGGGGGAGTGCAAGGTATCTAACATCCACCAGCTCTGTGATGTCATCATGAAGGAGTGGAAGAGGACTCCAGTGGAAACCTGTGAAGCTCTGGTGAACTCCATGCCCATGAGGGATAATGCAGTGCTAGAAAATAATGGTGGCCACACAAAATATTGACACTTTGGGCCCAATTTGGACATTTCCACTTAGGGGTAATGTCAGATGCTGCCTCCACTCTCTCTCTGCATCAATGTTTACGTTTCATCATATCAGTGTTATTGTGTTCTTTGTGCCTTATCCGTTTATCTGTCATTTATGAATTATTTCAACTACCTTTCCTCAGTATATACGTATACTTTTGGGGTGGGAGTGTCATGGTCTGGGCCTGCATGAGTGCTGCCGGCACTGGGGAGCTACAGTTCATTGAGGAAACCATGAATGCCAACATGTACTGTGACATACTGAAGCAGAGCATGATCCCCTCCCTTCGGAGACTGGGCCACAGGGCAGTATTTCAACATGACAACGACCCCAAACACACCTCCAAAATGACCAGTGCCTTGCTAAAGAAGCTGAAGGTAAAGGTGATGGACTGGCCAAGCATGTCACCAGACCTAAACCATATGGAGCATCTGGGGCATCCTCAAATGGAAGGTGGAGGAGTGCAAGGTCTCTAACATCCAACAGCTCCGTGATGTCATTATGGAGGAGTGGAAGAGGACTCCATTGGCAACCTGTGAACTCAGATGAACTCCATGCCCATGAGGGTTAATACAGTGCTAGAAAATAATGGTGGCCACACAAAATATTGACACTTTGGGCCCAATTTGGACATTTCCACTTAGGGGTGTACTCACTTTTGTTGCCAATGGTTTAGACATTAATGGCTGTGTGTTGAGTTATTTTGAGGGGACAGCAAATCTACACTGTTATACAGGATGTATACTTACTACTTTACATGGTAGCAGAGTGTCATTTCTTCAGTGTTGTCACATGAAAAGGTGTAATAAAATATTTACAAAAATGTGAGGGGTGTACTCACTTTTGTGATATACTGTATATATCACCACAACAATAACTTAATATATGGTGGGCCAAAGATAGAAGCCTCCACCATACAGTAGTATAGTAAATAAATAATACATTTGTGTTCACATTTGAATGTCTAAAACAAGTTAAAACAACTTGTTTTGTGCCCAGAATTTCGAGAAATAGTTATTACACTGCATTCTGGGAACCTTGGCAGGGACATGCAGATGTGCACACAAAGACTTGTCTCTTGCAATCCATAACCATATCAAGCATGGCTTCCCTTAAACAAATGCCCGCTGTATCAAATAGCTTTGAGTAAAGCTAGGTTTGGGTTATACACAAGCTAGGAATCCCACCCACATACAGGGCGCAAGTGAGCTAAAAGAGGCTGCTCTCTGAGTAGGTAACCAGAGCTATAGAACAAACCTACTTAAGCACTGTTCAATTTCAGATTGAGAATGTATTTACTATAGGGCTCTTTGGTATCAAAATATGCGTGGAAACAAAGTCCACGTTTGCTCAACTAGAAATAAAACTGTGTATACATATTTTTGTAAACAAAAACAAACAATGCATTGGACATTATAGCTAGGATTCCAAACAAACCACTTTTCTCTTATTTGACATGTGTGGGTACCTAAGTTACAGACTGACACAGCAGAAGTCTGAGTTACTCAAGAAAGTTTCTTTCTGTCTGTTGTAATCAGGAAGTGGCTTTAGAAACCATAACCTCCCTTAAAATGGCATTGCCTGATAGCATGAACATGTAAACTGAATGTGTACTGCGTACATTATATGTAATAAAATGTAGCCTTTTTCAGCATTTATGCATTTTAAGTTATTATAGAATGTATAAATGCATATTTACAAACATGTCTTGATTTATTAATACTATTTCCAATCCATACATTTACTGTACCCTAATGCTAATAAAGCTATTGTTCAGTCCAGGTACATCATATTCTTGAAACATTTTAGAACAGACAAATGAGACGCCCCTCGAACCATTGATTAGTAATACTAATGGGAGAGCAGTTGGCCTGAACTTTCTGAAATGCCACTACAATATAGAGCTGCTATACAACCAACTGGTTGTGTTCTGGTTGTGCTAATCCATATGGTTTTCTTGGCAAATATATTGGAGTAGGTTGTCAGTTCCTTCTGCAGTGGTCAGTAATTTGTCAGCTCTCTCTGCCATGACCTGCCCATCTTGGGTGATCCTACATGGTATAGCTCATAGCTTCACAAGCCCCTTCACCATGACAAGGTAGCGATCCAGAAGGGGGCTGTTCTCTACCATTGAACAATAATAATAATCACATATTATAATTGTCGAACTACGAGATGTTGCCACACTTTGCGTGGTGCGTATGACTTATGCGTTAACTCGAAGCACTTAGGCGATGAGCGCCGATGGCGAGCCGTTAAGGCACTGAAACTCGCGGCACTTGGGCGATGAGCGCCTTTGTGAGCCTCGCGTGGCGCGGCGAGCCATTAACTCACAGCACTAAAACTCGCAGCACTTGGGCAAAGCGAGGAGAGCAGTGGAGCCAATGAAACACTTAGGAAACATGGGATCACCTTAGGCTGCAAGCACTTGACGAACTCAGGACTTAGAAAAAAAAATACGAGACACGGGACTTAGAAAAAAAATACGAGATAGGAAAAAGAGTTAACGGCCGAACCACGCAAAGCAGAAAACACGAAGCACACAAAAAATAAAATTAAAAATGCAACAAAAATCTCAGCATGGGGGAAAAGCCAAGACATCTGGGAGTGAGGTGGAAAGCGAATTTAAGTCCATTTCGGTAAGTTTCCTCACTCGAAAATCGACTAAGCGAAAATAAAATGGCGGACAACTAAAACGAAAACGAGGCTACACGACCCTAGACCCTAGACCGTGCAAAACACCGCCAACCATGTACCACTTTACGAGAAGCTGCACTTAGAAAAACAAAATACGAGATAGTAAAAATAGGAAGTTAAAACAAGCACAAGCACAAAACACGAAACACACAATTTAAAAAAAAATACAACAAAAACATCACACACAGCACGGGGGAATATCCAGGACGTTCTGGGAGTGAGGTGGAACACAAATTTAAGTCGATTTCGGAGACCTTCGGCACTTGAAAATCGGCTAAGTGAGAAAAAAAATGTCGGGCAAAGAAAATGAAAACGAGGCTACACAACCCTGGACTGCGCAAACACCGCCAACTGCGCTTTCACACAGGAGCCTACGAGGTAACACTATTACAAAGGACGGCAAATGTTCGCGAACCACGTAACACATAGACAACACACGCTATTTTACAATCCTAACTTGTCACTAACAACATTACGCATCTACAGTAGCGCTTCACAGAAATAAACCGACGGTTTGCCCTCGCGCACGCAGCCTATTTCTAATGCACAGTTCGGACATTCATAACACTATCTCCTCAGGCCAGGAACAGTCCCACTGGACATTATATGCTGCAGGACAATAAAAAGAGATTGTTACCTCTTCATGCTATTGATTGTTACATATATTAATTAGAAAAGGGTAAACTATATTAATGTATTATTCAATTAATTCATTAATTAGTATTTACATTTTTTTGAGACGAGCAAAAGTACACGCAAAGAGAGGCTCGCAGTGAGCTTAACATTGTGTACCAAACAGCATTGCCATGGCTTCAAAGTTTATTGACCGTCATTTTATGACGGGCAAGACGCTAGTATTATAAAGTAAGAAAACAAGAAACCACATCATATAAATTCCATTCTGAGAATTAGGATTGTTTTATGGGAATTATAACTCGCTCGAAGAGCAGCACTCTTTTTGTTCACATATCTTTTATTGGTTTGAAACCTATGCCTACACACACATATGTTTATGATTAACTAATACATTTATTTGCATATATGTAGTTAGATAAATACAGACATTAAGATATACAGTATGTAAACAATAATAAAATTTTCACATGATTTTCCACCCTCTGTCTGATGGTGTAGAGCACATATGGTGACTTCAAAGTCTCTTTTAACTTTGTTTCCGTTTCCTTACATTGCTGATATGTACAGTAGTATAGTATCTAGTATATCTGTGTTTTGGCTTTTAAAAATAAAACTTGACCTTGACTTTAAAGATGCTAAAACTCTATATAGTTTTTTATAAGCAACCCTTGTAACTTCTATGGGGCTCAATATATAAAAGCCCTCGCCCAGGATGACAAATCTGCACTGGTGGGTGGCACTGGTGGGTGCCAGCCTTACTTCTCTCTCTTGCTTTTTATTTTTTTTCTTCCCTCTATCACTTTATTCTCCCATTTAGACCTATTCTCATTTTCCTTTCTTTACTCTGCCCCCTAATTACCTTTCCATTAAATTTTCCCTCTCTTCTACTCCCTGTGTGTCTATTTTGGCCTTTCTTTCTTGGCATAATCTAAAAAGGTTGACATTGATGGATTAAGCCCCTTTTACATTGAGTAATTGTTGTTTACTGGAGCCTGTTATGTAGACCGTAAAATTATTTGCTATTCAACTGGTGTCTTTTAGCGAGCCGCAAACGATCTACTGGTTACAGGCTGAAAATCCCTACGGTTGTCAAAATTGTAACTCCGACCCAGCAAAGCCTTCAATATTTCAAGCTCGTAAATGTTACAATCGCAAATTGCTATTCAACTGCTACAATTCCTCAAGCCCGCAAATGTTCTTACACCTGTAAATGGCAAATGTAGAAGAAAATCCTGTAAATGCAAATAAAAAATCAATATTGCACTTTAAAAGATGGGGAAAGCGATGAAAGACATTAGAATGAATTGTACAAGAATCTCAAACTCGCAAGTCTGCAATAGAACATTTTTTTTTATGTTTTATTTTGGTGTCATATCAATCTCAGGAATCAATGAGTTAATACATCAGGCCATCCACATGGACTACAACAGTACAGCTATTTGTTTTTAATGTTTTGTACATTGCTGAATTGCGAGACTGATCGCATATTGTTATTCTCCAAGATACACTATTTGGGCCAGTACTATGTTTGAGCAAAATACAGTTTTTATTTAAAATGTATTATTTAGCTTTATTTGGACAGAAGGAAGGGCCAAAGTGGGGCTTGGGAGGGTGCACGGGAAGTGAGGGCCCTGATGCAGCTGCATCACTTGCATAGTGGTAGCACTGCCCCTGGATAAGGCTCTATATAGCCTTGAAAGCCTACAATCCAGTTCTACGCCTACTACACTATAGTGGTGTTTAAAGGCAAATCAAAGTTTTCCTGGATTATTAAATTTCTGCATTCCTTAGGCAAAAAGCATCCATATCATATGCAGCACATTTCTTAAAACGTTTTATTTTTATTAATATCTAAATTAATATGTTGTTGCCCCAGGGGTATTTACATAGGTACCTGATCCCCCCAATCAGCATTGACCAATTTTAACCCAGTATTCACATGATGTGTCTTCCTCAGCCAATAGGAGAGCCTGTTGGGATGTGACCTTCCCGCCTGCTGCAGTGTCTGCTCCCTGCTGTGCTGCTGGACTTACCCTCACCAGAGATCAGCACAGACAGAGCTGTTAGGAGAGAGAGAGAGAGAGAGATAGAGAGAGAAAGAGAGAGAGAAAGACAGAGAAAGAGAGAGAGAGAGAACACCAACAGCAATAGTTGATGCAGGGAATGGACAATCTGCAGGGGTGCTAATGACACAAGCAGACTCAGGTGCTGCTTCGCTCTGAAAAATAGAAAAGAAGGGAAAAAACAGCAGCAGTAGTTGATGCAGGGAATGGACAACTTGCAGGGGTAGTAATGACGCACATAGGCTCAGCTGCAGCTTAGCTCTGCCAAACAGAGAGAGAAAGGAAAAAAAACATTAGCAGTAGTAGATTATGCTGGGAATGGACAAGACACAGGGGTGGTAATCAAGTGGGAATGTTCTGCACAGAGTGACTCTTATATGAAAATACAGAACACCTTCTAACATAGTGCCAGACTACATCTTCTAGGCTGCTTTACAGCACATACAAGAACCCCAGAGATTAATACAAATGTTTCAGCTGCCTGAGCTTTTTACTGGTTGGGCAAAACAAATTATACATTTTACGCTAACTTGGTTTTTGGGTTTCAAAAAGATGTTAACTCACTAAATTTTCAGAAATTACAAGACATTTTACTAACTTCGTTAAATGTTTATTTTTGTATTTTCTTCATGCAAAAAATGTTTGCATACACTACTGATTCTCCTGTATCAGATGCACTCATATTCCAAGAAACATAGTTATGCCTTTAAAAAGCAATTGTCTATGGCAAATGTAGTAAACTAATGTGCACTGTGATAAAAAAATGTTTTGATTTGTACTTAACCTCTGTACAGAGATACATAATATATTGGCGCATTACAAATAAATAATAATAATAATAATAATAATAATGGACATTAAAACACTTTTATAGAAAATATACATTTTTGAGGAATCTAGGGGAATCAAAACTATGAAGAAATCTATTTTGTGATTGTTACATCTGGATCAGAAGTGTGTGTTTTTTTATTTATCAGTGGAAAAAGCGGTGGGGGAGGAGGGAACAGAGAGAAGTTAGTAGTCTTTGATAGATAATTGGATTTTATTGAAAATGACACCACATCTCTTCGCCCTCACTGGCCCATATACAGACATAAGCAAAAGCAGCTCACAGGGGAGGGAGGAGGGGGGGAAGAGACACAGTGAAGGGAGGAGGGGGGAAAGATACACAGGGTAGGGAGAAGGGGAAAGAGATACAGGGTAGGGAGGAGGGGGGAACGAGACAGAGGGGGAAAGGGGGGAAGAGACACAGGGGATGGAGGAGGGGGAAAGAGACACAATGGAAAGGGGGAAAGAGACACAGGGGAGGTAGGAGAGGGGAAGAGACACAGGGGAGGGAGGACAAGGGAAAGAGACAGAGGGGTAGGAAAGAGCCACAGGGAAGGGAGAAGAGACACAGGAAGGGGGGGGGGCAGAGACACAGGGGAAGGGAGAGACACAGGGGAGGGAGAGGGGGGAAGAGACACAGGGGAGGGAGAGGGGGGAAGAGACACAGGGGAGGGAGATGGAGTGAAGAGACACAGGGGAGGAAGGGGTGAAAGAGACACATGTAATATTATACCGTCATTTATGATGGGTAAGTGACTAGTAATAAAATAATCTTATTATGTTTTAACAAGAAGCCATATGTAGTAAAGGACAAAGTGCTGACAGCAAACCTTTTACAGTACAAATGCATGACTGAAATTAGACATTTAATGTCCGTCTGATGAGCATAAAACATGATGCCTGTTTCTGCACTTTTTGGCTTAAAATACTTATTTATCACATTAGGTATATATATGAATGGCACACTGAAATCAACATATGTAAAATGCAAAAGAAAAACTTTTTTAAGCATTACAACAACTTTTTCTTTTTGCATGACAAATAACATTTTGCTTAAAACTTGCAGGAAATGCACCAATCGCACCACTGTGTGCTGTATCATTGGGTGAGGATGCATGAAGGTCTATTACTGCTCATTGGCTGAGAGGGACATGCCCTTTTAACAAAAGTACATTCAGAGTAGATTATTGAGCATTGTTGGTTTAAAAAAGTAAAATGAACTGAGAAATTATACTATGTTTTGTCATCATTTTACTTTTATAGTTTAATGATTTTTTTTATAATATATGTTTACAAAAGACCAATTATATCTTCTGTTGGCAACACCACCTATTTGAGCACTGTGTAATGTAACCACAAAGTATAAGAATAAACACAGACATGACTTAATTTTGCAAGCCTAGAATATATATCTCATTTGTCAGAAGATATTAAACATTCAAAAATAATGTTGATTGTGCATTAACAGATCCGTCACAAATAGATTTTGCTGTGACTAACAAAACTATGTCTGAATAAGAGAAGAGAATTATTTAGCCATACAGGAAGATATATGTTACAATAGCATCTATCCAATCAGCTTAGTTACAAGCCTCAAACCAGGAAACCTTTGAAAGAGCTTCTGTGCACACAGCAAGATTTCTCATTTCAGCTATTTTTTCCTTTCTGTTTGTAGGATAACAGTACAAATGTGAGGTCTCTTGCGGCGAGGTTTAACTCGGCTCCCAGTCCAATGGAGGATTCCGGCCATACAACTCCAAAAGCAACCTCGGCGATACAAGCAAGAAAGGCTGCCCTTGAGAAATTGTCAAACCCATCACCAAAACCATCTCCTGCTGGGATTACACCTAAAAAACCTTCAGTTCCAAGTAATTTACAAGGTCTGAAACCTGTTTCAGAAGATCCCAAACCTTCATTTGTAAAACCTAATATAGGTGTGAAGAGACATGGCGGCTCATTTAGTGCAAACAACAAGGAATCGGATGCAAAGGTTACGTTTCCAAAACCATCTACATTTAAATCTCCGGATGTGCGAAAAGATGAACCAAAAGACTTATTTAACAAACCAAAGCCTTTTGGTGTTAATTCTGGGCAAGAAAATAAATTTGGACCAGCCAGGTCATCATTTCAGCCAGAGAAAAAAGAAAATGAAGAAAAGCCTGTATTCCCAAAGCCATCTGCTGTAAGGGGATTTAATTCTGTCACAGATAATGAATCTAAACCGGCCTTCCCCAAAAAGCCAGTTTTAGGAGCCAAGATATCACTAAATGTTGACGCTGCACCTGCTGAAAAACATGTATTTGTTCCCAAAAACTTCTCAACGCCTCAGGAGAGCAAACCTTTTAATCAACCAAAAGAACCAGTATCAAGCAATGAGCCATCAAGTCCTTCATCACAGCCCTTTCCTGGGGTGAAATTAAAACCAACTGGGCTTGCTCAAAGTCCATTTTTACAACAAGACAACAAAGAGCATGGTGGGGCTTCAAGGACCAGTACGATGGGAAGAGAGTTCCCTAAACCTGTTCAAGATAACAACATCTCTGGCACTACCAAACCAAAATTCTCACATATACAATCACCATTCATATCTGGACAGAAATCCCAAGAGAAACAAAAGGACGACAAAGATCCATTAGAGCCCAAGAGGAAACCTCTACCACCTTTGTATAAACTGGGTCCACCACCTGCAAAGCCTCCCAGGCCACCTAATGTTAATCTCGAAAAATTTAAGGGTGGAAGAAAAAATGGTAAGTCTGATTTTACACAAATCCTGAATTCATAATTGAATGTGAAAAAAATAAATTATACTATATGTTTATCTATTGTGTTAAAGGACCACTGTAGTTTGGTAAAAACTTCACATGTTTGTGAATTATGTAACAAAATATAAACATTAGTCCCTTTTCAAGTCAGGAACATTTTTTAATGAAAATCTTACATTTAGATGATTTTGATTGTATCATAGGAAATTCAATTTTCGACTGCTAGTCTGTCTATAGCTTGAGGAGGAAGATTATCCTGTGGGGACTTACTCTATCATTGAGTTATACTGTCAACTGAGCGATATCAAGAGGATGTTATCTGAAAGATTATTGGCTGTAATTATTTATTTTTAATCTCTATAAAGACGTTTTGCACATTATTAAGTCAAGTATTTAAAAATGGCATGCAATAACTATGACACTTTAGTGATCCATGTGTACAATTGAAATGATTTAATTGCTATTCGTTATGTTTACTTTCAAGATTGCAATTATAGGATCTTGTGAATTGCAGCAGAAAGTACTTTAAATATGTATTATAAAACTATGTAAGATTTTTATAACTTTGTCATTGTACCAGGGCATGCATATGTTACTAATCAACTGGTACTGTGAGAGTTAATGAATGACCCTAGATAAGGAGGCTTAGAGAGAAGGATGCCCCGTAGCGCCAACACTTCTACTCAAAATATTAATAACAACTAGTTGCAGTTCTATTTATTTATATGTGTACTTTTCATTCTGAAATAACGTGGACATTTGTTGTGTCACTTTAAGTAGTCTTTGATACAAGAGGTTCCCTGGTGGTCTAGTGGTTAGGATTCGGTTATTTCACCGCTGTGTCCTGATTTGGATTCCAACCAGGGAGCCAAAAAGTCACACCACCCTGGAGCCATGAAGGGTTGGGCCTGGTCAGTACTTGGATGAGAGACCACCTAGGAATACCAAGAGCTGTATGCTGTTGCTCACTGGAGAAAGAACTGGCAGACAACTCCAATGCCATGAATACCAAGTGGTTCAGCATGCTGTGTTGGTCCATTAGGTCACGGAGAGTCGGACACAACTGAACGATGCAAAAACACACACATAGTTGCACCTATACTTTAAAAAAGTCATACAATTGTAAATATAGTTTGAAACCCCCTCTTGTTTCAAGTTGTGCATAGTCTTTACTGTATTTTGACTATGCAGCTTACTGTTTCAAATATTTCCCATAGTTACTTATTGAATAATGGGATGGAAAAACTTGGTTTTGATCACTGCATTTTGCATTTAGATTCTCAGATACCATATTATTACCATATTATTATACTACTGCTGCTCAGAATTTGTTAAATGTATTTATGGAAACCAGTGACCTAATATATATAGAAATAACACATGGGAAACAAAGGATAGTTTTCTGTAGATGCTTAGAGCCAATAAGACAGCAGATGACAAACAAAAGGCTGTGGTGTAATTAAATCTCTTGATGGCCCTATACTTATCAGAGGCATGCTTAGTCTTTAACAATTGTGTTTGACCATACCACTAGAAAGATGTTCCACTTATCTGGTATTCAGTGTTCTGTGATATAGGTTTACTGGTAGTCACATGGAGCCTCATTCAATTGCGATTTAGCCAATTGAATAGGGCTCTAAAAAAGCACATAGCATATTTTTTTTAAATAAGTTTTTAGTTCGTGAAAACCTTGCTTTTGGATAGATGTTTACTAACTAAAAACTTCTTTAAAAAAAATATGCTATGTGCTTATTTAGAGCCCTATTCAATTGGACAAATTGCAATTGAATGAGGCCCATGGTTAGGATTCAGTGATTTCCCCACTACGACCTGGGTTCGATTCCAGTCAGGGAACCAAGAGGTCAAATCTACCTTAAGCCCAGAGGGTTGGGCTGGGTCAGTACTTGGATGGGAGACCACCAGGCACTGTATGCTATGGCCTACTGGAGAAGAAACTGGCAACCCACTCTAGTATCTGTGCCATGAATACCAAGTGGATCAGCATCATAATGTACATAAAGATGTCCTGGTGTGTTACAGCCCATGAGGTCACCAAGAGTCAAAAACGTCTGAACAACACAGAAAAAAAAAAGATGTTCATATTAACGGGATCAAACTGTAGTCTCTGAGACAATTTTACAGGCCAAGATTTCTGGATACATCTTCTTGCATACAAGTGCTGCAATCAAAGGGCATTACTCACTAAGCTTCAGAGAGCATGTCAATATAAAACAGACTTCAAAGCCTCAGAGGACCACTTTGCAGTCATTGCAACCAAATAATAAAATATTTCCAGTATTTGGGAAAACAATTCAACACATCTAGTATATAATTTAATGTCATGTTTCTAAATGAGGCAACTCATCATTGTATAATTTAGTAACTGCCAACAGCCATCAAAAAATGTAGTTAAGTGCAAGGAAGAACTTTTTGTGTGAACTGTCAACTACTTAGATTGTGTTTATTTATTCAGTAATCAGAATATAATTGAATTTCATGGAGATAAATAAATAATCTGAACAATGAAAGATAATTTATTTGTGGTTGTTTAATTCATTAGCAAATGCCTTGAGGGCATTGAGAATTAAGTGATGGTGATTGACACTTAAATGCCACTCTTTGACAGTACAGGGTCGGTTAAATTATATGATATATTAGAGACTCTTTAGGCAAAACTTTTGTTTTATATAATGTTATCCACGTCAATGTTATCCTCCTCAAATATAATTGTCATATAAAATGTACACTTCGCTTACATTTTAGATGCCCCAGAGTAACATGTTCTCTCAGCTTGTGGAACCCCATGTCTTCCTGTTCTTCTTATATAGGGAGCCATATTTCACAGCTGTAACCTAAAGACACATTCAAAAGGAAGGCTTGTCACTATCTGTTTCTTTCGATGCTCAGACACACAGCATGTCACTGTCTGGATTTTTAAATTATGGTAATTTGTACTTATACGCATTCTTAATTTTCCTCTTAATACTATATCTGATTGGAGACATTTTTTTTCCCCAGAACTTACTTAGCACTACAAGAGCTAAATAGCAGTTTAATTCCTCTGTTATTTTTTTCTAGTATCAGTAAACAAATCTGTAATGTCACCCTGGAATTTCTTATATACTTTAACCCTTGAAAAAACATAACAGCTATTAACCTCATTAGTCCTCACCCTAATTCCCTGATAGGCCACTTATATTTTGTAAGTGTATATAATTAATGGGAAAATCCCATTACTTCCCCATTAGAGTTTTCTTCTCTCATTTGTCACTCATTATTTTTAGAAGATTTAAGCTCCACTGAAGTTTGTTTTATCTCATCAAGCAATTAGATTTCTCTTTCTCTCCCACCATGGCCTGTATCCCTATAAAGAAGGCCTACAACCCAATTCTGTTATAATAGATTGTAAGCCCTCCAGAACCCAGCACCATTGTATGAATTTATCTTACTGTATTATAAAGACATACTATGAGCCCGATTCAATTGATCAATTGTAAGTTACTGGAGCCTGTAATGGAGCCCGTAAACTAATTGGCTATTCAATTGTCGTTTTTTTTTGCGAGCCAAAAACGGCTTACGTGTTACGGGCTTGAAAACCTTGTGGTTGTTAAACCCGGAACTTACAGCCTCCCAAAGATTTTGATCTTTCACTTCCGCAAGACTTCTGATCGCTAAAATCGCAAACGCTATTCAGTTGCTACAATTCCTCAAGCCTGCAAATGTTTTTACACCCGTAAACGACAAATGTAGGAGAAAATCCTACGAGTACAAGAGAGGACCCGCAAAGTGGTTAAAGACATATTCGTAGTACTGTAAAAGCAAATAAAAAATCAATACTGCACTGTAAATGATGGGGAAAGTGATGAAAGACATTAGAATTAATTGCACAACAGTCTCAAGCCCGCAAATCTGCAAAGAAAAATCATTTATTTTTATGTTTTATTTTTGGGTTATATTGATCTCGGGAATCAATAAGTTAATACATATGAGACCACCCACATGGACTAGAACAGTATTGGCATTCATTTTTATTATTTTGTATTTTGCGGGTTACGAATCCGATCGCATTTGTACCTCTAAATGTTAATTGATTGACATGTAAGCTCCATCTTATACTGCCGTAATGATGACGGTCTCATTTTCTATTGGCTGTTTAAATCCTTCAAAAACCTCACTAAGAACTCATCTATTTCAAAAAAAGTATTGACTTCAGTCTTAATATGCGCAATATATTGCACTTCACTTTTCTATACCTCACCCATACCCTCCAGACTATTAGTTTGCGAGTTTTAAATCTTATTCGGTGCTTAAGAGAAAGCACTTTGTATGCTTGGTTTTAAACTCAATAACAGTGCTCTCCATTATTTAGTAATTTGTTACAATTGTTTTTCACTTGTATCTACCTTGTGCCTGTGATACGGAATATGTCGGCGTGTTACTAATAAAGGTTATTAAATAATAATAATAATATTGAGGCGCTAAAAACATATAGTAAAAAGTCTTATGGTCACTTCAGTAGCTAAGTTCACATCTCTATTAATGCTCCACCATCTACCACATGATAGTTTTGGCCAACGTAGCTTTCTCCAAACCTTGGATCCCAACTGTTTTCCCATTCCCTTTTTTATTGTAATCTTCTATATTGGTTGTCGGACAAATTATATCTACTTAGTGCAGCAGGACCAATGGACAGGGGCTCAAATCATGGTAAGGGCCCTCTGCTACGGGCAGTGGCCTGGTGTAAAGGGGAAATCTTAATTTATTAAGGGAGAAAGGCAGATCACTATTTTATAGAAAGGTGACCTGAGAACCACGGGGGTGAACTAGCCAAGCCCATACATTTTTGCTAGGGAAGGGCCCCAAATTATTTTGCACCGGAACGCTCAATTCATTAGCTCAACCATTGGTCATACATAATATGTTGTGACCTTATAAATAAAAGATAATATGTAAAAATTAAATGTTACCGACCTAATAATAACATAATAAAGACTGCACATTTTTACAGGAAACCCTACTTCTATCTATAGTGAGATATTTCTTCCTTTCTGGGTCATTGTGTGAATTATGGCAGCACTTCTAATGCCTGTCAACACAGTGGTGTGCCAAGCCAACATAGGCACATAAATGTCTCTATACAGTGTTAATAATATCTATAAGTATACTTAACACTAATAGAATGTATACTTAAATAAAAAGACATACCGGTATGCTTGGAGGTGGCACTCCAAATATTTAGAAATAGTCTAAATGGGCTGCAGTAGTATAAAACCTAAAAACATGGTAAACCCTGTGTAATTTGAGAATTATTCTTTACTATGCGGCTATATTTTGCTTTATTTCCTGCTACTGCTGTC